>VZDJ01000110.1:104384-114742 GCA_008694505.1 Cyanoderma ruficeps
AAAAGGAAAAAAAGAGGAAAAAGAGAAAAAAACAGAGGAAAAAAGAGTGGAGAAAAAGAGAAAAAAGAGGGGAATAAAGAGGAGAAAAAAGAGAAAAAAGGTTAAAAATAAGAAAAAAATAGAAAAAAACAGAAAAGAGAAAATAGAAGAAAAAGAGAAAAAAAATAGGATAAAAAGAGGAAAAAAAGAGCAAATCTGCCCCCAGCCACCCCCCAAAGCCTTCAAAGGTGCGTTTTTCAGCCCCCCCCGAGGAGCCGCCGCTGGAGCACCGGGACCGAAGGAGCCCTGGGGATGTTTTCACGTCCCGGAGGTGAATCGGCGCCGCCGGAATTCCCCCGGGATGTGCCGGGCCTGGAGGAGCCGGGAGAGCCCCACGGAGCGATCCAGGGATCCTGCAGGAAAACCCCCCCAAAAAACAAAACCCCGGCGGGAATTGAGCAGCCCCGAGCTCTGCTCCGCGCTGATGGGCCCCCAATTACCGCGGCAAGTTAATTAGAGCTGATTAAACACCCCCCCAGAGGTCAGCTGCCACTCCGTGCCACCCGCCCCCTGTGCACCGGGGTAGTCACACCTCGTCACCTCGGGGTGGTCACACCGCGTCACCCCGGGGTGGTCACACCATTGTCACCTCGGGGTGGTCACACCTCGTCACCTCGGGGTGACAGCAGCCCCTGTCCCCACCCACGGGTGTCCCCCGCTGTCCCTTACCTGCTCCGGGAGCAGCGGCAGCCCTCAGTACACGCAGGGCTTGGCCCGAGCCCTCTCCTTGTTCATGGGCTCCGTGTCCGGGTCCGAGGGCCGGGAGATTCTGCCCTTGGTGCTCGGGGACGTCTGAGGGGACACGAACCTGTCAGGGCCTGTCGGACCCTGTCAGACCTTGTCAGCCCCTCCCGAGGTGAGGAAGGGCCGGGGGATTGATCTGTCCTGGTTTTTGGGGACATCTGAGGGGACAGGACCCTGTCAGACCTTGTCAGCCCCTCCTGAGCTGGGGAAGGGCCGGGGGATGGATCTGTCCTGGTTTTTGGGGACGTCTGAGGGGACAGAGCCCTGTCAGCCCCTCCCGAGGTGGGAAAGAGCCGGGGGATGGATCTGTCCTGGTTTTCAGGGAGTCTGAGGGGACACGACCCTGTCAGGGCCTGTCGGACCCTGCCAGAGACTGTCAGCCCCTCCCGAGGTGAGGAAGGGCCAGGGGATTGATCTGTCCTGGTTTTTGGGGATATCTGAGGGGACACGACCCTGTCAGACCCTGTCAGCCCCTCCCGAGGTGGGCAAGGACCAGGGGACAGATCTGTCCTGGCTGTTCGGTGACCTCTGAGGGGTCACAACCCCGTCAGCCCCTCCCGAGGTGGGGAAGGACCGGGGATGGATCTGTCCTTGGTGCTCGGGGACATCTGAGGGGACAGGGCCCCCTCAGCCCCTCCCGAGGTGGGGAAGGACTGGGGACAGTTCTGTCCTTGGTGCTCGGAGACATCTGAGGGGCCAGGGCCCCCTCAGCCCCTCCCGAGGTGGAGAAGGACCGGGGATGGATCTGTCCTTGGTGCTTGGGGACATCTGAGGGGCCAGGGCCCCCTCAGCCCCTCCCGAGGTGGGGAAGGACCGGGGATTGATCTGTCCTTGGTGCTCGGTGACCTCTGAGGGGCCAGGGCCCCCTCAGCCCCTCCCCAGGTGGGCAAGGACCGGGATCCCTCAGCCCAAGGAGCAGCCGGGGGTGGAGGAATCCCAAATCCCGGTGCCGGCGGATCCCAGCCGCCCCTTCCCCGTTTTCCCTGCGGGAAAAGTGACCCGGCAGCTCCGCAGGACCAACCCCGGGAAAAACCCTGAGAGCGGCCAGAGCCCGGCCCAGCCCGGGCTGGGGGGCGGCTGCTGCAGATCCCCCTCCCCAAAACACCCCCCCAGCACCTCTCCCACCCTCCTGTCCCCCTCTGGCCCCTTGTGACCTTGACAGGAGCGAATTCCTGCTGGATCAGCTTCTTGAACTCGCTCCTGCTGAAGCGTTCGGGTTTTTTGCCCTTGCTGGCGCTGCTCTGGGAGCTCTGCATCATGTCGGTGATGGCTTTGATGAGCCTGGACATGGCTCCGGTCCTGGGGAGGAGCAGAACCAGCCTGAGGCCGCGGCCACTGCCAGGAAAATCCCCGAATCCCGACAATCCCGAACGTCCCGCTCGGCCTTTCCATGTTTTATTTGCACCGGGAAATAAAAACAAGTTTTCTGAGGGCTTTCACTTCGATTCCCTTCACTTCTCCACTCTCCCTGGTTAATTAAAGGGGATTAAATTAAATGAAATGGAAGCTGTTCCCTGTGGCCATCCAGGCACGGAATGAATCATCTCCTGAGGGGGCAGCGCGTCCATCCTCCCGTCCAGAGCCGAGCCCTGCTGGGCGAAAACAAACCCCAAAACACGAAAATCTCCTTTCAAACCCCCCAAAAAAAGAACGGGAGGAGACTCACCTGAGCGCGCAGGGGCCGGGTGGGAGCGGAGGGAGCAGCTCCCGGCTGGATCGGGGAGTGGGAGGAGGAGAGTTCGGTCAGTCCTGTTCTCTTCCCAGGGATCCTCCCTCGTTATCCTCCCTCATTATCCCTCCCTCATTATCCTCCCTCATTATCCCGCCGCTCCACTCCGCTCGGAGGATGTTTACCTGCACACCTGGGCAGGTGTATGTAGGTCAGGTTCACACCTCCCCGGATCCCCAAAAAAACCCAGCCAGAGGTTCCTTTCCTACGTCAAACCCTGCATTTAACATCCCCTAAAGGGGGTTAATTTTTGCTTTTCTCCTCTACAACCCGAAGGGGTTTGGGAGTTCACGGGTAACTTTTCGGAAATGTCACAGACAGGAAATGTCCGGCAGGAAAAAGGGGGTTTAATCTTGTTTTTTAGGATGTCCCAAATGTCACTGAGCCAGGCTGGGGCTCCTCTGGGGAGGAAGGAGCAGGAGCTCGGTAGTTTGGGTTTGTGATTGAGATGTTCTGATTTTCCGGAATTCTTTTCTCAGGGAGTTTTCTGTGATTGAGATGTTTTGATTCTCCGGACTTCTTGTCTCAGGGTGTTTTCTGTGATGGAGACGTTTTGGTTTTCCGAAATTCTTTTCTCAGGGAGTTTTCTGTGATTGAGACATTTTGATTTTCCAGAATTCTTTTCTCGGGGAGTTTTCTGTGGTCGAGATGTTCTGATTTTCCGGAATTCTTTTCTCAGGGAGTTTTCTGTGATAGAGGTGTTTTGGTTCTCCGGAATTCTTTTCTCAGGAATTCTTTTCTCAGGGAGTTTTCTGTGATTGAGACGTTCTGATCCTCCGAAATTCTTTCCTCAGGGAGTTTTCTGTGATCGAGATGCTCTGATTTTCCAGAATTCTTTTCTCAGGGAGTTTTCTGTGATCGAGATGTTCTGATTCCCCAGAATTCTTTTCTCAGGGAGTTTTCTGTAAACGCAAGACACGTTGTTGTAACAGTAAAACCGTTTCCATATTTCCTCCAAGAAGATCTTCTCCATGTCCCCCTGCTCTGACCAGTGTGAGTGAAGAGGTTTTGTCTCTGCGTCACCAATTAAATCGGTCTGTGTGGAACAGTGGGAAAAAAAGACACATCCCAAAAATAACAGAGTCGTTTTCAGCCTTCCCAAAGTCCCCAAGTCTGAGACATCCCCGCCGTGTCACATCCCGGCAGGTGGCAGCAGGAGCCCGGAGCCCTCGCCTCCTAATCCCGGGAATTTTTGGGGCTGGAAAACTCCGGGAGGGCGGAGCTGCTGGTGGGGACGGCCGGATCCGCGTTTCGGGGGGTTTGGGGACCGCTCGGGTCATCCCCTGTCCCCTCCCGGGGTGACACAAGAGGAGCCCCCCCAGCGCAGGTTGTCCCGAGTTGACAAAAATCCGGCGGCGGCAACGCCCGGGGGGCTCCTGCCCCATCCCGGGGGGGTTCCCTGCGGGGACAGAGCGGATGGACCCCCCCGAGCCCCCCAAAAATCCCCGTTTGGTGCAAATCCTCGTCCCCGGGGCTGGCGGGTCCTCGGGTGACAGCCCCGGGTCTGAGGGGGGTGGCACTGAGCTGCCTCCAGTGCCCGCGGGGCGTGGGGGCTTCTCCTGCTCCAGGGACCCCAAAACTCTGCGGGATGGCTCCAGGGACCCCAAAACTCTGCGGGATGGCTCCAGGGACCCCAAAACTTTATATGATGAAGCTTCAGGGACCCCAAGGCTCTGGATGGGGCTCTAGAGATCCTAAACCATTGCAGGGTGGGGCTGCAGAGACTCCAAGGTTCTAGATGGGGCTCCAGGGACCCCAAAATCCTGCAGGATGGGGCTCCAGGGACCCCAAAATTCTGCGGGATGGGGCTCCAGGGACCCTAAACCATTGCAGGGTGGGGTTCCAGGAACCCCAAAGCTCTGGATGGGGCTGCAGGGACCCCAAAGCTCTGTGGGATGGAGCTCCAGAGACCCCAGAATTCTGCAGGATTTGGCTCCAGGGACCCCAAAGCTCTGCAGGATGGGGCTCCAGGGACCCCAAAACTCTGCGGGATGGCACCAGAGACCCCAAAACTCTGCGGGATGGGGCCCCAGAGACCCTAAACCATAGCAGGATGGGGTTCCAGGAGCCCCCAAGCTCTAGATGGGACTCCAAGAACCCCAAAACTCTGCGGGATGGAGCTCCAGAGACCCCAGAGTTCTGCAGGATGTGGCTCCAGGGACCCCAAAGCTTTATGGGATGGGGCTCCAGAGACCCCAAAACTCTGCGGGATGGCTCCAGGGACCCCAAAACTCTGCGGGATGGAGCTCCAGGGACCCCAAAACTCTGCGGGATGGGGCTCCAGGGACCCCAAAACTCTGCGGGACGGGGCTCCAGGGACCCCAAAGCTCTGCAGATGGAGCTCCAGGGACCCCAAAACTTTATGGGATGGGGCTCCAGAAACCCCAGAATTCTGCAGGATGTGGCTCCAGGGACCCCAAAGCTCCGAGATCCCCTGATTTGGGGTTCAGGCCTGAGGCCACCCTGCTCCCGCAGCAGATTCGACCTCCTCGGGGGGAATTTGCCATTCGAATTTGACCTTTTTTGGGATTTCCAAACCGGCCCCGGAGGAAGCTGAAGCAACCCCGGGGGTGAAGCAAATTCCTGAAGGTCTTGAGTTAACCTGGGGCGGGGAGGGGGGGGTCTTGCCTCAGCTCTGCGGGTTTGGGGAAGCTTCTGGAAGGTTCCTTCCCGGAGCCCGGGCGATTTCAGGGCTTGGGGTCACCCTTGGGAAATCACCGGTGGCGTTTTCTCCCCGCCCCAAAAAGGGGTTTGGAAATCAGGAAGTTTCATCGAAGTTTCCAGGCGCCTTTTTTTAACAAATGGACCTTTTTTTTTGGTGCAAATTTGGGGTGTTTTGGGGCTGTTTCCTGTTCTTGTCCACACAGGGCTCGGCTGCCCGAAACTTGGCGTGTCCACCCCCATCTGTGGAGCTGAAAATGCCCTAAAAAGGGTTTTCCTCCAGAAAATAAAACCCAAAAAGGGTTTTCCTTCAGAAAATAAAACCCAAAAGGGTTTTCCTCCAGAAAATAAAACCCAAAAAGGGTTTTCCTTCAGAAAATAAAACATAAAAAGGGTTTTCCTTCAGAAAATAAAACATAAAATGGTTTTCTTCCAGAAAATAAAACATAAAATGGTTTTCTTCCAGAAAATAAAACATAAAAAGGGTTTTCCTTCAGAAAATAAAACATAAAATGGTTTTCTTCCAGAAAATAAAACATAAAAAGGGTTTTCCTTCAGAAAATAAAACATAAAAAGGGTTTTCCTCCAGAAAATAAAACCCAAAAAGGGTTTTCCTCCAGAAAATAAAGCCCAAAAGGGTTTTCCTCCAGAAAGTAAAGCCCCAAAAAGGGGTTTCCTCCAGAAAATAAACCCTAAAAAGGGTTTTCCTCCAGAAAATAAAGCCCAAAAAAGGTTTTTCTTCAGAAAATAAACCCCAAAAGGGTTTTCTTCCAGAAAATAAAACATAAAAAGGGTTTTCCTCCAGAAAATAAACCCCAAAAAGGGTTTTCCTCCAGAAAATAAAACATAAAAAGGGTTTTCCTCCAGAAAATAAAACCCAAAAAGGGTTTTCCTCCAGAAAATAAATTCTAAAAAGGGTTTTCCTCCAGAAAATAAACCCTAAAATGGTTTTCTTCCAGAAAATAAAGCCCCAAAAAGGGTTTTCCTCCAGAAAATAAAGCCCAAAAGGGTTTTCCTCCAGAAAGTAAAGCCCCAAAAAGGGTTTTCCTCCAGAAAATAATGCTCATCCCTCCCCATCCTTCCTCCCAGTTCCTTCCCACCACCCACAGCTCGGGCTGAGGAGATCTCTGGAGACTTTCCAGGCCAAAAGATGGGGATTTTTTTCCCAGCTGGAAATGCAGAAATCCGTCAAATCCCGGTGCAATCCCGAGCTCTGGAGCTCCCCGTGACTCACGGAGCCGCCGCAGATCCCGAATTCCCAGAGACCCACCCCAGCCCTGGGAACCCACAGCCCGTCCACGAGGTGGGTTCGGGGGGTTTGGGGAGAGGAGAGCCCAGGAAAAAACACGGAGAGTCCGGGAAAAACCAGGGAGAGCCCAGGAAAAAACACGGAGAGTCCAGGAAAAACCAGGGAGAGACCAGGGAAAACCACGGAGAGAGACCAGGAAAAACCACGGAGAGCCCAGGGAAAAACAGAGAAGGCCCAGGAAAAAACAGGGAGATCCCAGGAAAAACCACAGAGAGCTCAGGAAAACCACGGAGAGCTCAGGAAAAAACCACGGAGAGCCCAGGAAAAACCACGGAGAGACCAGGAAAAACCAGGGAGATCCCAGGAAAAAACACGGAGAGCTCAGGAAAAAACAGAGAGGGACCAGGAAAAACCAGGGAGAGTCCAGGGAAAACCAGGGAGAGACCAGGAAAAACCAGGGAGAGCCCAGGGAAAAAACAGGGAGAGCCCAGGGAAAACCACAGAGAGACCAGGGAAAGACATGGAGAGACCAGGAAAAACCACGGAGAGCCCGGGAAAACCCACGGAGAACCCAGGAAAAACCACGGAGAGACCAGGAAAAACCACGGAGAGCCCAGGAAAAACCACAGAGAGACCAGGAAAAACCACGGAGAGCCCAGGAAAAACCACAGAGAGACCAGGAAAAACCACGGAGAGTCCAGGAAAAAACACAGAGATCCCAGAAAAAAACCACGGAGAGCCGGGAGAGCTTCGGCAGCCTCGGGGCGAATCTTTATTTGGCAGCAAAAAACAAATCACCGAGCGATCGGGGGAGGGAGGAAGAGGAGGAGGGAAGCGAGGAGGGCAGGGCGGGGCGGGACAAGGCCGGATCGGACTCCGGGAGGTTTTCCCCGAGCTCCAAAATCCCTGGGAAAGGAGGGAATTGGGGGCTCAGTGGTGGTGCTGGTGGTGGTGCTGGTGCTGCTGGTCCTCCACCTCGTGCAGGTGCTCGTGGGTGGCGCAGGTGACGCGGGTGACCAGCAGCATCGTCTCCCCAAAACTCAGCTGGGCGTCCTTGTTGACGTCCAGGTCCTTCATGATCTGCTCCACCGTGGCTTTGTTCTTCACGTGCTGCCACGGGGGGGGGAGGACAGGGGGGGACAGGTGAGGGTGGAATCGCCCCACCCCAAAAATCTCATCCCCCAAGGGGTGGGAAAAGCTTGGGTTTGGCTTTAGGGGAGTGAGTTGCAAAGGAATAAATGGGATTTTGGGGGAGTGAGTTGTAAAGGAATAAATGGGATTTTGGGGAGTGAGTTGTAAAGGAATAAATGGGATTTTGGGGAGTGAGTTGTAAAGGAATAAATGGGATTTGGGGAGGGAAGGGATAAATGGGATTTGGGGCAGTGACGGAATAAATGGAGAGTGAAGGAATAAATGGGATTTTGGGAAATGAAGGAGCAAATGGGATTGGGGGGAGTGAAGGAATAAATGGGATTTGGGGCAGTGAAGGAATAAATGGAATTTGGGGCAGTAAAGGAATAAATGAGATTTGGGGAGTGAAGGAATAAAGGGGATTTTGGGGAGTGAATCCAAATCTTGGAGCTGAATCCAACCCCCTGGGGCTGAATCCAAACCCTGGGGATGAATCCGATTTTTGGGGCTCAATCTAACCCCTGAGGCTCAATCCAAACCCTGGGGTTGAACCCAAACCCTGGGGATGAATCCAATTTTTGGGGGTGAATCCAAAACCCCTGGGGCTGAACCCAAACCCTGGGGCTGAATCCAAATCCTGGGGCTGAATCCAACTTTTGGGGGCGAATCCAACCAATTCACCCAACCCCCTGGGGCTGAATCCAAACCCTGGGGCCGAATCCAAACCCTGGAGATAAATCCAATTTTTGGGGGTGAATCCAACCCCTGGGGCTGAACCCAACCCCTGGGGCCGAATCCAAACCCTGGAGATGAATCCAATTTTTGGGGCTGAATCCAACCCCTGGGGTCGAACCCAACCCCTGGGGCTCAACCCAACCCCTGGGGCTCAATCCAAACCCTTGAGCTGAATCCAGCTTTTGGGGCTGAATCCAACCCCTGGGGCCGAACCCAAACCCCTGGGGCCGAACCCAACCCCTGGGGCTGAATCCAATTTTGGGGGCGAACCCAATCCCCGGGACCCCCTCCCAGTGTGGGGAGGGGCAGGGCCGGCCTCCCTCACCTTGAGGTAATTGGCCAGCTGCTTCTCAATCAGCAGCTTGAGCTCCTTCTTGGTCAGGGTGTCCCTGTCCCCCTCCCGCCGCGAGAACTGGTGGAAGACGTCGATGATGACGTTCATGGATTTCTCCAGGTCCGAGAGGGGCTCCTGGCTCTGCTGGGACTGAGGGACCAAACGGGACAAATGTTGGGAAAATGTCCAAATCCGGGGAAGTAACAAATACCCCGGGGGAGGTAAAAAATATCCGGGGAAATATAAAATATTGGGGGAAATAATGGACAGCCAGTGAAATAACAAACACCCAGGGGAGTAACAAATACCCCGGGGAGGTAACAAATATTCGGGGAAATATAAAATATTGGGGGAAATGATGAACAGCCAGTGAAATAACAAACACCCAGGGGAGTAACAAATACCCCGGGGAGGTAACAAATATCCGGGGAAATATAAAATATCCGGGGAGATACCAAATACCCAGGAAAATGGCGAACCGCCCAGGGAAATAACAAATATCCGGGGAAATAACAAACATCCAGGGAAATAACAAACATTCAGGGAAATAACAAACATTCTGGGAAATGACAAAGATCCAGGAAAATAGCAAACGCCCAGGGAAATGCCCAGAGAATAACAAATACCCTGGGAACTAACAAATATTCAGGGAATAACAAACATTCAGGGAATAACAAATATTCAGGGAATAACAAACATTCAGGGAATAACAAATATTCAGGGAATAACAAATATCCAGGGAAATAACAAATATCCAGGGAAATAACAAATATCCAGGGAAATAACAAATATTCGGGGAATAACAAACATTCGGGGAATAACAAATATCCAGGGAAATAACAAACACCCAGGGAAATAACAAATATTCAGGGAAATAACAAACATTCGGGGAATAACAAATATTCAGGGAAATAACAAATATTCAAGGAATAACAAACATTCGGGGAATAACAAACACCCAGGGAAATAACAAATATCCAGGGAAATACCAAATACCCGGGAAAATACCCAATACCCGGGAAAATCCCGCGCACCCCCCGGGCCTTGCCTTGCTCATCCTGTCACCTCCGCGCTGTCCCCGGGGCGCGGGGCCGGTGTCACCGCGTGTCCCTTATAGCCCCGGGCCCTTGTGAAATGTCCCCGTTGTCACATCCCACCCCCGGCCTTGCTCAAGGCCCCGGGGCAGGTTCCTGAAAGGATCTTTGTGGCTTTTCCCGCAAGGCCGGGGGGGTCACAGCCCCCCGGGGGGGTGGCCCTGTCACCTCTGGGGTGGCCTTGTCACCTCTGGGTGGCCCTGTCCCCTCTGGGGTGGCCCTGTCCCCTCGCCCGCTGGGGTTCTCCTCCAGCTCCGGCTGAGTGCCCAGCCCAGGTGTGGCTGAAATGGAATTTTTTGTTTGTTTGTTCTGTTTCGTTTGGGGTTTTGTATTTTTTTGTTGTTGTTTGATTGTTTTTTGGGGTTTTTGGAGGGTTTTTTGCTTGTTTTTTTTTAAATTTTTTTATTTGTTGTTGTTTTGGTTTATTTTAATTTATATTTTAATTTTTCCTCTTTTTTCTTGGTTTTTTTTGTTTTATTTTTATTATATTTATTATTCTATATTTATAATTATATTATAAATAATTATATAATTATAATATAATTATAATTATAATTATATTATAATTTATAATTTATATTAGGATTATATTGTTATTATTTTATATCATTATTATTTTATCTTCCTTTTTTCTTTTTTTTT
>VZDJ01000110.1:148605-158652 GCA_008694505.1 Cyanoderma ruficeps
GGCGGAGCTCAGCGCCAGCCCCGGCCCCGCGCCGGCTCCACACCGGCCCCGCACTCACCCACCCGCCCGCCCGCCGGAGCCACCGAAGCTCACCGGAGACCTGGCGACCGTGTGCTTCGGTGAGTGACCGGCCCGGCTGCGCGGGGGCGGGGCGCTGGGCGGAATGCGCTCCTCAGGGCCCGGGGGGGGGTCCCCTCATGGGCCCCTCCTGGCCCCGGGGAGCCCCTTCAGGATCGGGGCTTTTCCCCCCTGACGGTCTCCGGAGTCGCGACTGAGGTGGACGGAGCGTGTTTTGTTTTTTTTTTTTCCCCCTCAGGAAGAAGAACGCTTTAAAAAACCACTTCAAATTGAAAAAAGCTGCTCCATATTAAAATAAAATTATTAAAAGTTATTTGAAATAGGAATAAGGCTTTCTGTGGTCTCCGTTTTTCTGGCTGTAAATCCTCTCAATAAAGCGGGTTTTTTTGAGGGTATTGTAGAGTGAGCGCATCCCGGCCGTCATCCACCCGTTAAATTTGCTGCTAATTATAAATTAAATTAATAAATCGATCTGCAGAGCTCGGAGGTTGGAACTGAGCATGTTTCTGTAGCATCCAGCACTGGGGGGGTTTAAATCCCTGCCCTGAGGGAGGTGGGACCTCGATGACTTTAAAGGATACGGTGCTTTTTGTAGCATCATCTTGGATTTTTATTTCCAATTTTATTCCCCGTCCCCTTAAAATTGGGGTTTGCGCCTTGGTAATGCTAAGAACATGAGAAATGTAGAGGTGTCACTGTGCTAAAGGCATTAATTGCTATTTACAGCTGGATTTTTGTATTACTATTTAAAAAACCGACAAGATATTCACTGTAAAAAGATAAATTTTTACTGAAGGTAAATTGAAGTGTCTCTCATATTTATTAAACCTGGTGGAGGGCTAGAAAACATTAAAAATACATAAATACAATACCTGCAACCTGCCTCACCCGTAGTTCTCTCCACAGAAAACAGGGGATTTCTAATGTTTAATTAGTATTTAAATACATAATTTAAATATATAATTTTTATATATAATAATTATATAGATTTGATGTCTTTGGTTCTGTTTTTGCATCTTTGCTCTGAAGATGTCAGTTGCTTGCCATCTTGCTGCTGGATTTTTGTATTAATTCTCCTACTATTGCTGAAACATTCACTGTAAAAAGATAAGTTTTTGGTAAGGGAGAAGTAAAGGAACTCCCTGATTTATTAAAACTGGGAGAGGACTGAAAAACATTAAAAATCCCAGGATCAGAACCGAAAAATTCTGGCAGAGGGCGAAAAAAAAATCACTGAAAATAAATGAATATATTACATACAACCTGCCCTAATCTTGATTTCCTCCCTTCAAGGAGGCAGAACGGAAAGGATTTTTAGTATTTAGCGGTATTAATATGTACTAAAGGTCTGAATCTTGTCTCTTGGGCCCTGTTTTTTGCAGATTCTCTGAAGATGGCTGCACAGTCAGCACCGAAGGTCGTGCTAAAGAGCACCACCAAGATGTCTCTGAACGAGCGGTGAGGAAGCCAACGGCACCTTCAGCTCCTAAGAAATCATTTTTTTATTTTTATTTTTTAAAAAAAAACAACCTAATTCTCACTATCCAAAAAAAAAACCACCAAACCAAAAAAAAAACAACCCACCGTGGTTTCCGCCCACCCTCAAGGTTAAAAAGGGCCAAATTCCGGAGGGATCTCTCTCTCTCTCTCAGTGCGGTGTTCTTTAGTGTTGATTTCGCCTCGTAAAATCCCGGTGGGGGATGCGTTGTAAGAGCAGAGACCAACCTCACACCCTCCCTGTCTCTCCCACATGTTTTGACATTGGTATTTTGGCCCTGCCGCCGGGCCCGAGGGTCCCACCTGCCCGGGTGGGCTCTGTAAGAGGCCGGCGGCGGCCCCGGAACCCGCCCGAAGGCCCTCCTGGGCCTTGTAAGAGGCAACAGCTTCGCTTCACCTCCATCCCTCTGTGTCCTCCAGCTCCTCCTCCCCCCTGGGTCATCCCCCTGGGGTTTTTTGGCTCCTCTGTGACGACTAACGGGGTGTCCTGCTGAGCAGTTTTGGGGTTAAAGGACTAACGGGTGTCCTGCTGAGCAGTTTTGGGGTTAAAGGACTAACGGGTGTCCTGCTGAGCAGTTTTGGGGTTAAAGGCGCTGGAAATGGGGCGGCTTTTGCTCCGGCAGTGCTGCAGGGAGGTGTGGCCTGAGCCCAGGGACGCCTTGCTGGCTCCTTCCCTCCCTTGGCAGCCCCAACCCCTCGTTTTTGGGGGCTGGATTTGGTTTTTGGGGGCTGGATTTCGTTTTTAGGGGCTGGATTTCGTTTTTAGGGGGTGGGTTTCACTCGCCAGCTCTCAGGAAGCCGCTCAGGAGCTTTGTTTACCACCTCACTGCTTGTTTGCTGCTCTTCAGCTGAGAAATAATAAAAAAAACCCCACCAGATCCATTCCCAATCGGGCTCATTTCAGGAGAGCGTTTCAGGGTGGGATTCAGGAGATGAACCCCACCAGATCAATTCCCAATCGGCCTCATTGTAGGAGAGCATTTCAGGGTGGGATTCAGGAGATGAGCCCCACCAGATCAATTCCCAATCAGCCTCGTTTCAGGAGAGCGTTTCAGGGTGGGATTCAGGAGATGCTCCGGGTGGTGGAATTTTGCAGAACCGTGGGGTTTTTAAGGTTGGAAAAGGCTTTAAGAATCTCCCTTCCAACCTGGCGCTGGAGGACTCCCCAGCGTGGTGTTGTCCCGGCCTGGAATTTTCACGCTTTTCCCAGATTTTTTTTGGGGGGGGCGTTGATTTGGCTTTTGCTGTCCTGTTTTCTCCCCCTCCCCTGTCACGACCATCCCCGCTTCCTGCTGTGGTTGTCACCCCCCCTTCTGCCATCTCTAAACCCACTAACCTCCAGCTTTCTCCTTCCCACTGGAAAAGCTTCCACCTCATTCCTGCCTCTTACGGAGGGATCCGTAATCCCGTAAAAGCGCCACTCTTTTGCATAAGGTTCATGGGAGCTGGAGCCCCCCGCTCGAGCGCCGTGAAATGCCGATAATTGTGTGTTCTGAGCTTTAATGAAACCCCGTTTTATTCGACCTTGAAGCTTCACTAACATGCTGAAGAACAAACAGCCGATGCCGGTGAATATCCGGGCCACCATGCAGCAGCAGCAGCTGGCCAGCGCCCGAAACAGACGGCTGGCCCAGCAGATGGAGAACAGACCGTCTGTGCAGGCCGCTCTGAAGCTCAAACAGGTGAGGGGAAAGGGCATTTGGGCCTTGCAGGAGGTGGAAAAAACAGCTCCGGAAGGAGAAGGAGGCCCAGACAAGGGAAGGGGATGGAGGGTGAGTGTGGGGAGCTGCTGGGGGAAAGGAGGTTCAGGGGGAACCTTGTGGCTCTCCTCAGCTCCCTGACAGGAGAGTCAGGTTGGAATCGGGAGGAGTTTCCTCCTGAGGGAGGTTTGGAGCGCCCATCCCTGAGGGTGTTCCCATCCCTGAGGGTGTTCCCATCCCTGAGGGTGTTCCCATCCCTGAGGATGTTCCCATCCCTGAGGGTGTTCCCATCCCTGAGGGTGTTCCCATCCCAGGGAAAAGCCTGGAGGTGACACTCAGTGCCCTGGGCTGGGGATTGGCCTCAGTGGTCCGGGAGGGCTTTTCCAACCTGGAGACTTCCAGGATTCTGTAAAAAAAGGTGTTGGAGAGTGTCCAAAGGAGGGACGCCAGGAAGGGCCATGTGAGGAGTGACTGAGGGCACTTGGTGTGTCCAGCTGGAGCAGAGGAGCCTGAGGGCAGACTCTGGATCTGCAGCTCCAGTCTCTGCTCCCTGTGACCTGGGGCAGGATCCAGGGAACGCCTGGAGCTGTGTCAGGGGGGTGAGGCTGGAGATCAGGGAAAGGCTCTTCCCACAGGGTGCTGGCACTGCCCAGGGCATGGGCACAGCCCCGAGGCTGCCAGAGCTCCAGGAGGTCCCAGGGATGCCCAGGGTGGAATTTTGGGGTGTCTGTGGAGGGGCAGGAGTCAGCCTGGACGATCCCGATGGATCCAGGGCGTTCCATGATCCTAAAAACGAGATACCCGGGGAGGACTGGCAGGGAATTCCATGTTTCCCCTCGGATGAGTGGCGCACCGTCACTCCCTGGCTGTCGGTGCTGGCTGTTGACGTCTCCTCTCTATTTTTCCAGAGAAACGGCTCATCCCGGGCTCGGGGAGCTGCCGAGTGCTTCAGCTCACAATCAATCCCACGGCAGCCACAGTCGCTGCCGCTCTGTGCCAGCCCTTAAACCCCCGGGAAACGTGGGCCTGGATCCCGGGCACAAACCCTCCGTCCCCAGCCGTGCCCCCGATCCCAGATTGCTGCATGACTCCCGTCCCCCCTTCCCTTTCTCCCCCAAATCTTCTCTTCCAGAAGAGCTTGAAGCAACGCCTCGGCAAGAGCAACATCCAGGCTCGGCTGGGCCGGCCGGCGGGGACGCTGGCCCGGGGTGCCCTGGGGGGCCGGGGGCTGGCCCTGGGCCAGCGGGGGCTGCCCCGGGGGGCTCTGCGGGGCCGCGGCGCCCGGGCCATGCTGCGAGGAGGGGTGGCGCTCCGAGGTCAGTCCCCCTGCCCTCCACCCGCCCCCCATCCCCTCCCAAACGCCTTTCCCCGAGGGCTGAAATCCCGATTTTTCTGGCTTCTCCACCCAAGGTCAAGGGCTGCTGCGCGGCGGGAGAGGGATCGCCCCCAGGATGGGCCTGCGGAGAGGCGGGATCAGGGGCCGAGGGGGCCCGGGAAGAGGCGGCCTGGGCCGGGGAGCCATGGGCCGGGGAGGGATCGGCGGCAGAGGTGAGTGCCCCGGCCTGGGGAACAGCGGGAATTCAGCTGGGAATTCTTCCCTGGCTGAGGCTGGGGCGAGAATTCCAAACCTGGAATTCAAACCGTTTGTCCAAGAGCTGGTGGTTTTTAAAACAGAAGTGAAGCAGGGATGGGAGGGGAAACCCAGGAGGCAGATGTTGGTGTTAGGCTGGCATTGGGGAATTCTTGGGAAGCTCCTAATTTCCCTGAGCGATGGATCTGGGCATGGGAAGGAGCTGGGAGTGTTATCCACGAGTCAGACAGGTCCCTGTGCGTCTGCCCGGGATGGGGAGCGTTCCGTGGAGCTGGGAAGCGTCGGGATGGGGCAGTGCCGTGTTTTCCATGGGGTTCAGGGGCCGGGAGGTGTCTGGATGGGGCAGTGCCCAGTTTTCCATGGAGCCCAGGGGCCGGGAGGTGTCGGGATGAGGCAGAGCCGAGTTTTCCATGGAGCCCAGGGGCCGGGAGATGTCGGGATGGAGGCAGTGCCGAGTTTTCCATGGAGCCCAGGGGCCGGGAGGTGTCTGGATGGGGCAGTGCTGAGTTTTCCATGGAGCCGAGTGGCCGGGAGGTGTCGGGATGAGGCAGTGCTGAGTTTTCCATGGAGCCCAGGAGCCGGGAGATGCCGGGATGGGGCAGAGCCGAGTTTTCCACGGAGCCGAGGGGCCGGGAGGGTTCTGGACCGGGCAGTACCGAGTTCCCGGTGCCCGCAGGTCGCGGCATGGCCGGGCGCGGCCGGGGCGGTTTCGGCGGGCGCGGCAGAGGCCGGGGCCGCGGCAGAGGCTCCGCACGGCCCGCGCTGACCAAGGAGCAGCTGGACAACCAGCTGGACGCCTACATGTCCAAGACCAAGGGACACCTGGACGCCGAGCTGGACGCGTACATGGCACAGACCGACCCCGAGGCCGCCGACTGAGGGGCCGGGACTGCCGGGGGTGGGGGAATCGTTCCGTCGGGAGCTGCGGTGGGAACCTCCCGATGGAGAATTCAGACTTAGTGTGTTCTTCGATGTTTTGATACTCTCTGTTGTATTAAACTTTTTTTGGATTGTTCTTTCGGGGGATTTTTTTTTTTTTTGGTGGTTTTTTTCCCTGGGGAGACACGGCTGGGGGGGGGTTGAAGTGGGTCTGTGCTTTTATCACCCACCCCTTCCACACTTTTAAGTTCATCTGTTCTGTGGCCTGTTCCCTTGGGATCTCACATTCCCGGTTCCTTAATTCCCAAAGCTTTGTGTGGGGTTTTCCTCCGGAACTGGGATTTTTCTGAATTTCCTTTGCGGGGACAGAAGGAACAGGAGGGGATCGGGGCAGGGTCTGGGGTCGCTGCGGATCGCGCCGGGAATCCACCAGATCCCGCCTGCCTCCTGGTGGGATAACCGGACCGGGACCCGCTGGATAACCGGGGGATAACCGGGGCCGGACCCGGTGGGATAACCGGGCCGGGACCCGCGGCATTCCCGGTGGGATAACCGGGCCGGGACCCGCGGCATTCCCGGTGGGATAACCGGGGCCGGACCCGCGGCATTCCCGGTGGGATAACCGGGGCCGGACCCTCGGCATTCCCGGTGGGATAACCGTGGCCGGACCCGCGGCATTCCCGCTGGGATAACCGGGCCGGGACCCGCGGCATTCCCGGCGGGATAACCGGGGCCCGGCGGCGCCGGGGGCGTGGCCCGTCTGGGGGCTCGGGCCATGAAAGCGCGGCCGCGATTGGCTGGCGGGGCGAGGCCCGGCTGTCACGGGCGCTGCCATTGGCTGCGGCGCGGCGGCGCCTCACGCGCTCCGGCCGCTCCTTTTGTTATTGTAGGGACGGAGTTGGGAAAGGGCCGAGGGAGCGGGAACGGGACCGGGGACAGGGCTGGGAGGAGGAGGAGAGGGCTGAGGGAAATGGCAGACGACTGAGGGAAGGGGGCTGAGGGTGGGAGATAAAGGGCAGGGGGCTCAGGGCAGGGCAGCACCCCCGTGAACCGGAGGACATGCGACGGGAGCCGGGCCGCGAGTGACGGCAGCCGGGGGCGGCGGAGGTGAGTAGAGCCTGACCCATCCATCATCGGTCCCCTGGGGGTCCCCTCCTTGAAGCCCGTCACTCCTCAAAACCCCTGCGCCATCCCTGTCACCCTCCCGTGCCCTCCGGTGTCCCAGGAATTCCCTGTCGGACAACTCTGGGAGTCGGGATCAGGCAGGGATTCTCCGGGCAGGGGCAGTGCGGGGTGAGGATGGAGCCAGGGACAAGCCGGCTCCGGCCCGCGCTCCCCGAACCGAACCGGGCTGGGCTGAGGTTTGCAGGGGGACAGAGGTGGCTCCGACCCTTAACTCTTCCCTGGAGCAGCCTTGGGATGCAGCCGCTGGAGCTGGGGGGACCCCAGGTCCTCTCTTCACCGGCTTTTAGCCCCAAAACGTGAGGCAGAGGATGGGCAGGGGTCCCGGCAGGGAGCCGGGAATGCCGGCACTGAGGCAGCACCAGGAGATCCCCGGGATGGGATCCCCGGGATGGGATCCCCGGGATGAACCCCAGAGCCTGGCGGGGGGCTGAGGGTCTCTGCGAAGTCCCTCCAGCGCTCCTGGCAGTGTCCCCATACCGTGGTGGCATCTTGGAGGAGCCCGGCACAGGGGGGACCCGCGGGCGGGGGGCGCCGGCAGGACACCCCGGCTCCCTCCCAGCCCCAGATAAGGAGCGGGGACCAGCGGTTTGTTGTGTCTGCCGCCATCCCAAGGATTTTCCAAGGCTCTGGAACGCCGCGTCCAGGCTCTGGCGTGAGCAGGCTCTGGCAGGGAGGCAGGAAAGGGAGAAGCCGGGGGGAGAGAGGGGTTAAGGAGCGGCGCCAGGCTGGGCTGTGTTTAGTCTGGGCTCGGCGGCGGCAGCGGGAGCGGGGCCGTCCCCGCGGCACCGGGCACAGACACGGCCCCGCTCCCCGCCGGGCGCCGGGGACGCCGCTGTCCCCGAGCCTGGTGCCAGGGTTCCACCATCCAGCTCTGGCTCTGCCGCCGTGGGGAGCTGGGGACACCCCGAGTGTCCCTGCGAGCACTGTGTCCTTGTCACCTCCTCCCTCCTCAGCTTCCCCAAGCCGGGGGGGACAAGGCTGGGGACAAATTCTGGGACTCGGGCACGCAGGCATTGGGTGACACATGGCTTTGTCCCACGTCCTGGTCACCTGGAGTGTGCCACCTCCCCGGGCCGGGTGTCCCCGCGCAGTCACGGGTAGCGGGAACAGCGTGTCCCCCTCCCCGGGCCGCGGGAACAGCGTGTCCCCCGCAGCAGGGGTGACAGGCAGGGGGACACGCCGTGCCTTGCAGGGCCGCAGCGCCATGTCCCTGGGCAGCGACAGCGGCCCCGGCATCGTGCACAGCCTGCTGTGCCACCGGCAGGGAGGGGACAGCGAGGCCTTCGCCCGCCGCGCCATCCAGAGCCTGCTGAGGAAGCTGAAGGAGAAGAGGGACGAGCTGGACGCGCTGGTGGCCGCTGTCACCTCCGGCGGGGCCCAGCCCGGCCAGTGTGTCACCGTCCAGCGCACCCTGGACGGGCGGCTCCAGGTACACGGGGGGACACGGGTGACACCCCCTGCGAACCCTCCCCAGCTTTGGGGGGTCCCGGGTGTTGGGGACGCCCCCAGCCCCCCTCCCCGCGCGGTGGGAGCGGATGGATCCCCCTCCCCCGGGCGGGTGAGTCAGTGTCTGGCCGTGTCGAGCCGGGGGGGATCCGGGGGGGGTTTGTTATGTCTGGAGCCGGGAGGAGCGATGGGACCCCCGGCCTGGCGCCAGCCCCGCGCTGGGGGGGCCGGGGGGGGATCCCGGTGTCACCCAGGGGAGGGGACACCAGCCCCGTGTCCCCCCCCGCAGGTGGCCGGCAGGAAGGGGTTCCCCCACGTCATCTACGCCCGGCTCTGGCGCTGGCCCGACCTGCACAAGAACGAGCTGAAACCCGCCGAGTTCTGCCAGTTCGCCTTCGACCTCAAGTGCGACAGCGTTTGCGTCAACCCCTACCACTACGAGCGGGTGGGGACCCCCGGCAGCGGTGAGCGGGGACCCCCGGGACCCCCCCGACGGGGGAGTTCGCCAAGGGGGGGTCACCGGCACCCCTAAACCCCCACCCCACACCTCTCGCACAGGTCTGAGCATCCAGAGCACAGGTGAGAGCCCAGCCCGGGGCCGGCGGGGAGCCCCCCCGGAGCCAGCCCAGCCCCCCGCAGCGGGTCCCCGTGCCCCCCATGGTCTCCGGTGTGTGTGCCCCGCCCTCCCCAGTGCCCCCCCCGCGCCCGGTGAAGGAGGAGTTTGTCCATGACTGTGTGCAGATGGAGCCGCGGGACCCGGGGGCCGAGCCCCCCGCCCGGCCCTACCGAGCGCCGCCCCCCCGGCCGCCCCCTGAGACCCCCCGTGTGCCCCGGATCTACCCCGCGCTCCCCATGGAGCCCCAAGGTGAGATCGCCCCCCTTAACCCCCCACCCTGCGAGGGTTTGGGGGCGTCACCCTGAGCCCCCCACCCCACACACCCCACAGCGACCCCCTGTTCCCATATCCTCCCACAGCGACCCCCCAGGACCCCCTGCTCCTCCCCGAGGGCCCCCCAGCACAGCCCCCCCCACAGAACGGGTACCCCAAGGCACCCCAGCACGGTGAGTATGGGGGTCACCCCGCTGCCCCTCGGCACCTTCGGGGACCCCTCTCATGTCCCCCCGTCTCCCCCTCCAGGTTCCCCGCTGAGCTGGACCAGTTTGGGGGGCTCACAGCCCCCCACCCCACAGCCCCCCGGCAGCCGGAGCCACCCGCAGCCCCCCCAGCACCACCCCAACCACTGCTGTAGGTTTGGGGGGCACTGGGTGAGGGGTGGGGTGTTGGGGGGGGTCTTCAGGTTGCTGACCCCCTTCTCTGCCCCTCTCAGGGCCCCCCCACCATAACCCCGTGCTCCAGCCCCCCGTGTCCACCCACCCCGGTGAGTGCCCCCCACCCTCCTTAGCACCCATGGGTGCCGTGACCCCCTCCCCCTAAAATCCACGTCCCTCCCTTCCAGGGCCGGAATTCTGGTGCTCCATCGCCTACTTCGAGCAGGACGTGCAGGTGGGGGAGATCTTCAAGGTGCCCTCGAGCTGCCCCACCGTGGTGGTGGACGGGTACGTGGACCCCTCGGGGGGCGCCCGGTTCTGCCTGGGGCAGCTCTCCAACGTCCAGCGCTGCGCGGCCAGCGAGAGGGCACGGTGGGTCTGGGGGCACGGGGGGTCTGGGGG
>VZDJ01000110.1:160756-173072 GCA_008694505.1 Cyanoderma ruficeps
GGGAAAACTTGGGATAATCAATACCAGGGGGGAAAACTTGGGATAACCAATACAAGAGGGAAAACTTGGGATAATCAATATGAGGGGGGAAACTTGGGATAACTAATATGGGGGGAAAACTTGGGATAATCAGTACGAGGGGGAAAAACTTGGGATAATCGTGGCAGAAGGGGCGGAACGGGGGGGCTGCAGGGGGGGGTCGGTGCTGAGGGTCTCGCCCAGGCTGCACATCGGGAAGGGGGTGCAGCTGGAGCGGCGCGGAGAGGGAGACGTGTGGATGCGCTGCCGCAGCGACCACGCCGTGTTCGTGCAGAGCTTCTACCTGGACAGGGAGGCGGGCAGAGCCCCCGGGGACGCCGTGCACAAGGTGTACCCCGGGGCGCACATCAAGGTGGGGCTCCCCGGGGGTCTCCAGGAGGGGTGGGGGGAGTCCTGTGCCCGGGTTTTAGGAGGTCCTGGGCCCCCACCCCAAAGCCGCCCTGCTCAGGGGTGTCCCCCCGCGGTGTCCCCCCAGGTGTTTGACCTGCGGCAGTGCCACCGGCAGATGCAGCAGCAGGCGGCCACTGCCCAGGCTGCGGCCACTGCTCAGGCCGCCGCTGTGGCCGGCAGCATCCCCGGGCCGGGCTCGGTGGGTGGCATCGCTCCGGCCATCGGTGAGCGAGTGACCACAGGGGTCACAGCACCCCCATGTCCCTCCCCCCGGGGCTGTCAGTGGTCACTCACCAGCCGTGAGTGACCCCGGGGCGGGCTGGGACCCCCGTGATGACCGTGTGTGTCCCCCCCCAGGGCTGTCGGTGGCCGCGGGGCTCGGCGTGGACGACCTGCGGCGCCTGTGCCTCGTTAGGCTGAGCTTCGTCAAGGGCTGGGGGCCCGACTACCCCCGGGCCAGCATCACCTGCACGCCCTGCTGGATCGAGGTGCACCTGCACCGCGCCCTGCAGCTGCTGGACCACGTCCTGCACGCCCTGCCCGACGCCCACGCCTGACTCCGGGGAGGAGCAGCCGAAAACAAAGAGGGGAAAAAAAAGGAAAAAAAAAAAAATGAAGCGAAATGACCAAAAATGTGTTGGTTTAGCAGTTATTTAATGGATGGGGTCGACGTCTGTGGCCTGGGTGTAGTGTGGCCCTCGGTGCTGATTTCCACCTCCTGGCTTAACTTTTGTATGAAAATAAACCAAGAAAAAAGAATTTAAAAAGCCAAAAAAAGGGCAAAAGGACCAACACCATCTTGTTTTAACAATTACTCGATGGATAAGGCTGGAGCCTGTAGCCTGGGTGTCTCAGCGCCTTTGAGGGACGCTCAGCAGTGCAGATGCGTTTCCAGACGCGTTTCCAGATGCGTTTCCAGATGTGCGTCCAGCTGCGCCCTTGCCCCCTTCCCTCGGGGACTGCATTTCCCACCAGCCCCCGCGGCGCGCACCGGAAGCGGCCTCTCCCCCTCCCCGCGGACTCGCTTTCCCGGTAGCCCCCGCGGCGCCGGCGGGCCAAGATGGCGGCGGGGAGCGGCCCCGGGGCGCGGGAGCTCTTTGCTGAGGGGCTCCTGCAGTTCCTGCGGCCCGCCGTGCGACAGCTCGACCGCCACGTCCACAGCGTCAGGTCCGGGCACGGAGAGCGGCCGCGGAGAGCGGCCGGCAGCCGGGAAGAACGGGCCGGGAGCGGGGCGGGGCGCGGCGGGCCGGGCTGAGGGGGCAGGTAGAGCCGGGAGGGGCAGTTTGGTGGGACTGAAGGGCTTTGGGGGTACATGGGGGCGAGTTTTGGGGATGAAGGGCTTTGGGGCTGTGTGAAGTTGGCGGGGCTGACGGCTGAGGGGTGCTGGGTGTGCAGCTGTGGGGGAATAAAGGTGGATTTGGGGTGCGGATGCAGGGCTTTACCTGTCCCTCTCCCACAGGGAGAGCCAGGTGGAGCTGCGGGAGCACATCGACAGCCTGGCCACAGGTGAGCCAAAACCCGGGGGGGTCACCCCCTGTCCCCCCCCAGCGTGGGGGCTCAGGGGGGGCTCACCCAAACCCCCTTCCCCAGAGCTTTGCCGCATCAACGAGGACCAGAAAGTGGCGCTGGACCTCGACCCCTACGTGAAGAAGCTGCTGAACGCCCGGCGCCGCGTGGTGCTGGTCAACAACATCCTGCAGAACGCCCAGGTGAGGGGGGCACGGGGGGCTTTGGGGGGGCTCCCAGAGACCCCCACAGGTGGTGCTGACAGGTGAATTCTGCCCAGGAGAGGCTGCGGAGGCTGAACCACAGCGTGGCCAAGGAGACCGTGAGGAGGAGGGCGATGCTGGAGGCCGGCGGCTACCAGGGCAAGTGACCGAGTGACCGGCCAGGAGAGCGGTGACCGGCCAGGGGAGCAGGAATCCCTGTTTATCCCAGCTCCAGAATTGAGGGGTGATGTCCCCCATCACCCACAGCCGAGGGAACCGGGACGCTCCCAGCCGCGTTCCCGGATTTGTGGGCGCTGGAATAAAAGTGGCTGAGAGTCCGTGGTGCTGCCACGTCCCTGAGGGGCCTTGGGGACAACAGAGCCAGGCAAGTGCTGCCATGGGGAGGGGTCTGGGCACCTCCAGGTTGGATTTGGACAGCCCCAGGTGAGATCTGGGAGGCCCAGGTGGGATTTGGGCTGCCCCAAGTGGGGTCTGGGCAGCCCCAGGTGGTTCCTTCAACTCCTGGATCCTTCTCCTGCTGCTCCACTTGCTTCATTCCCATCTATCCCCACACGGACCTGAACAAACAGGACACGCTGGAAAGGGGAAACACTTTAATGTGCAATTTAAAGAACAGGGACACGAGACAGGGACGCGTCAGGTGACTGAGGAGAGGCCCAGAGCCCCTGGGCCGGTGTCCCCTCACCTGCTGCAGGTGGCACAGGCGTCGCTGGGCCCTCACTCCTGCGTCTCCATGCTCTCCTCCTCCTCGCCCGCCGCCGGCTCTTCTTGGTTCTCCTCCTCCTCCTCCCCTTCCTTCTTCTCCGGAGGTTTCTCGTACGCCTTCTCCGACGGCGTCACGATCACCCCGTCCCACGTGGACATCTCTGACGCCAGGTCTGCCCCGAGAGGTGACCCTGAGGGACCCTTTGGGGGGATCCCGGCCCCGTCCCCACCCGGACACCCCCTCCCCAGCCCCACTCACAGCTGGCGTCGCCCTCCTGTCCCAGGATTTTCCGGTACCCCCCGTGGGAGAGGATGCGCACGAGGGTCTGGGCGGTGTAGCACACCATGTCCTGGGGACGGGGAGGGGTCAGCGTGGGGACGGGGACAGCCCTCCCTGCGTCCCCTCCCCTCAGGGGGACCCTCCTGACCTGCTGCTCCAGCGTCATCACCGTGTGCACGCGGAAGTTCCCGCTCTCACACGGATCCGTGATGCCGACGGAGCCGGGCAGGAAGAGCCCGGCCGCCAGGATCTGCAGGCAGCGCCTGCAGCGGGATAATCCGGGTTAAACCCGGGTCCTTCCAGGAAAAAACACCACCAGGAGTCCCAGCTGGGTGAGCTGGGTTTATCCCCCCAGTCTCAGGCCGTGAGATTCCGGCGGTTTTATCGGGAGAACGGAGCCGCGATGGGAATTTCGGTGAGGGAAGCGACGCCACGGACCTGTAGGCGATGTTGAGGGCCAGGGGCTGCCGGGTGGGATTGTTCATCACGGCGTAGTGCCCCTGGAGGGGGAGAGGAACAGCGATCAGGGCAGGAGCAGCAGAGGAATCCCAACTCCTGCCGGGATCGGGGTTGGGATCCGCACCAGCAGGTCCAGGATCCAGGGCGTGAGCGGCTCGAAGCCGGGGAAGCGAATCCTCAGGTCCTTGAGCAGCCGGATCAGAACCTTCACCCTGCAGCAGAGGCGGGAGGGAGGGTCAGCCCCACGCCGGGGGACATCTCCCTGCGTCCCGGGGGAAGGAGGATCCGGCTCCAGCCCCGGCTCCGAGGGCGGCGCGGCGCTCACGTGGACTGCGAGGCGTTCTCCTCGAACCAGCGCGCGTGCCGGATGGCGGCCAGGGCGCTCTGCAGCACCTTGATGTCCACTGCAAGAGGCAGAAATTCCCGGTTTTCCCAGGCTGAGGCTCCGGGCAGGGGCCGGGGGCGCGGCCGGGCGCTCACGGTGCAGCTCCGGGTCCAGCTTGCGCAGGTTGGGCGGCACCGTGGTGATCAGGATCTTCACGGTGGCGTCGGCAGAGCTGATCTCGAAGCCGGTCTCGTTGGTCAGCATGGTCAGCACTGTGGGGAAAGGCCGGGAATGCCGCGTGGAGGGGCTGGGAATCCTCCGCGGGAACAGCCCGCGTCGCTCCGGGAGCGCGGCCCCACCTTCGCCGGGGTCCTGTGCCCGCAGGCTCTCCACCACCTTGTTCCCCAAGGCTGCCACGGCTTCCACTGGGAGAGAGGAGCAGGGAAAAGCAGGAGGAGAAGGGTCGGGAGCGGGGCCCGGCGCCCAGGGCCGCTCGGATCCCGCCCGGGGGGGCACTCACGGGTGGGCAGGATCTTCAGGATCACCACCAGATCCGCCACGTTGTGGCCCGTCGTCATCGTCCCCTTCTTGTAGGAGCCCACCTGGCGAACCTCCTCGATTTGCTGGTGGAGAGACAGCCCAAAATCCCGGGAATTCAACCCACATGACGTGTCTGGGGCGGGGGGGTTGTGGCCCTGAGCTTTCCTGCCTTGTGAGCCTTTGCAGTTTTGTAGTGGAGATTCTCACACAGTTTTGTGTAAACTGTGTACACCTTTAGAATTATCTAGTCTGATTATCTATTTCTCCTCTGGGAGGAGAAATTTGGTGATGGTCACCTAGGAGGTCGGAGAGGTGACAACCTGTCCAGCCAACCTTTTTTGCCTTCTGTAAAAAGCGTATGTAATGGAGTCAGAAAGATTAAAACTGGACTTTCCTGCCTGACCTTGTGCTGTCTGCCTCGTCCTTTGTGTGTCCCACACAGCGACAGGGGGTCAGCATCGATCCCTGGGCCAGGAGCCTCTTCCCATTTTCCCACTCCCAGCACTTTGCGCCTCATCCAGGACCCCCCTGAGGTGAGGAGCCCCTTCCCCAACCTCTGCACTCACCACTTCAAACGTCCCCGGGGCCACGATCAGATTGTCAATGACGTTGTTGATCTTGGTCACCAGGGACAGGATGGACGCCTGGGCAGGAACGGGACAGGGATGACCCCGGGACACCTGGAATAATCCCGTCTGCAGAGCACAGACCCCGCATCGTTCCCCACAAAACCCCACCCAAGGCGCTTATTCCAGAGAACTAACTCATGTTTAGGCCACTCCTGAAGGATTTTGGATTCCCCCAAGCCCCCATCCCGAGGACCTGGAGGAATTTTGGGCACAGCACCTGCTCGGCAGCAGTGGGAGCCAGGTCCTGGTTCCTCTTGAGCAGGGCTTCGCTGAAGGCTGTCTCATCTGCTGCGGGCTTGACGCGGGGAAACGCCATCTCGCACTGCAACGGGGCACAATTCCCACCTGGATTTCATCCTCTGGCACAACCCCATCTTTGTTTTAGCCTGCAGGAGCTCCACAGGTGTCCAGGAGCTCCCACCCGTGCGGCTCCGGGGCAGATCCAGAGGGTTTTATCGACTTTATTAAAGAATTTATTAATTTAACTCATTAGCTGCCTTTGTCTGTGGCCACAGGGCCTCGGAGTCACCTGTCCAGAGGGCAGAAACTCAGGGAATTTGGGAGGAGGGAATGATTTCCTCCTGGGAAAGGCGGGAAACAGGCAGGTGAGCACCCGAGGGGAGTGACAGGGATGGGCATCCCCCAAAGCTCAGTCCGGGGATTTATCAAGATAATCCCAAAAATCCCAATCCTGGACTGATCCGTGTCGTTATTCCTCGGCCGGGTCCCATCATCCCATTTCCAACAGGAGAAAAATCCTCCGGTGTGGGTTTTTTACTGAACCGACAGCGTTTTTAGGGAGTTGATTCGTTTTTAGGGAATTGATTCGGTTCAGCCCCACCGCGAGAACCCGACCCCCGCAATTCAGGGAAGGGGAGGGTCGTCAACCCTGGAAAAATCCCGGAGAATTCCCGGGAATCGCCCTCGGGGCAGGCGTTACTCACGACATAGAAGTCGAAGGGGATGTGGGGCACAAAGGGCCGGAACCTGAAGGGGAGAGAAAACCCCAGGTCATTCCCTGGGCCCCGCCGAGCCCCCCGTCCCGCCCCCGTCACGACACGGTCCTGTCGCGACATGCAGCACCGGACTCGCCTGGAACCGAAGCGGCCGCCGCGGCCGCGGCCTCGATCGCCTCTGCGGAGAGAGAGAACGGGAGCGGCGGTGACGGGGGGCTCCGACCCCCGGGCCGGTTCCCCCGGCCCGATCCCGCCCCCAGTTCCCCCGGTCCCTTCCCGGTCCCGGTCCCGCCGCCCTCCGGTTCCCCTTGGTCCTGATTCCCCCCCGCTTGTTCTCCCCGCTCCCGCCGGTCTCTTCCCGTTCCCGCACACCGCTCCANCCCCCCCGCTTGTTCTCCCCGCTCCCGCCGGTCTCTTCCCGTTCCCGCACACCGCTCCAGGCGTCTCCCCGGTCCCGCCGCCCCCAGTCCCGGTCTCTGCCCGGTGCCGGTCCCCCCACGGTTCCCGTGGTCCCGGTTCTCCCTCCATTTGCCCCGTTCCTCCCCTAATCCCGGTATTTCCCCGGTCCCTCCCGCCCGGTCCTGCTCCCTCCAAGGTCCTGGTCCCTGCCCAGCCCATCCCGGTGCCGGTGTCCCCGGTCCCGGTGCCGCCACCTCATGTCGCCGCCGCTCCCAACAATGAAGCGCCACTCGCAGACCCCGCAGCAACCCGCCCTCCCATTGGCCGCCGCTCTCCCCGCGCCCGCCCCCCGCGGGCGCTCCGCCAGCAGCTACTGGTGAAACGGCGCATCAATCACAGCGGGAAGCGGCCAATGGCGGCGCGCGCCGGGCGGCCGCTGGAGGGGGCGCGGGGCCCGCGGATGGAGCGCGCGGCGCCGCGGTTGTAAAAGTCCCCGGCAGGGGGCGGAGGACAGCAGCAGAGTGGCGCAGCGGGAGCGTGCTGGGCCCATAACCCAGAGGTCGATGGATCGAAACCATCCTCTGCTAGCCGCATTTTTTTTTTCCCTCCCCTCTCGCGTCCACGTGAGGTTTGTTTGGCTCATTAACATATTTTGTTTGCTAATTGACTTCTTAATGCTCCGACTCGTCCCACGTGGCGAGTCGGCAGCAGCGCGCGGTTGCCGGGGGTGTCACCCGACCCGCGTCCACCCGCGTCCCCGAGGGCCCCGCGCGCCCCCGGGAGCTGCGGACGCGCCGTGGCCGGACCATCGCGCCCGTTCCCGCAACCAAGTGTGTGCCCATCCACGCGTGTCCCCAAGCTCTGCCCGTGTCCCCCCGAGCGCTGCCGGTGCCCCCAGTAGCCCACCAGCCCCCGAGTGGCATCTCCGGGGTCGCCCCTCACTGCCGTGGGGCTGCCGCGACCCCTCCGCAGGGAAGAACCGCCCACGGAGGTGGGGGCCCAGAGGTGTCCGAGCCCCCCCGGATCCACCGGGACTGCGTGGGCACAGCCTGGGGTCCGTGGGTCGGGGCGTCCCCTGCACCCTAATGAGTTTCTCGGGTCTCAGCGCCCCACGCGTGACCGGGTCAGCAGCGGCATCTGGGCGGTGACGGCGGCCGGGACCCAATGCGGGGAGGAGACACATCCCGGCACATCTCCCCCCCCCCGCCCCAAACCCCGTCCCACCTCCCCACGGGTGGGAATATCCCCACCCACCAGCGGGCGGCCCCATCCGCCGCCCATCCCGGCTGGAATGTCGTGGGGGGGGGAGCGGGCAGGAAGGAGTTAAGCTCGGTGTGGATGATAACGGCCCTTTGTGTCACCAGTGGGGGGGGCGAGCAAGGGCTCAGCCCCGCCGTGGGCGGGAGGGGGGGGTGTGGGTGGGAAGCCACTCTCCGTCCGTGGGCGATGCTGGCGGCGCTGGCCCCGCTGCTGGCCCCGCTGCTGGCCCCGCTGCTGGCCCCGCTGCTGGCCCTGCTCCCGGGCGCGGTGACGGCCCCGGCCCCGCTGACCCTCGCCGTGGTGCTGCCCCAGCACAACCTCACCTACCCGTGGGCTTGGCCCCGCGTGGGACCCGCCGTGCGCTTGGCCGCGGCCGCCGTCAATTCCCGGCGGGATTTGCTGCCCGGCTTCACCCTGGGCTGGGTGTTCGGCGACAGCGAGGATCGCCACGGGGTCTGCTCGGAAATGGCCGCGCCGCTGGTGGCCGTGGACCTGCGGCTCGCCCATCACCCCGCGGCGTTTTTGGGGCCGGGGTGCGTCTACTCGGCGGCGCCGGTGGCCCGGTTCACCAGCCACTGGCAGCTGCCGCTGGTCACGGCGGGGGCCGAGGCGCACGGCTTCGACGACAAGAGCGAGGAGTTCGGCTTGACCACCCGCGCCGGCCCCAGCCACCGCAAACTGGGCGAACTGGGCGTGCAGCTGCACCGGCGCTTCAACTGGACGCGGCGGGCGCTGCTGGTGTACTGGGACGAGCGGGTGGACGACCGGCCCTACTACTTCGCCGCCGAGGGTTTGTACGTCCAGCTGCCCACCCTGCGCAACCTCACGGTCATGGACGTCGTGTTCCGCCACGGCGGCAACTTCTCCTTCATCATCCAGGAGATCAAGGCCAAGGGGCGCGGTGAGTGCCGGGGACGGGGGCAGCGGGGCGGGCGGGGGGGGACGGGGTGGGGGACGGGGCGGTGCACGGCCCCGCACGGGAGTGCTCGGCCCTAAACAGGAGTGCCCAGCCCCACACGAGGTGTACAGCCCCAAACAGGAGTGCCCAGCCCTAAACAGGAGAGCCCAGCCCCACACAGAGTGCCCAGCCTTAAACAGGAGTGCACAGCCCCACACAGGGTGCCCAGCCCCACACAGGGCGCACAGCCCTAAACAGGAGAGCAAAGCCCCACACAGGAGTGCCCAGCCCCAGATAGGAGTGCCCAGCCCCACAGAGGGTGCACAGCCCTAAACAGGAGAGTCCAGCCCCACACAAGGTGCCCAGTCCCACACAAGGTGCCCAGCCCCACACGGGAGTGCCCAGCCCTAAACAGAAATGCCCAGCCCCACACAGGGTGCCCAGCCCTAAACAGAAGTGCCCAGCCCCACACAGGGTGCCCAGTCCCACACGGGCACCCATGGCTGTGCCAGGCTGGGCACGCCTGTCTGTGCCCGGGTGTCCATGGCCATACATGGCTGTGCACAACTTCACTGGGGTGTTCACAGCCGCACTCGGGCGTTCCCGGGTGTGCCCGGCCATGCCCGGCTTCACACGGGGGTGTCACGGGTGTCCGTGGGTGTCACGGGTGTCCACGGGTGCCCACAGGTGTCCACAGGTGTCCGTGGGCAGACACGGCTGTTACAGGGGCGTTTACAGCTGTGCCCAGCTGTGCACGACTTCCCAGGAGGCTTTTGTGGCTTTACGGAGGTTTTTCACGGCCAGGCAGGGCTGTGCACAGCTGCACACAGGGGTTTCGTGGGTGTGCACGGCTGCACACGGGGGTTTCACGGGTGTACACAGCTGCACACAGGGGTTTCGCGGGTGTGCACGGCTGCACACGGGGGTTTCACGGGTGTGCACGGCTGTACACGGGGGTTTCACGGGTGTGCACAGCTGCACACGGGGGTTTCACGGCTGTGCACGGCTGCACACGGGGGTTTCACGGGTGTGCACGGCTGCACACGGGGGTTTCACGGGTGTGCACGGCTGCACACAGGGGTTTCGCGGGTGTGCACGGCTGCACACAGGGGTTTCGCGGGTGTGCACGGCTGCACATGGGGGTTTCACGGGTGTGCATAGCAGTACACGGCTGCACACAGCTGGTCACAGGTGTCACAGCTGCACACATCTGCACACAGCTGTGCATGGCTGTGCATGGTTGTTCATGGCTGCTCACGGGTGTTTGTGGCTGTTCGTGGCTGTTCATGGTTGTTCATGGTTGTACATGGCTGTTCATGGCTGCTCACAGCTGTTCATGGCTGTTCATGGTTGTTCCTGACTGTTCATGGTTAATCACAGTTATTCACGGTTGTTCATGGTTGTTCATGGTTGTCCATGGCTGTTCACGGCTGTTCATGGCTGTTCATGGCTGTTCATGGCTGTTCCCGGTTGTTCCTGACTGTTCATGGTTGTTTACCGTTGTTCCCGGTTGTTCACGGCAGCACTCGGCTGTCACAGCCCTAACCATGTCCCACACGCCCCCACACTGCCCCTGCCCCACCCTGACCCCTCCGGACCCCCAGGACCCCTCCCCACTCCGTGTCCCGCCGGGGTCTCCGGGCGTTGTCACCTGTCCCGGTGTCCCTGCCCCGTCCCCGGGAATCGCTCCAGCCCCGGGCGGGCGGCACCGGGAGCCCCGGGGTGTGCGGTGGGTGCTCGGCCCCGGGAGGGTCTTTAGGGCCCCCCGGGGGTGGCGCGGCTGGAGGGGCCGTGGCGGGGCCCAGGCGTCCCCCCCGGGGTCACGGTGTCGCCGGGAATCCATCAGGGCCGCGGGGAGGAGGAAACGGAGTCGGGAAAACAGGAAACCTCGGCCTGGCGCCGAGGGCAGCGCCGGGCAGGGCACGGGAGGGGCGGGGGGGGACCGGCAGCGGGGTCGGGACCCCCGCCCCGGGGGCACCGCCGGCCGGTCCCGTGTCATGCAACGGCCGGGGACCCCAGGGTGTGGGGCTGGGGTCTCCAGGGGTCTCCTGGAGGTGTTGGGGATCTTGGGCTCGTGTCACACCAGGGACCCCCAGAGTGCGGGCCTGGGGTCTCCAGGGGTCTCCCGGGGGTGTTGGGGGTCTCGGACCTGGGTCACACAATAACCAGGGACCCCCAGGGTGCGGGGCTGGGGACCCAGGGTGCGGGGCTGGGGACCCAGGGTGAGGGGCTAGGGTCTCCAGGGGTCTCCCAGCGGTGTTGGGGATGTCAAACCCGGGTCACACAATAACCAGGGACCCCTGGGGTGCGGGGCTGGGGTCTCCAAGGGTCTCCCAGCGGTGCTGGGGGTCTCAGACCCGGGTCACACCATAACCAGGGCCCCCCGGGGTGCGGGGCTGGGGTCTCTGGGCCGTCGGGGGTCCCTCTCTCCAAGGGCCGTGTGTCCCCCCCCAGTGGTGTACGTGTGCTGCGCCCCGGACACGCTGCGGGAGCTGATGCTGCAGGCGGAGAGCGAGGGGCTCACGGGCGGGGATTTCGCCTTTTTCTACATCGACACGTTCGGGGCCAGCCTGCAGGGCCGGAGCTTCCCCGAGCCCCGGCGGCCCTGGCACCGCGGGGACGCGCACGACGCCCGCGCCCGCCGCGCCTTCCAGGTGAGCGGGGTGGGCGCGGGGACACGGCCGGGTGGGCACGGGGACACTCCCAGGGGGACACGGCCGGGTGGGCTCGGGGACATGGCCGGGTGGGCGCGGGGACACGGCCGGGTGGGCGCGGGGACACGGCCGGGTGGGCACGGGGACACTCCCAGGGGGACATGGCCGGGTGGGCTCGGGGACACTCCCAGGTGGGCGGTGGGCTCGGGGACACGGCCAGGTGGGCTCGGGGACACTCCCAGGTGGGCTCGGGCACCCCCCCCGGTCCGTCCAGCCCCTCCAGCCGCTGTCCCCCCCGCAGGCCGTCACCATCATCACCTACAAGGAGCCCGAGAACCCCGAGTACCGGCCCTTCCTGCAGCGCCTCAAGGAGGAGGCGCGGGAACATTTCAACTTCTCCGTGCGGGACGGATTGGTGGGGACCGCGGGAAGGGTGGGGGGACAGCGGGGACACAGGGTGGGAGCCGCGGGAAGGGTGGGGGGACAGCGGGGACACAGGGTGGGGGGCGCCGGGCTGGGGGGACAGCGGGGGCACAGGAGCAGCTGGGGGTCGCGGCATGGAGCTGGGGACAATGGGGACAGAGGGGTATGGGGACACGGGATGGAGCCGGGGGACACGGGAGGCGTCCGGGCGCGGGGATGTGCCCTGTCCCCGAGCTGTCGCCGAGCTGTCGCCGTGTCCCCAGATGAATTTCATCGCCGCCGCCTTCCACGACGGGGTCCTGCTCTACGCCCAGGCCCTCAACGAGACCCTGGAGCGCGGCGGCTCCGTCGGCGACGCCTCGGCCATCACCCGCCAGATGTGGAACCGAACCTTCTACGGTGAGACCGGCCCGGCCTCTGCCCGCCCTGTGCCCGGCTCCGCCTCGTCCCATCCCCATCCCCATCCTGTCCTTGTCCCCAGCCCTGTCCCCGGCCCTGCCGGTCCCCTCCCCAGCCTCCAGCCCCACTCCCAGGGTGATATTTTGGGATCGGAGGCCCCCCCAGCCCCTCACCCTCCCTCCCCAGGGGTCACCGGCTTCCTGAAGATCGACGAGCAGGGGGACCGGGAG
>VZDJ01000112.1:0-17924 GCA_008694505.1 Cyanoderma ruficeps
CCAAGTTTTTTTTTTTTTTGGGGGAGGATTCCAAAAATCTCAATTTTCCCTCCTTCAAAAAGTTAATTTCTCCTCGAAAGTGGAACGAGGTTTTCCCTGAAAGGTTTTTTTTTCCCTGCTCGACTCTTCAGGAATTTTTGGGGGATTTTTTGGGGGATTTTGGGGGGATTTTTTTGGGACTTATGGAATTTTTTATTGATGAAATTTGGTTGGACTGGAGTTTTTATCGATGAAATTCGATTAAATTTCCATTTTTACCGACGAAATTCGATTGGATTGGAATTTTTATCAATGAAATTTGTTTAAATTTCCATTTTTATCGATGGAATCTGATTGAACCGGAACTTTTATCAATGAGATTTGAACGAACTGGAATTTTTATCGATGAGATTCGATTGGAGTTTTTATTGATGAAATTCGATTCAATTTCCATTTTTACCGACGAAATTCGATTGGATTTCCATTTCTACTGACGAAATTCGATTGGATTTCCATTTCTACCGACGAAATTCGATTGGATTTCCATTTTTACTGATGAAATTCGATTAAATTTCCATTTTTACCGACGAAATTCGATTGGATTTCCATTTTTACCGACGAGATTCGACTGAACTGGGGTTTTTGTCGACGAAATTTGACTAATTTTGGGTTTTTTTCCGTTTCCTTTCAGAGGTGCGAGCTGTGTCCCCACAAGGACGGAGCCCTGAAGCGCACGGACAACGGGGGTGAGCCCTTCCCGCCTGGAAAATCCCCAATCAAATCCGCCTTTTCCCCAAAAATTCCCCTTTTCCCAAGGGGTCTTTTCCTTTTCTCCACGGATTGGCACCAAAACATTGGAATTTTGGGGGTTGATCCCCCCTGGAATTGTTTCCCGATCCGTGGGATCGTGGCGGGATCCCAATCCCGGAGGTTTTTCCCCGTGCGGGATTTTCCTGATGGGTTTTTTTGCTGTTCTTCAGGAATCTTTGGGATTTCCCTGGATCCGTCGGGAATTTTGGGATTTCCCTGGATCCGTCGGGAATTTTGGGATTTCCCTAGATCCACTCAGGTTTTCCATGGATCCGTTGGGAATCCTCAAGATTTCCCTGGGTTTGTTGGGAATCTTTGAGATTTCCATGGATCTTTCGGGAATCCTTGGGATTGCCGTAGATCCACTGGGGTTTTCCATGGATCCACTGGAAATCTTTGGGATTTCCATGGATCTGTTGGGAATCTTTGGGAATTCCATACATCCACTGGGGATTTCCATGGATCCATTGGGAATCCTCAAGATTTCCCTGGATCTGTTGGGAATCCTTGGGATTTCCATGAGTTTGTTGGGAATCTTTGGGATTCCCATGGATCTGTTGGGAATCTTCGGGATTTCCATAGATCCACTCAGGTTTTCCCTGGATCTGTTGGGAATCTTTGGGATTTCCATAGATCCACTCGGGATTTCCATGGATCCACTGGGAACCCTCAGGATTTCCATGGATCCATTGGGAATTCTCGGATTTTTTTCGGCACTGAGGTGGCGTTTTGGGGTGGGGGTTTTTTTGGGAATTCCTGGACTGAATTCCCGTTTTTTTTCCCTTCCTTTTCCAGGCTGGGCCCACGTGGTGTGTGCCCTGTACATCCCCGAGGTGCAGTTCGCCAACGTGCTCACCATGGAGCCCATCGTGCTCCAGTACGTCCCCCACGACCGCTTCAACAAGGTAAAACCCGGGATTTCGGGAAAAGGTTTTTTAGGGAAAGGGCGATAAAGTGCTGGAACGGTCCTGCCCGGGGAGGTGGTGGAATCGCCATCCCTGGGTGTGTTTAAAGAAAATCTGGATGTTGCCAGGGTTTAGTTGAGGTGTTTGGGCTGGGTTGGACTCGATGACCTTGAAGGTCTTTTCCAACCTGGTGATTGTGTTGTTCGTGCTCACACCACAACTTCCACAAGGTCATCTCCTCCTCTGTGGACACCAGGACAGGAGGACACAGCCTCGAGCTGCCCCAAGGGAAATTTGGGCTGGATTTCGGGAAAAGGTTTTTTAGGGAAAGAGCGATAAAGTGCTGGAACGGTCCTGCCCGGGGAGGTGGTGGAGTCACCATCCCTGGGCGTGTTTAAAAAAAGACTGAAGGTGGCCCTCGGCGCCAGGGTTTGGTGGAGGTGTCAGGGCTGGGTTGGGCTCCATGACCTTGAAGGTCTTTTCCAAACTGCACATTCCGTGATTCTGTGAATTCTGTGAGTTCTGTGAATTCTGTGATTCCGTGAATTCTGTGAATTCCGTGAGTTCTGTGATTCTGTGAGTCTGTGAATTCTCTGAATTCTGTGAATTCTGTGATTCTGTGACTCTGGGATTCTGTGTGATTCTGTGTGATTCTGTGATTCTGTGAACTCTGTGATTTTGTGAATTCTCTGATTCTGTGAATTCTGTGACTCTGTGTGATTCTGTGACTCTGGGATTCTGTGTGATTCTGTGAATTCTGTGAATTCTGTGAACTCCGTGATTTTGTGAATTCTCTGATTCTGTAAATTCTGTGGTTCTGTGAATTCTGTGGTTCTGTGAATTCCGTGAATTCTGTGATTCTGTGAATTCTCTGAATTCTGTAAATTCTGTAAATTCTGTAAATTCTGTAAGTTCTGTAAATTCTGTAAATTCTGTGATTCCATGAATCCTGTGATTCCGTGAATTCTCTGAATTCTGTGAATTCCGTGAGCCCTGTGATGTTGTGACTCCGTGAACCCTGTGATGTTGTGACTCTGTGAATTCTGTGAATTCTGTGAATTCCATGAACCCTGTGATGTTGTGGCTCCGTGAACCCTGTGATGTTGTGACTCTGTGAATTCTGTGAATTCTGTGATTCCATGAATCCTGTGATTCCGTGAATTCTGTGAATTCTGTGAATTCCGTGAGCCCTGTGATGTTGTGACTCCGTGAGCCCTGTGATGTTGTGACTCCGTGAACCCTGTGATGTTGTGACTCCGTGAACCCTGTGATGTTGTGACTCTGTGAATTCTGTGAATTCCATGAATTCCATGAACCCTGTGATGTTGTGACTCTGTGAATTCTGTGAATTCTGTGAATTCCATGAACGCTGTGATGTTGTGACTCCGTGCTTTCCCCGCCATCCCAGACGTGTTACATCTGCGAGGAGCAGGGCCGGGAGAGCAAAGCGGCCTCGGGCGCCTGCATGGCCTGCAACCGCCACGGCTGCCGCCAGGCCTTCCACGTCACCTGGTGAGCCCGGGATTCCCCCTCCGGAATTCCCCTCAGGAATTTTCCCCTCCGGAATTTCCCCTCAGGAATTTTCCCCTCCAGAATTCCCCTCCAGAATTCCCCTTCAGAATTCCCCTCCGGGATTCCCCCTCCGGAATTTCACTCCAGAATTTTCCCCTCAGGAATTCCCCTCCGGAATTTCCCTCCGGAATTATCCTCAGGAATTTTCCCCTCTGGAATTTCCCCCTCTGGAATTTCCCTCCGGAATTTTCCCCTCAGGAATTCCCCTCCAGAATTTCCCTCCAGAATTTTCCCCTCCAGAATTCCCCTCCGGGATTCTCCCCTCCGGAATTCCCCTAGGGAATTTTCCCCTCAGGAATTCCCCCTCAGGAATTCCCCTCCGGAATTTTCCTCCGGAATTATCCTCTGGAATTTCCCCCTCTGGAATTTCCCTCTGGAATTTTCCCCTCTGGAATTCCCCTCAGGAATTCCCCATCCGGAATTTTCCCCTCAGGAATTCCCCTCCAGAATTTTCCCCTCCAGAATTCCCCTTCAGAATTCCCCTTCAGAATTCCCCTCCGGGATTCTCCCCTCAGGAATTCCCCTCAGGAATTTTCCTCCGGAATTCCCCTCCGGAATTTTCCTCCGGAATTATCCTCAGGAATTTTCCCCTCTGGAATTTCCCCCCTCAGGAATTTCCCTCCGGAATTTCCCTCTGGAATTTCCCTCCGGGATTCCCCTCAGCTGCTCCTTCCCTGCCCTTGGATTTGGGGTCTCATTCCTGAGGGTTCTGGGGTTTTTTTCCCTGTTTTCCCACTGATTTTTCCATTTCTTTCTCTGTTTTCCCGCTGATTTTCCCGGTTTTTCCCTTCTGATTTTTCCCATTTTTCTCTGTTTTCCCACAATTTTTCCTGGTTTGTCCCCATTTTCCCGCTGACTTTCCCATGTCTTTCTCCGTTTTCCCCTCTGACTTTTCCCATTTTTTTCCCCCAATTTTCCCGCTGATATTCCTGGTTTGTCCCCATTTTCCCACTGATTTCCCCATTTTTTCCCCGTTTTCCCACCGATTTTCCCCGTTTTTTTCCATTTTCCCACCAACTTTCCCATTTTTTTCCCCTTTTTTCCCCTTTTTTCCCCGTTTTTCCCCATTTTTCCCCGGCTCAGTGCTCAGATGGCCGGGCTCCTGTGCGAGGAGGAGGTGCTGGAGGTCGACAACGTCAAATATTGCGGCTACTGCAAATATCACTTCAACAAAATGGTGAGCTGGGGAATCCCGGGAATTCGGGAATTCTGAGAATCCTTTCTGGAATTTTTATTTATTTCCCTCCTTTTTCCCGTTTTCCCTCTTTTTTCCCCCCCTTTTTGGCCTTTTTTCCCCTTTTTTCCCCCCTTTTTTCCCTTTTCTTCCCCTTTTCTCCCCTTTTTCCCTGCTTTTCCCCCCTTTTCCCATTTTCCCCTTTTCTTCCCCTTTTCTTCCCCTTTTCTTCCCCTTTTCTTCCCCTTTTCTTTCCCTTTTCTTCCCTGTTTTTTCCCCTTTTTTTGCCTTTTTTTCCCTTTTCTTCCCCTTTTTCTTCCCCTTTTCTTTCCCCATTTTTCCCTTTTTTTCTCCTTCCCCTTTTTCTTCTTTTTTCCCCCCCCTTTTTCCCCTTTCCTCCCCTTTTTCTTCCCCTTTTTTCCGCTTTTTCTCTCTGTTTTTCCCCTTTTTTTCTCCCTTTTTTTCTTCTTTTCCATTTTTTTCCCCTTTTTTTCCCCTTTTTTCCCCTTTTTTTCCCCCTTTTTCCCCCACAGACCTCTCGCCATTCCGGGGGCAGCTCCTTCCTGCCGGGCCGGAGGAGCCGCTCGACGTCCCCGACCCAGGAGAAACACCTTTCCCACCACGAGAGGCCCAAAAAGGTGAGAAAAATCCCCCAAAAAATCCCCCAAAATCCCAAAAAAAATCCCAACGTTTCCTTCATCCAGAAGGGAAAAAAAAAAAACCTCTCAAAATCCAGATTTTTAATTTTTTTTTTCCCTTCAGATTTGATGTTTTAACAGATTTAAAAAAAAAAAAAAAATCTGAATTTTTGGCCAGGCTGGGGAGGGATTTTAGGGATGAAAAATGAATTTTTGGGAATGGTTTGGGTCAGATTATCTGGGAAAAAGGAATTAAATCCACCTCTGGAAAGGTTTTTTTTATTATTATTTTTTTTTTTATTGGATAAAGGAATTATTTAGGAGCCAGATCTGGTTGGGATGGGAATTTTTTTAATTTTGCTGCTCCTAAAAAAACGGTTCTGGAATTCCTCGATCCGTGGGAGCGACAGCAGGTGAAAAATTAATTTGATTTTTGATTAAATTTTTAATTCTGGGTCTAAAAACGGCTCCAGGATCGTGAAAATCCTGGGAAAAGAGCCTGGGGTTGGTTTGGTTCCCATAAATCGCCCCAAAATTCAGAATTTTGGGGGTTTTTTTTTTTGGATTTACGGGATTTGTGTTGGAAAAACAACAGGAATGGGAATTTATTTGAATTCATTTATGGAATAGGGATTTATTTGGATTTATTTCTGGGATCTGTGTCGGAAAACTCTGGAATGGGAATTTAATTTGGATTTATTTCTGGGATCGGTGTCGGAAAACTCTGGAATGGGAATTTTATTTGGATTTATTTCTGGGATCGCTGCTGGAAAACTGCGGGAATAGAAAATTTATTTGGATTCCTTGATGGGATCTGCATCGGAAAACAATGGGAAAAGGGGATTAATTTGGATTTATTTCTGGGATCCTGGTGCTGCCCCTTCCCGGCCCCGGGAATTCCGACATTCCAGAGGCTCCGGGTTTTTTTTCCAGAGCCGCAAGGACAAGGAGAGGCCGAAGCAGAAGCACAAGAAGCGGCCGGAGTCGCCCAGCGGCCTCCCCACGGCACCCGGGGCCGCAGAGAAGGTGGGAAAACCCACCCAAAAAATGGGAAAAGAACGGGAAAATCCAGTCAAAAAAATGGGGAAAAGAACGGGAAAATCTAGCCCAAAAAAAATGGGAAAAAATGAGGAAAATCTAGCCAAAAAAACCAGGGAAAAGAACAGGAAAATCCGCCCAGGAAACAGTAAAAAGAACAGGAAAATCCAGCCAAAAAATGGAGGAAATCCACCCAGGAAACTGGGAAAAAGAAGAGGGAAATTCGCCCAGAAAATTGGGAAAAGGACAGGAAAATCCACCCAGGAAATCCGGACAAAAACCAGGGGAAAGGGGCAGGAAGATTAACCCAGGAAAGTGGGAAAAGAACAGGAAAATCCACCCAGGGGAAAATCAGGAAAAAATCAGGAAAAATCCAGGGAAGAAATCAGGGAAAATCAGGAGAAAATTAGGGAAAAATCTGGGAAAATCAGGGAAAAATCTGGGAAAAAAATCAGAAAAAATCAGGAAAAAAATCAGGAAAAAATCAAGAAAAAAATCAAGAAAAAAATCAGGGAAAAAAAATCTGGAAAATCAGGCAAAGGATCCCCGGCCGCTCCCGGGTCACCCCTGTCCCGTTGTCCCCGCAGGGCCCCGGGGGCCACCACGAGGCCACCAAGGAGAGCTCGGAGGTGGCCCGGGCCGAGAACAAGGGCCGCAAATCCTCCGGCCACGGCAGCGGCCACAAGGGCAAGAAAACTCCCGGCGGGAAAAGCTCCGGAGCCTTCGGAGCCTCCGGGACCGCAGCGACATTCCCCACCCCCGGTGAGGAGGAGGAGGGACAGGGAGGGAGGAGGAGGAGGAGAGGGAGGGAGGAAGAGGGAGAGGGGAAAGATGAAGGAGGAGGAAGAGGAGAGGGATGAAGGAAGAGGAAGAGGAGAGGGATGACGGAGGAGGAAGAGGGGAGGGATGAAGGAGAAAAGGAGAGCGATGAAAGAGGAGGAAGACGAGAGTGATGAAGGAGAAGGAAGAAAGGAGTGATGAAGGAGAAAAGGAAAGGGATGAAGGAGGAGGAATCGGGGAGCGATGAAGGAGGAAGAGCAGAGCGCTGAAGCCCACCCCCCCTCCCCACCCGCCCCCCGCTGACCCCCCGGTGCCCTCAGGCTCCTCCTGCGGCCTGCCCGGCCCCCAGGACCTGCTGCCCTTCCCCAAGCTGGAGCAGGAGGACGACAAGTTCCGCAAGGCCGGCGCCGCGGGCTCGTCCTCGCGCCTCTCGCCGCCCTACGAGGGCCCCAAGGCCGACCCCGTCTTCGAGCAGAAGGTCATCTTCTCCGGCTTCGGCTCCATCATGCGCTTCTCCACCTCGGCCGTGGGCCCTCAGCGAGCCCGCGACGCCTCCCCCGTGGACTACAAAGCCTCGGGTGGCACCTCTGGTGGCACCTCGGGTGTCACCTCGAGCGGCGGGCACAAGCGGGTGCCGTCGCTGGGCGCCGACGAGGGCGAGGCGCTCAAGGAGAAGAAGCACAAGGGCAGCAAGAAGAACAAGCACGGCCCCGGCAGGCCCAAGGCGGGGAAAGGAGGGAAGGAAGGGCTGGGGGCTCAGCTGGGGGCCGGTTCCACCTCCACGTCGTCCTCGCCTTTCTCCGGAGGCTCCCTGGTCAGTTCGGGCGTCGGGAATTCGTCCTCGCGGAGTTTCGGCCACGCCGCCAGCCTGCCCGGCCTCGGCGTGGAGTCGCCGCTGCTGGGATCGGGTGAGGAGCTGCTGGAGGGAGCCGGGGGCGCTCGGGGTGGGCTCGGGGGCTCCCAGTCCCGATATTCCCAGTGCCGAGTGCTCCCAATCCCCAGTGTTCCCTGTCCTGACTGTTCCCAATCCCGAGTGTTCCCAATCCCCAGGGTTCCCATTCCTGACTGTTCCCAATCCCCAGTGTTCCCATTCCTGACTGTTCCCAATCCTGACTGTTCCCATTCCTGAGTGTTCCCATTCCTGACTGTTCCCAATCCTGNGGGAGAGGCGGGATGAGAAGGAATCCCCTCTCCCTGCCCCTTGGGAGAGGCGGGATCAGAAAGGATCTCCTCGGGATCAGAAGGAATCTCCTCTCCCTGCAGTAGGGAAAAGTAGGATAAGAAGGAATCTCCTCTCCCCGGCTCTCCCGCAGGGATCTACACCAGTAACAAGGACCCGATCCCGCTGGGCGCGGCGCTGCGGGCGGTGTGCAGCACGCCGCTGCCCTCGGGGCTGCTCCCGCCGCAGGCCGGCCCCGCGCTGCCGCAGCTCAGCCGCTCGCCCTTCGCCGCCTCCATCCCCGCCTCCTCCGCCGCCGGCGCCACCACGCAGGTAAAGACGGGACCGGGATAAGGGGATGGGGATTGGATAAGGGGATGGGATGTGGGGATGGGGACGGGATTTGGGGATGGAGATGGGGACAGGATTTGGAGATGTGGAGAGGTGCGGATGGGGAAGGAGAGGTGGGGATGGGGGCGGGATTTGGGGATGGGGATGGGATTTGGGGATGGGGGCGGGATGAGGGGATGGGGACGGGATTTGGGGATGGGATTTGGGGATGGGGAGTGCCATTCCCAGATCCCCGTCAGTGCCATTCCCAGATCCCCCACATTCCCGGATCCCCAGCAGTGCCATTCCCGGATCCCCAGCAGTGCCATTCCTGGATCCCTGGCAGTGCCATTCCCGGATCCCCAGCAGTGCCATTCCCGGATCCCAGCATGTCCCCCGTGCCCCTGCCTGTGCTGACCCACAGATCCCATCCCTGCCGGGAGCTTTTCCACCGGGAAGATCGATGGGATCCACCCTCCGGAAACCCGCCCAACCTCCCACCGGGAGCTGGAGCCGTTCCTACCTGGGGCAAAGCCGGGAATAACCGGGATATTTCCCTGGTTTTTCCCCCTGCAGGTGTTTTCCCTGGCGGGTTCCACCTTCAGCCTCCCTTCCTCGCACATTTTTGGGAGCCCCCTGACGTCGGGGCTGTCGCTGAACCCCCTCCTGAGCCAGCCGGAGAGCAGCCGGGCAGGTACGTGAATTCCCAGGTATGTCACCGTGGGCATTCCCCAGGAGAGGAGAGGAGAGGACAGGAGGCCACGGCTGCATTCCCAGCTTTTCCAGGGGAATTCCCAGCTTTTCCAGCCGAATTCCCAGCTTTTCCAGCCGAATAATTGGGTGGACAATTGGGTGGCCCTGGATAATTGGGTGTCCCAGGGGAATGAATGTCCCTGGATAATGAGTGTCCCTGGATAATTGGGTGGCCTTGGAGAATGAATATCCCTGGATCATGGGTGTCCCTGGATAATTGGGTGGCCCTGGAGAATGATGGGTGGCCCTGGAGAATGGATATCCCTGGAGAATGGTGTCCCAGGAGAATGGATGTCCATGGATAACGAGTGTCCCTGGATAATTGGGTGTCCCAGGGGAATGAATGTCCCTGGATCGTGGGTGTCCCTGGATTACTGGGTGTCCCTGGATAACTGGGTGTCCCTGGATAATTGGGTGGTGGAATTTGGGGCATGGGGTTGTCTCAGGCACTGGGATCATCAGCAAGGAGCCAAAAAAAATCCTGGAATTTTTTTATCTCTTTGGAAGCTGGAATGGTTTCGGGAGCTGGAGAGGTTTCTGTGGGATCGTGGAGTGGTTTGGGTTGGGAGGGACCTTTAGGATCATCCATGGGCAGAGACACTTCCCGTTATCCCAGAGTGTTCCACCCTGGCCTTGGACACTTCCAGGGATGGGTCAGCCACAGGTTTTCCGGGAATTCCATCCCAGCCCCTCCCAGGGGAGGAATTCCTTCCCAAAATCCCCATCCATCCCTACCCTAAACCCATTCCCTGTTTCCTGTCCCTCTCCAGCTCTTCTGGAGCCCATCCCAGCCCTGGAAACTGCTCCAAGGTCTGACACTGGGAAATTCCGGCCACATCCAGGAAAAAAAAAAGGGATTATTCCTACCTGGAATAATCCCAGGCCAATTCCCAGGATATTCCCGAGGGGATGAGGGAGCCGGGATCCCTCCGGAGCCCCAGCTGGGTTTGCTCCAGCAGCAGCAGCAGCAGGAAATTCCCACTCCTGACATTCCCTGCGGGGGATTCCCACACGGGAGATTCCCGGGATTCCCTGCGGGAGATTCCCGGGATTCCCGCCCAGGAGATTCCCGGGATTCCCGCCCCAACATCCGGCAGGACGAGGGGAGCGAGGGATGGGAGGACAAAAATGGGATTTATCCCGGATTCCCCTTGGAATGGGAGATATCCCACCCACACTTGCGGCCTCATTTCCCGGATTTCCGGGGGCACGGGGATGGCTCCGCAGGAAGGTTCCGGATGCCAGAGCTGGGCTGGTTCCTCACATCCCGGGGACACCTTTGGGATCTTCCCCAGAAGGACATGGAGCGGCTGGAGCGTGGCCAGGGAAGGGTTTGGAGCAGCTGAGGGAATGGGAATGTTGATCCTGGAGAAAAGAGGGATCAGGAGGGACCTTCTGGATCCCCACAGGAGGGGACATCAGGCTCTGATCCCAAAGGAAAGGGAAGGTTTGGAGCTCCTGGAGTGGCTGAAGGAGCTGGGAATGTTGATCCTGGAGGAAAAAGAGGGATCAGGAGGGACCTTCTGGAGCTCCTTGAGGGACAGGGAAGAGTTGGGAGCTTCAGGAGTGGCTGAAGGAGCTGGGAATGTTGATCCTGGAGAAAAGAGGGATCAGGATGGACCTTCTGGATCTCCTGGAGCGGCTGAGGGAGCTGGGAATGTTGATCCTGGAGGAAAAAGAGGGATCAGGAGGGACCTTGTGGATCCCCACAGGTCCCTGCCAGGAGGGGACAGCCAGGGGGGTCGGGCTCTGCTCCCCGGGAACGGGGACAGGAGGAGAGGGAACGGCCTCAGGCTGGCCCAGGGGAGGTTTGGATCGGATTTTAGGGAAAATTTCTCCATGGAAAGGGCGGTCAGGGCTTGGAACAAACCCCCTTCCCTGGAAGTGCTCCAGACCTCCTGGATGTGGCAGGGGGGTCACGGCCGTGCCGGGTTAATTCCACACCCCCGGACTTTGTGGGGCTTTTCCAACTCCAACCACTCCCGGATTCCCCTGGAGCTCTTTAGGGACGAGCTCAGAAACCTCCGGGGCTTTGGGGGAAAAATCCTCAATCCCGGCTGACCTTGAAGGGTTTTTCCAACCCCAAGGATCCTGTCACTGCGGGCAGGGTCACGGCTGCTCCCCCGGGATTACCGGATCCCTCCGGGCCTGGGGGGCCACGGGCACGGGATTTGTCCCGCCCTAAAGGGCCTGGAATGGGATTTGTCCCTCCCTGCAGGGTCTGGCACGGGATTTGTCCCTCCCTGCAGGGCCGGGCACGGGATTTGTCCCTCCCTAAAGGGTCTGGCACGGGATTTGTCTCTCCGTGCAGGGCCTGGCACGGGATTTGTCCCTCCCTGCAGGGCCGGGCACGGGATTTGTCCCTCCCTAAAGGGTCTGGCACGCGATTTGTCCCTCCCTGCAGGACCTGGCACGGGATTTGTCCCTCCCTGCAGGGCCGGGCACGGGATTTGTCCCTCCCTGCCGCGGGCAGCTCCGGTAAAACCGGCTCAAGGCTTTGCAGGCAAAGCTCCTCCCGGCCCGGGTCACCTTGGCGGGGTGAGCGCCCCGTGCCGGGCGGAGCCGGGCAGAGCCGGGGCGGTACCGGGGCGGCACCGGGGCGGTATCGGGGCGGTACCAAACGGTGCCGGGCGGTGCCAGCAGCTCTTCCCCGGGGGAGGCGCCTGCGGGGCCGGTGCTGCCCGGCGAGGAGCTGCCCGGGACCGCTCGGTGCTGCCCGGGGCTGCTTGGTGCTAATCGGTGAGGCTCGGTTCTGGTGCTGCCCGGTCCGGTTCGGAGCTGCCCGGTGACGCTCGGTACCCGGGCTGCTCGGTGCGGTTTGGTGCATCCCGGTGCTGCTCGATGCTGGAACCGCTCGGTGCTCACCGGGACCACTCGGTTCTGGTGCCACTTGGTGCTGCCGGTACTGCCCGGTGACCTCCGGTACCACACCGGGAACACACCGGGAACACACCGGGCACACACTGAGCACACACTGAGCACACACCGAGCACACACTGAGCACACACTGAGCACACACTGGGCACACACCGGGATCCGGCTGTGTCCGTCACTGCTGAGCCTGGCCCTCTGTCCCTGTCCCCCTGCAGAGCCCGACCTGGAGGATTGTGGCTTCGGCTGCCGAGGGACGTCCCCGCAGGAGAGCCTGTCCTCAATGTGAGTGTCCCCGGGGCATGGGGACAGCAGGGACAGAGGGGACAGCGGGGACAGCAGGGACAGAGGGCACTGTGGGGACAATGGGACAGCAGGGACAGAAAGGACAGCGGGGACAGAGATTACAGCGGGGACCCCGGGGACAGGGGGACAGCAGCAAAGCCTGGGGGGGTCGGGAGCAGCTCCTGCCCCGCTCCTTGAGGTGTGGGATGGGATCGGATGGGACGGGATGGGATGGGACGGGACGGGACAGGACGGGACGGGANGGGCAGAGGTGTGCAGGGGGATGGGGTGGGATGGGATGGGATGGGATGGGATGGGATGGGAGCCTGAGGGGATGCAGCTGCTCAGGCCCAGGTAGAGGAGCCGTGGGAACAGGGAATGGGACAGGAATGGAGCAGGGAATGGAGCAGGAATGAAACAGGTATGGAGTGGGAATGGAGCAGGGAATGGAACAGGGAGCAGAGTGGAAATGGAGCCGGAATGGAGCAGGAATGAAACTGGAACAAAGCAGGAATGGAGCAGGGAACGGAGCAAGAAATAGAGCAGGGAACAGAACAGGGAACAGAACAGGAATGGAACAGGGAACAGGGAACAGAACAGGAATGGAACAGGGAGCAGAGCAGGAATGGAGCAGGGCCCCCCTGACGCCCCCGGCCCCCCCAGGTCCCCCATCAGCAGCCTGCCGACGCTCTTCGACCAGACCGTGTCGTGCAGCAGCAGCGGGCAGCTGGACAACGTCCCCCAGGCCACCCCCAACATCGAGCAGCTCCTGGAGAAGCAGGGCAACGGCGAGGCCGGCGTCAACAGTGAGCTGGGGGCGGGAGCCAGCCGGGAATTTGGGGATTTTCCTTTTAGGACAAAGCCGCGGTGTGTGACGGAGGGAGGAGCTGTGGGGCCGTGTTGCTCGGGCTGCGGGTCTCACACGTTTGGGGGTCACCAGATGCCGCGGGGCGAAGCTGGGCGTGTCCCAGTTTAGGAACACTGGAATGCAGCTCAGGAGACGGCTGTTGTAGAAAACTCTCTCCCCAGTTTTATTTTGACTTATATTTTTGATGTGTAAATATCTATATTTATAGATGTGTACAGAGGTCAAGGGGTTGGCTGGACAGGTCGCCACCCCTTCAGCCTGGATGGTGGACACCACCATCGACCGTTTCTTCTCTCACAGGAGAAGTGTGTAAACATTTTAAGAATAGATATTGTTTCTATGAAGCTGCGTGAGAACATTTTACAGAAAGGCAAAAAGAAAGAAAGTTCAGGGCAACAGGGCCGGTCCCTCCTGAGCTGAGGTTTGTTTGTGAAATCCCTTTTTTCCCCGTTTTCCCCCCGTTTTCCCCGCGGTGCCCCCGCAGTCGTGGAGATGCTGAAGGCGCTGCACTCGCTGCAGAAGGAGAACCAGCGGCTGCAGGAGCAGATCATGACGCTGACGGCCAAGAAGGAGCGGCTGCAGCTGCTCAACGTCCAGCTGTCCGTGCCCTTCCCCGTGGTCACCAGCAGCAACGGCCCCGGCGGGCAGGCCCAGTACATCCTGCCCGCCAACGGTGAGGGCACCGCCACACCGGGACACCGGGGAGGGGGACACCGGGACACCGGGGACAGGGACACCAGGGGTGGGAACACTGGGACACCAGGGATGGGGAGACCGGGACACCGGGGATGGGGACACTGGGGATGGGGACACTGGGGATGGGGACACCGGGACACCGGGGATGGGGACACTGGGACAGCGGGATGGGGACAGCGGGGATGGGGAAACTGGGGATGGGGACACCGGGACACCGGGGATGGGGACACTGGGACAGCGGGATGGGGACAGTGGGGATGGGGCATTGGGGCTGGTAGCACTGGGGCTGACGGCACCCAGTGACATGTCCCCGTGCTCCGGGGGTGGCCGAGGAGTCACATGGGGGGCAGATCTGTCCCACGGCCCCCTCAGGCTGCAGCCCTGACTCTGCGGCCCCTCCCCTCTCCCCTCCCAGTCTGCGCCGGCGAGTCGCTGAGCATCAGCAAGAGCCCCCCGTGCAAGAACAGCTTCGGCATCGAGAACTCGCTCTCCACCTCCTCCGAGGTACAGCGCCCTCTGCGGCCACCCCGCGGGGCCCGGGGCAGGGCCGGCCGGGGCTCGGTAGCCAGGCAGGGCAGGCTGCTAGCCCAGGGCCGGGGATGCGGCTCCCGAGGGCTGCGTAGGGCAGGCGAGAGCGGGAGCGTGAGGTCAGAGCACTGCCAGGGCATCCTGGAGATCCAGCAGGGCTGGTCCTGAGTCCTGGGAGCTTTGCTGAGTTCTGGGAGCTTTGCTGAGTTCTGGGAGCTTTTCTGAGTTCTGGGACTTTTTCTGAGTTCTGAGACCTTTTCTGAGTTCTGGGACCTTTTCTGAGTCCTGGGACTTCTTCTGAGTTCTGAGAGCTTTGCTGAGTTCTGGGGTCTTTTCTAAGTTCTGGGACTTTTTCTGAGTTCTGAGAGCTTTTCTAAGTTCTGGGACCTTTTCAAGTTCTAGGACCTTTTCTGAGTTCTGGGATCTTTTCTAAGTTCTGGGACCTTTTCTGAGTTCTGGGACGCTGTCGCCAGCTGGACACGAACAGAACACACTCACACCGTCCGGTTGTGAGAGCGAGAAAGAAGAAAGTTTATTTTGGGTTTAGGGTTTCAATAGGTTTTGGAGTTTGATCAGGGATTGGGCCGTGAGGTTGGCACTTTTTTGACCTCGCTGCTCAAACCAGAAGTCATTTTCTAAATACTATTCCTTCCCCCAGGAAGGAATGCAGTTTACAAAACATCACTCTTTGTTTATGTTAGGATACATGAGAAAGCTCCACTACAAAACATAAAACACCAGAAGGCTGAAAAAAAACCCCAGGGCAACAGAAGGCTGAAAAAAACCCCCAGGGCGACAGGACAGGACCCCCTCTCTGAGTTCTGGGACCCCTCAGCCCCCTCACACCCAGAGCCCCCCTCCCCTTTCCCCAGAGCCGCCCCGGGCCGATGCTCTGTGTCCGTTTCTCCCCCAGGACCCTCACTCGGGCTGTCCCAGCAGGAGCAGCTCCTCCCTGTCCTTCCACAGCACCCCCCCGCCCCTGCCCATGCTGCAGCCCAGTCCCGCCTCGCTGCCCCTGCCCGGGGCGCAGCAGGTGAACGGCCTGGCCAGGGTGGCAGGCGCGGGGCTGGCCGGAACCTCCGGGGCCGGCCACGGCCTCTCCTCGGTGCCCGTGGTGGACAACCTGCTGGGCAGCCTGGCCGGAGCCCAGCAGATGCCCCTCAACGGGATCCTGGGGAGCCTGAACGGAGCTCAGCCCGCGCAGGGCAGCGGGCCGCCGGCCCTGCAGCTCAACAGCGGCGTCAGCAGGTGAGGAGCGGGCGGCCCTGCAGCCCTCCGGCCGCAGGTTAGCCCCCCGGGGAGAAAGGGGAAGGGGAGGGAGGGGTGTTGGCGGGGTGAAGCTGGGCGTGTCCCGATTTCAGGAGCGCTGGAATGAAGCTCAGGACGCGGCTGTTGCAAAAAAAAAAAACCTCTCTTTTTTTTGATTTCATCTGACTCCGGTGTTTATAGATGTGTACGGAGGTCAAGGGGTTGGCTGGACAGGTCGCCACCCCTTCAGCCTAGATGGTGGGCGTCACCATCGACCGTTTCTTCTCTCACAGGAGAAGTGTGTTAAACAGTTTAAGAATAGATATTGTTTTTATGAAGCTGCGTGAGAACGTTTTACAGAAAGGCAAAAAGACAGAAAGTTCAGGGCAACAGAGGGGTGTGACTCAGGCTGCAGTCCTGACAGGTTGGGGTCACCCAGTGTGACCCAGGCTGCAGTCCTCACAGGTTCAGGGTCACCGAGTGAGGCTGGGCGTGTCCCACCTCAGGGACAGAAAGAGAGCAGGCACACAGCACGGCAGTGAGGGACAAACGCTTCTCCACTTCATTTACAAATCTGACTCCTTTATACATTTGTACAGAGGTCAGGGATTGGCTGCAGAGTCGCCACCTCTGAGCCCGGATGGTGGACACCACCATCAGTCATTCCTTCTCTCAGAGGAGGAGAATGCAAACCTTCTGAAAACAGACATTGTTTAGACGAAGCCGCGTGAGAAAGTTCTTCACCGAGACAAAAGGGCAGAGAGCTCAGGGCAGCAGAGGGGTCGGCCCCGAGCCGTGCGGGGCTGAGCCGTGTCCTCTCCCTCCCCGCAGCCTGAGTCCCCTGACGGAGCAGCAGCGGCACGTCCTGCAGCAGCACGAGCAGCAGCTGCAGCAGCTGCAGCAGCTCCTGACCTCACAGCCGCTTAACACGGTAAGGGACGGGCTGGGGGACGGGCTGGCGCTCTGCCGGGGAATGGGAATGGTTGGTGGTGGTGTAATTAGTACTATTGCTAGTACTAGTACTAGTAATATTACTATACACTATACTATATGCTATACTGTATACTGTATACTGTACACTATACTATTCTATACTATTACTAGTACTAGTAATATTACTATACACTATATACTATATACTATACTATATACTGTATACTGTATACTATACACTATACTATTCTATACTATTACTAGTACTAGTAATATTACTATACACTATACTATATACTATACTGTATAATGTATACTATACACTATACTATTCTATACTATTACTAGTACTAGTAATAGTGATAGTGATAGTAATAGTAACATTACTATACACTATAGTATAGAGTATAGAGTATAGAGTAGATATACTCTGTATATATATGTCCCTGCTCTGTCCCCGCTCTGAGCGCTGTCCCCGCTCTGTCCCCGCTCTGATCGCTGTCCCCGCGCTGTCCCCGCTCTGTCCCCTCTCTGAGCGCTGTCCCCGCGCTGTCCCCGCTCTGTCCCCTCTCTGAGCGCTGTCCCCGCGCTGTCCCCGCTCTGACCCCGCTCTGAGCGCTGTCNCTCTGTCCCCGCTCTGAGCGCTGTCCCCGCGCTGTCCCCGCTCTGATGGCCGTCCCCGCCGTGTCCCCGCAGGAGCAGCAGGCTCTGGTGTTGCAGATGATGCAGCAGATCCAGCAGAAGCGGGAGCTGCAGCGGCTGCAGATGTCGCAGGGCCCGTCGCCGCTGGCCATGGGCGGGCTGCTGGCCGCCACCTCGGCGCCGCTGCACTCCAGCCCGGCGTCGCTGCTGACCTCGGCCGCTCCCAGCGGCGGGGCCCTGCTGGCCTCGCTGTCCCCGCAGCAGCTGAACCCCGGCGGGGCCCTGCTGGCCCCCCAGGCCACCCCCCCGCCCGTGCCCGGCCTGGCGCCGCAGCCCGGCAACCCCTTCCTCAGCCTGCAGCCCGACGGCGGCAGCGCCAAAGGGACGGTGCGTGCGGGGACGGGGACAGCGGGGCTGGGGACGGGGGACGGGGACGTGGGGACGGGGTGGGGATGGCGGGGGGACAGGGTGTGGGGACAGCGGGGGGACGGGGTGGGACAGGGTGGGGACGGTGTGGAAATAGGGTGGGGACGGCGTGGGACGGGGTGGGGACAGGATGGGGCAGGGTGGGGACGGGGTGGGAATGGTGTGGAGATAGGGTGGGACAGCGTGGGGATAGGATGGGGGCAGCTTGGGGACAGGATGGGACAGGGTGGGGACGGGATGGGACAGGGTGGGGACGGGGTGGAGATAGGGTGGGGACGGCGGGGGACAG
>VZDJ01000112.1:46057-68780 GCA_008694505.1 Cyanoderma ruficeps
CTCCAAAAACAGCCCCTGGGTACGCCCAGCTTCATCCTCACCTCCAAAAACAGCCCCTGGGCACAGCCAGCTTTATCCCCTTCTCCAAAAACAGCCCCTGGGCACACCCAGCTGCATCCCTCATACCTCCCCTGCCCTCCATCCTTCCTCCACAGCTCCCCACAGCTCCCCTGCCCTCCATCCTTCCTCCACATCTCCCCTGCCCTCCATCCTTCCTCCACAGCTCCCCTGCCCTCTCACAGCTCCTCCCCAGCTCCCGTGCCCTCCCCAGGTGCCCCCGCTCACTCTCGNCCAGGTGCCCCCCAGGTGCCCCCGCTCACTCTCGTGGCTCTTCATGGCGTACACGTCCACGGAGGGGTCGAACTCCCCGGGCCCGAAGAAGCGGGGGTAGTTGAGGAGGTTCCCGGGGCTGTCGGGGGGGGTCCCATAGGAGGAGATGGGGTTCCCCCCCAGCCCGTCGTTCTCACACTCCTCGTCCTCCGCCCTCTCCTCCACTTCCATCTCCTCCTGCTCGGCCCTGTCCACGTCGTGGATGCCCACCAGCAGGCTGTAATCCATGATCTTCAGCTGGGCGAGGAACTGGGAGAGAGGCGGGAGTGAGGTGGGGAACGCTCAGCCCCACCCTGCAGAGCCCCCCTGAGCAAGGGGAGAGAGCAAAACCCTCCTGGGGGTGCACAGACCGCCCTGCCCTCGGCAGGACCCCGACTGAGGCAGCAAGGAGAGAGCAAAAACCCTCCTGGGGGTGCACAGACCCCCCTGCCCTCGGCAGGACCCTCACTGAGGCAGCAAGGAGAGAGCAAAAACCCTCCTGGGGCTGCACAGACGCCCCTGCCCTCGGCAGGACCCTGACTGACACAGCAAGGAGAGAGCAAATCCCTCCTGGGGCTGCACAGACCACCCTGCCCTCGGCAGGACCCTCACTGAGGCAGCAAGGAGTCATTTGCAGCCCTGGAGGGGAAACAGAGCAGAGCTGTCCCCCAGCAAAGTACCTCCACGTCCCGCTTGAGCTTCTCAAGGAAGTTCTTTTTACTCTCTTCTCCAACGTGCAGCTTCTGACCCTCGTTCAAGAAGTCGTTGTCCTTGAACGTTGGGAGATCCTTGGCCTGCAAGGAAAAGCCCGAGGTGAAATCCCCCGGCCCGCTGCCAGGGCAGGGCTGGCAGGCCCTGGGTGCCAGCCCGGGGATTTTGGGGGGCCCAGAGGCTGCTGAGGATGGATCTTGGGGTGCGAGGGGTGACCAGAAATGGGTGCTCTGTTTGCCAGCTGTTGGACCAGCTGGGGAGGTGTTTATCTCTTGTATAATCCATTCCTCATAACCCTAAGGGGTGTGCTCTGTTAATGGGCAGCTGGGGGAGAGCTCTTGATCCCTTCCAGGACCCTTCCCTCATCACTCTGGGGGATATCTGCTGTTAAACCAGCTGGGGCAGAGTTCTTTATCCCTTCCAGGACCCATCCTCCCCCCAGGGGATATCTGCTGTTCTTTATCCCTTCCAGGACCCATCCTCCCTGCTGATATCTGCTGTCCATGGGCCATCCAGACTCCCTGCATGGGATTCAACCCATTTCCTGAGGTTTTTTTATGGATTCAACCCATTTTTTGAGGGATTCAACCCACTTTTTAGAGGGTTTTTTGAGAGATTCAACCCATTTTTGGAGGGTTTTTTGTGGGATTCAGCCATTTTTTCAATCCGTTTTTGATGGATTTTTGAGCGATTCAACCCATTTCCGGAAGGTTTTTTTATGGATTCAACCCATTTTTTGAGGAATTCAACCCATTTTTTGAGGTTTTTTTCCCAATCCTGGGAATCCCCTGGCTGAGATCTCTCAGGGCAGGCTGGAGCAGACCCCAAACCTGAAAAATCCTGGGTGCAAACCACGGAACAGCACGAGGCACTGCTGGGATTTCCACAGGAATTTCAAGGCAGCATCACAGAACTCTTTTAGGCTCAGTCCTAAATTCCCCCACTGGCAGCAGAAGCCAGGTTTAGCCTCCATACCTTCTCTTTATCACTTGCTTCCCTGGATACTGTTGAGCCCTGAAAAAGAAACAAAAAAAAAAATAAAGAAAATATCATTATTGCACTATGGGTCATAGTCCCAATTAATTTATGGACACCTCTTGATTTCTCCGTGCAGGAAAACAATGAAAGCAAAACAAATAAATAAAATATCATTACAGCACTATGGGCCATATTCCAAATTAATTTATGGACACCATTTAATTTTTCCATAGAGGAGAACAACGAAAGCGAAAAGAGTTAAGAAAATATCATTACAGCACTATGGGCCATATTCCCAATTAATTTATGGACACCATTTAATTTTTCCATGCAGGAGAACACTGAAAGCATTTTTAAAACCAGTGCTGAAGGCCCTTTTGGTGATCTCCTGGGACGGTGGGAATGAACCAACACCGAACTTTCACCCACAGCCTCCCCAAACCCTCTGAGCCAACCCAAGGGGGGTTCCAGAGATGCGGAGGAGCCCCCGGGGCCTCACCTTGAGGTCGTATTTCCTGTGCACGGTCAGCCTGTGGCTGAAGACGTTCCTGGTGACCACCATGTAGGTCTCCACGCCGTCCACGGTGAGCCGGTACATGCCCAGGAACTGCGGCAGCAGCGTGTTCCCGTGGCACTCCACGATGAACTGGGCCGCGGCACGCGGGGGAAAGGGGGTGTGATCACGGGATGTTTGTCCCTCTGATTTATGACCCTCAGGTTCCTGTCCCTCAGGTTCCTGTCCCTCAGATTCCTGTCCCTCAGATTCCTGTCCCTCAGATTTCTGACCCCAGATTTCCGTCTCTCAGATTTTTGTCCCTCAGGTTTCTGTCCCTGATTTTTTCCCCTCAGGTTTTTGTCCCTCAGGTTTCTGTTCCTGATTTTTTCCCCTCAGGTTTCTGTTCCTGATTTTTTCCTCTCAGGTTTTTGTCCCTCAGATTTTTGCCCCTGGTTTTTGTCCCTCAGGTTCTTGTCCCTCAGATTTTTGTCCCTCAGATTTTTGCCCCTGGTTTTTGTCCCTCAGGTTTTTGTCCCTCAGGTTTTTGTCCCTGATTTTTATCCCTCAGGTTTCTGTCCCTCAGATTTTTGTCCCTCAGATTTTTGCCCCTCAGGTTTCTGCCCCTCAGGTCTCTGCCCCTCACACCCTAAGGACCCGTTTTCTCCCCACAAAACCTCCGTGCCAGCCGAGCTGTGCCGTGCCGGCCGCCCAATCCGCCCCAGCGGATCCCCGGGGGCGCGCGGGGGGAGCTCCAGACTCACCGTACCTGGTGGTACTTCTTGAGGATGTTGTGCATCTCCGCCACGTCCTCGCTGGACACGGCCTTGATGACGAACCTCCTGTCGTAGGTGGTGAGGAAGCGCGCTCCGCAGCGGCCCTGGCTGTCGCTGTTCACCGGCGCGCTGCGCGTCACCGAGTTCTGGGGACACACACACACACGGCGTGGGGACATGGCGGGAGCCGCCACGGCCCTCAGCAGCACGGACAGCCCCACAGGGCAGGCTCAGTGGGGCTGGGAACGCCCTGAGCAGCCCGAAGATATAGGGACAGCCCCACAGGAACACCCTGAGCAGCTCTGGGAAATAGGGACAGCCCCACAGGAACACCCTGAGCAGCTCTGGGAAGCGCAGCCAGCCACAGGAACCCCACGAACAGCTCTAGGAAGCAGGACCAGCCCCACAGGAATTCCCTGAGCAGCCCTGGGAAGCAGGGCCAGCCCCACAGGATAAGCACAGCTCTGGTTTTGAACCCCCTGAGCAGCCCTGGGAAGCAGGGCCAGCCCTACAGAACAAGCTCAGAGCACCCACTCTGCCTGGGAACTCCAGGTTTGGCCCTGCTGAGGGTAAAACCCAATTGTTTCAAAGTCTGGGTGTGTTTTTAGGGCTTCCACCTGGCCCTGTGATTTGCTGGCAGGTTTTACTCCAACACCCGGGGGGTGTTTTGGGAAGGTGTTTTTTATCTGGAGGGTTTTTAGAGATGTAGGATACACAGGCCAAGAGTTCTCAGCATTTCCTCACAGGCATTTAAGAACAGTCAGGATATTTTTAAGGCTTCAGAAAAAACAGAACAAAACAACTGAAATGGCCTTTTGGCTTTTCTATCAAAAAGCAGCTTAGTCTGGCCAAAGTCTCAGTCCCTGGGGGTTTTTGCCCCTCAATATTTGTCCCTCAGACCCTAAAGACCTGTTTTTTCCCCACAGAACATCTGTGCAAGCTCTGCCAGCTGCAAATCTCAGCTCCAGACCCTCAGCACATCCCCAGGTGGGCATGGGGGGGCTCCAAAAAGGTCACCCTGCACCAAAAGCCCCCCTCAGGCTCTGCTATTCTTACCCCTGGACGTACGAGATGAGTATAAATAGCTGGGTTTGTTCTTCTGACAACCAGCAGCATCTGCCTTTAGATCCCTGTCTCCACCCTTAGCAACCAGACAGTGCAGCAGGGCTGGAAAATCCCAGGAAAACTGCAGGGATCAATTCCCCGAGGCACAACACAAGCTCTTTGTTCTGCTGCCTCTCCCCAGGTAGAGCTGGGCCTGCTGTGAGCTCCTCTCCCTCAGTCCCAGCCAAGCTGTCACCTGTCCCCCCGTGTGTCCCCTGCACCTGCCCACAAGTCATTTTTATCAACCAACAACCTCTCCCCAGCATTTCCTCATCACAGATGGGGAGGGCTCTGAAACACAGCAGCACAACGGTGACCCCACAGCGAGTTTTGCAGCATTTCTGGGCTGGACATTGCGTTTCAGGCTGGGTAATTTAATTTAATTTATTTTATTTTAGGTGACAGTGGCACTGCTGTGTCCCTCTCCCTCAGCTCTGGCAGCAGAGGGAGCCTGCAGCAGATCCTGCTCTGAGAGAAAGAGATTTACCACGTCATGCTGCAAGTGAGCCCAGAGGTTTCCTTTCAGAACGAAGCATTTAAAGCTTTTAAAACTTTAATGAAGCAAGGGGAAAAAAAAAACTCTGCTGCTGCCAACAGCTTTAGAGAGCGTCAGGAAAATAAAGGCAAACAGAAAAATCCCCTTTTGCTGCTGGCTGACATTTGCAAAGGGGTCTGTGCCAGGCAGTTTAATCAGCCCTCACCTCAAAACCACAGAGCTTTTCTTGTGGAGCTGGGAAGCAGAAATCGTGACCACACGGAGCATTACCAAACTCCCAGCCCTGAGCTCCCTTCCTGCCACTCCCACCTCGCCCACAGCTGGGGTGTTAAACTGGCTCCCTTCCCACTCCAGCCATCGCATTTCACCCACCTGAATTCAGCTCAAATAACGTTTTCTCTTCCAGCTTTTTTTAAAAAAAAAGCCAAAGCAGCCCAGAGATGGGGGAAGCAATCCCCAGAACCACAGGGGGAGTGTAAAGGACAAACCAGGTGTTGAGTGTGGGTGACACCTGGGGAGGACGTGTCCCCAGGGTGTGTGACACGGGCACAGGGGATGCTCCAGCTGCTGTCCCCAGCACACAGGGGGCACGTGGAGGGAGCAGGGAGGCTGCAGCACTCCTCCCCGTGCCTCTGCACTCAGTGTTCCAGGGGATGCCCCTGGCACTGTGCCCGCTCTGTCACCGCGCGCTGGGGACACTCCAGCCCCTGACACCCAGGGCCACACGGCCACCACGGCCTGCCTGGCCCTGCTCTGTGTCACCTCATCTCCCTGCTCAGGGCTGGATTCTCTGGCCCTGCTCTCTGTGATCTCCCTGCTCAGCTCATCATGCTCAGGGCTGGCTTTCCTGGCCCAGCTCAGTTCCTCCTGCTCAGCTTCTCCTGCTCAGGGCTGGCTTTCCTGGCCCAGCTCAGTTCCTCCTGCTCAGGGCTGCTTTCCTGGGCCTGCTCTGTGTGATCTCCCTGCTCAGCTCCCCCTGCTCAGAGCTGGTTTTCCTGGCCCTGCTCAGCTCTCCCTGCTCAGGGCTGGCTTTCCTGGCCCTGCTCTCTGTGATCTCCCTGCTCAGGGCTGGCCTCCCTGGCCCGGCAGCAGCAGCCAGAGCTCTGCCATCTCCCTGTCCCCGGAGCTGAGCCCAGCTGTGTTAACAGCAGACTCCTCTCCAAGAAAATCATCCCCTCTGGCATTAGGGGATGTGTCCCAAAGCAGGAGCCACCTCGATACACCCAAACCAACAACACACACTTGGCTGAAGGCAGCGGATTCACCTGAGCCTGTGCACACAGCACAGCCTGCTTTTCCTTGCAGATATTTCATGTTGGATCAATGTTCTCCTCCAGCTCCTGCCCGTCCACAGCCACCTGTGCCCCCATTTCATGCCTTGGGAGCAGGGACCACCTTCTCCTATTGCCTGGCACAGCAAATCCCCTCACTGCTGTGCTTCTGGTGGAACCACTCGAATGATAAACCCAGAAAAGCAACGTTTGCACCACGGTTTCTGTGCCAGGGGGGCTGCTCCGGCCTAGGAAGGGACGAGAGGGTACCTGGTAGTCCTGGTCATCGATCCCAAATCTCTCCCGAAGGTTCCGGAACACCAGGGGACAATATTCCTTGAATTTAAAGCGGCTTGGCAGGTTCTCCCTAGAGCAGGGCAGAGGAGAGACGTGAGGGCATGGGGAGTGGAACTGACAAAGGGGCCTGGCAGCTTGGAATACAGAATGGAATAGAGAGTGGAATATATAATGGAATAGAGAGTGGAATATATAATATAATGGAACTGATAAATGGGTCTGGTATTATGGGATATATAATGGAATACATAATATAATGGAACTGACAAAGGGGCCTGGGATCTTGGAATACAGAATGGAATAGATAGTGAAAAATATATAATGGAATATATAGTGGAATATATAATATAATGGAACTGATAAAGGAGCCTGGTATCATGGGATATATAACGGAATATATAATGGAATATATAATATAATGGAACTGATAAAGGGGTCTGGTATTATGGGATATATAATGGAATATATAGTAGAATGTATAATATAATGGAACTGAAAAAGGGGCCTGGTATTATGGGATATATAATGGAATATATAGTGGAATATATCATATAACGGAACTGATAAAGGGGCCTACACACAGTGTCACAGAGCCGTCCCTGCACACCAGGAGGAGCTGCAGGAGCACGGGGTGGGCTCTGGGATCCCATGCCATCCCTCTGCCCCAGAAAGGTCAATTCCCCCCAGACCAGCTCAGCCACAGCCCCCAGGAGAGGGGGATCAGCCCCGGGCTGGCCCTGCTGCCCCAGGCACAGGCCAGGGGACAATGACACCGTTCCCTGTCACTGAGGGAGCTGCCTCTGCTCCTCCCACAGCCCCGACCCTGCCCGGAGGGGGAGAAGCAGAGTTTGGTCCTGCTTGGACACAGTGGGAGAATTTGGCAGCTCCTTCTCAGTGAGAAACCCTCCCACCCACACGGGGGGAGCTCAGATCCCTCACACCGTGAGCGCCAGGGCAGACAAACTTCCCAATCACCTCCCACTCTGCAAAGCTGATCCCTCTGAAACTCAGGGAAAACAAAGGATTCATCAGGGAGCACTGCAGCCCTGCAGAGCCGGGGTGGAGAACACCGTGGAGCACCAGCCACAACCACGACTTCAAAACAGCTTCCAAAAATGCTTTTTTCAGGAAAAGGAGACAGGGATAACTCCAGAGAGACTCCACGAGCACAGCACAGCTGTAGAGCTGCCTCCTGTGACCAGTTTCATCCCTCAAAGGATGGAAACCAACCACCACAGAGCATTGCAGGGACAGACTGACCCCACCACGGCCTGTCCAGGGCACAGGACAGGGACTCGTGTCCAGGAAAACCTCCCCCGAGCCAGTTTGCCTCCCAGCACAGAGCCCTGACCACTGAGAGGTTGAGAAAAAGCTCCCACTTACTTGTTGAATAGATGATTGTCCACCTTGATCTTACTGTAGGCTTTAAAGTCGTCGGGCATTAACATGACAGGGACGGGAACATTGCTGAGCTCGTTGATCTGCGAGAGAGAGGAAAGGGACACTCAGGGCCCAGGTGTCACTGCCCTGGGGACTTGCAGGGACACCCAGCACCCCAAGGGATGGGTTTGGGGCACTGTGACCCTCAGACAGAGCAGCTCTGTGGTGAATCAGCAGCACCTCGTTCCATCACATGGTGAATCCTCCTGAGACAACCTTTCCCCTTCCACCGACCATCCAGGGCACAGCTGAGAACCCAGACAAACCCACAGGCCAACAACCCGCAGATTTTATCTTTTAACTTAAACCACCTCATTGAGAAAATGTTCCAGCCTTAATTTACTCCTGCTCCAAGCCAGGCTGACCAAAGCCTTTGGTGCAGCCCAGCACAGCTCCCCGTGGTTGCTGTTTCCAGGCTGGCTGTCTCCTGTTGCTCCCATCCCACCTTCTCTGGAGGGATGAGTCACTCACTAGATTGTTTTTGCTCCTTAGTCATGTGTGGCAGCCACAGGAACACGGGGAAAGCAGAAGAATGAACGTTCAGCTACTATTGTACAGCAGGGCTTGTGCTGCAGCACCCAGCAGCGGCAGCGTTAATAATAATAACAACAAAATAATAATAAAGATCCAGCTCTGGACTGTGTCACTGACAGGGCTGTGCCAGAATCAAGAGCAGGTCAGGAGGTTTCTGAGCACGGCCCCTCCCAGGGAGTCCCCACAGCCCCATCTCACTGAGCTCCTGATAAGAGCCTGGATTTAGGAAGGAATTCCATTCCAGCTCTGTTCCCAGGACTGCTGTGCCAAGCAGGTAATGCTGCAGGGGGACAGCGCTGGGGTTTGGCTCCATGTCAGCTCCGGGGGCTGTTCCCAGCCCCAAAACCTCCAGCAGGTCAAGTGACTCCCAGCACGCCCAGAAAGCTGCTGGAAAACTTTCCCTGGCTGGGAGCAGGGGCCAGGCTCAGGAAAAGGATCCAGCTCTGGGATTCCCCGTTCCCTGAGTGCAGCAGGACACACAGCACTGCCCAAAGCGCTGCCACATCCCTGCTGGGCTCATTCCTGGCTGGGAGCTAATTCCTAATTCCGTGTTTATCCCACCCTTTCTCCATCGTTACCACAAAAAAAAAAACCAAACCAAACCCAGACCAGATTTAACACACGTCAGACTGGGGAAGAAAGACACATCCCAGTGCCAGGAGGGAAGGTGGCTATTTTCAGAGGCAGGCAGCCCACACAACAGATCAGAGGGAAGGGAAGTGGTTGCTGGAGGGAGCGGGGATGGAGCTCTGTAAATCCCTGCCCTGCAGCATCCAGATGATGCCTGAAGTTTTAGCTTTTTGTATTTTCCATTTTCTGTACGGGGTTAGTGTTTAACTCTGAGCTCCACACGGAGTGTTAGTGTTAGTGAGCTCTCATGGCAGCTGGGTCAGACAAAACAATCCTGGCCTGAGAACCAAGGTCACCATCACTGCCTCAGGCCTGAAAAGTGTAAACAGAAGTGAATCGGAGAGGAGCAAACCGCGGGACTGTGACTTCATCACCTGAAGCTGCAATTGGACAATTAACCCCTGATATACAACCAAACCAAATTTATATCTGCCAAAAAAACCTGTTTCCACCTCGGCTGCAGCCTGTGCAAGGCTCCTGCACTGCCCAAGGGGTATCTGTTAAAGGCCTGTAATAAATCCCTCCTTTATCCTCTGCCCAGCCTCTGTTCCAGGTACCCAGCCCAAGGCATCACAGCGCTGCCACAAACCCTCTGCGATGTTTGGAAAAGGGTGAATGAATAAACAAATCACGGCACACATCCCTCAGCGGCAGCAATCCCGGGGCAGGGAGAGGCTGATGCCCCACCCCGGGCTCAGCTCAATCCCGCCCCGAGCCACAGCGGAGGGAAAAGGGAACACACTCCAGGTGAGGAAGGGATCCCCCAGCTCCCAGCCGCTGCAGGGAGCTGCAGCAGAGTCCCACGCAGAGATTTCCCCTCGGGGTGAGGAGAAAACAACTCCTCCTGCACCCAGACAGAGGCACGCTGCCTCCAGCCACTAATTATTGCTGTCTACCAGGAGGGGAAAGCCTGACAGCTCCAGCCTGCTCCCAGCCCTCCTCCCGGCGTGGGGAAAGGCACGAACAAGCCATCAGCAGCTCCGTGCCGAGCGGAGGAAGGGTGCTGACGGCTGGGAGGGAACAGCGATCCGCAGGCTGCCTCCTCTCGCAGGCAGCAATTCACACACAAGCGCTCCCAGGCCTCGCTGCGTGCCCCCGTTTCTGCCACAGCCGCGGCAGGAAAGCTCAGAGGGAGCGGGGGGACCTGTTGCTGAGGCTCCCGAGTGGCAGAAATGGTGCACCGGGAGAGCTCGGAGAGATCAAACAGCCCCAAAAATCCACCTCCTCCCCCCCGTGGAAGCCTCTCCCCGCTTCCAGCAGAGCGTGATGGGTGGTTTGGAGACAGGGAGGGGATCGTGCTGGGCACCGAGGTGGGGATGAAGGGCTGGGTTTGGGATTCTGGCTCTGGAGGAGACAGAGCAGGAATGGGGCTGTGCTGGGCACCGAGGTGGGGATGAAGGGCTGGATTTGGGATTGTGACTTTGGAGGAGACAGAGAGGAGGAATGGGGCTGTGCACCAAGCTGGGGATGAAGGACTGGACTGGTCATTTCTAGAGCCAGCACTGCCCACCTGCCCTCCCTCAAGGCAGTGGTCTCTGGGCCTCTGCTCCTGGAAGAAAACACGGATTTTTTAGTTGAATTCTGTTGCTACGTTGGGCTTTTTAATTTTATTTTTTTGTTGTTGTTGTTTAAACACTGTGTGCTCCCACAGCAACACCCCTGCCTGACACTTCCCCAAGGGAGAGGAACAAAAAGCCCCCACACACCTCGGGAAAGGGAATCTCTCACAGCACCACCCTCAGCATCCAGCCCCCTTCCCCAGGGATTATCCAGCCAGATCCTGAGACACGAGGAGCCCAGAGGGAAGCCTGGCCACCCTCTCCCCTCTGCAGAGGAATCCTCTCCTCAGGCTCATCCCGGGGGGAATCTGAGCAGCCTCCTGGAGGGAACACCGTGACAAATGCCTGGCACATGTTGGCTGTCTCTCCTTCTCCCCGGGGAGAGGCGTGGAGCAGTGGATTAAATATAGCAGAGTTGTGAGCGTGGCCAGGGGGATTTCTGCTCCAGGAGGCAAAGGTCACAGCAAGGTGCACATTCCCAAGGCTCTGTCCCCAAAAAGAGGAGGAAGTCTGCCTGGGGCAGGATCGCAGGTGGGCAGGGAGATGCTGGGTGTGGTTCTGGAGGAGGCAGGGACAGGGGTGCAGCATGAACTTGACCCTTTCTACTTCAATTTTTCTACTTAAACCTTTCTACTTCAATTTTTTCTACTTAAACCCTTCTACTTCAATTTTTTCTACTTAAATCCCACAAGCTCACAGCTGGGCCCTCAGAGGCTGTTTTGGGCATCGCAGCCACTGCGAGGCACAGGAGCAGCAGGGTGTGCCCAGGGTGGGCCCACAGAGGTCCCCAAAGCGGGGACAGAGCAGCTCACCTGGAGCCCGGGGACTGGCATCCACACCCAGAGCGACGCTGGGTTCCTGTGGGGCTTCAGCTTTTTAACCCTGATCTGCCTTCAAACCCACCTTTTAGCCCTGATCTGCCCTCAAATCCACTTCACTTCTTAACCCTGATCTGCCCTCAAATCCACTTCACTTTTTAACCCTGACCCGCCCTCAAATCCACTTCACTTCTTAACCCTGACCCGCCCTCAAATCCACCTTTTAACCCTGATCTGCCCTCAAACCCACTTCACTTTTTAACCCTGATCTGCCCTCAAATCCACTTCACTTTTTAGCCCTGATTTCCTCTCAAATCCACTTCACTTTGTGGCCCAGATCTGCTGTGAATCCCCTGGAAAACCAGCCCGTTTTTGCCCGTTCCCCTCCTGCCCAGAGTTCTCCCCCTCCCCGGCTCAGACCCCTGCGAGGGGCCGGCCCAGGGTCAGAGCGTCACCCCAAAAATGCTTTTTGTGTTCGGCAGAGAGAGAAGGATCTGCTCCTGCCTGGCCCAGGGTCAGAGCACCACCCCAAAAATGCTTTTTGTGTTCGGCAGAGAGAGAAGGTTCTGCTCCTGCCCCTCCCAGGCCAGAGCCCCACAGAGGGCTGGGACACGCCCCGGGGGCTCTCAGGATTTCAACAATCCCGCTGAAACCTTCAGCAGGAGAGCCGGCACAGAAACCATTCCCGTTTTTCCCTGGTTTTTTGCCATTCCCGTTTTTCCCTGGTTTTTTTGTCCTGAGAACAAAGGAGTGATTCCCCAGCAGTGTCCTGAGGGATCAAAGCTGCCCAGCCCCAGAGGGAAAAGCAGCTGGATGGGATCAAAAGCAGGAGGTGAGGGAGGGAAAACCTCCTCCAGGGCCCAGACCCTTCATCCTCAGCACAACCCAGCTCGGCAGGGCTGCAAAAACACCTCTTCCCTCTCTCTCTCTGTCAAGATTTTACTTCCTGGTCACTGGAATTCTTCAGCAGCACCACTCAGACCCACCAAAAAATGATTTTTTGCCGCCAAAGGCGATTCCTTTCCCAAGAAAAGCGGCGTCAATATTCCGTGTTATTCAGGGACAGCTGTTGGGAGGAACGGGCCGGGCATTAATTCTGCTTCAAAACCTGCCTGCAGCCTCCGAGTGGCAATTAGCATTAGGAAATTGATGGGGGAAAAGCCATTTGTTTACTAAACAAGATGCAGCTGATGGGAGTGTGGGATTCTCCGGGATTTCTTCTTTGCTCAGGAAAATAAAGATATTTTGTTCCCCCCTCAAAGCTTTTCCAACGGGGCATCTGGGTGAGGATTAGTTAAAACTTCCATTGTGCTCTGGGGGGAAGGAGGTGAAAGCCACGTGGGGAAAATCGCTTTAGCACAGCTGCAGCAAAACTTTGCTGGCTGATGGTTTGAGGAAGAAAAAAACCCCAAAACCCCGTTTTCCATCAATTAGAGCATGATTAATCAGCATCCACCCTAACGACGCCAGGGAAGAGTGAATCTTGGGGTCGATAATTCCTCTGGGGACACCAGGACGCTTTGAGATGGGAATAATAAATAAAAGCATCCCCCTGGTGATAGCAAACCCATTTATTCCTGCAAAAAAATATATATATATAAAAAGTACTTGGAAAGCTGCTGGAAAGGATTCCCAGGGATGAGGCAGTGCCACCCTCCTGTCCCCAAGGCTGGCAGGGTCACTGGGGACCAGCCAGGCTCACAGTCCCCTCACAGGTGGGCAGAGCTGATGCTTCCCTGGGCCCAAAAAAACCTGAGAAATGGGAACATTCAACAACTGGCCCACAGCCACGGCAGCCAGAGGAAATGACCAGGGAAATGAGCCCAGGAAAACCGGATTTCATCTCCCAGAAAAGGGAAAAGGGCTCCTGGAACGTGGATTTACACAGGAAAAGGGCTCCTGGAACATGGATTTGAACAGGAAAAGGGCTCCTGGAACATGGATTTGGACAGGAGCTCTGGGATGAGCAGGCTGGGAGCCCTGGGCCATTCCACAGGCTGCTCTCTGCAGAGGTCAGTCTGAGCTGGGCTGGGCCGGGACAGACCCGGGCCATCCCAAGGCTGGGAGGGTTTGCCGTGGGGCAGAGGCTGCTGTGGCCAGGCCAGAGCCAAGGCTGGCAGCGGGCAGAGCCCTGCTGCCCTTCCCAGAGCTGCAGATTCCCTGGAATACCAACGAGCTGTGCTCTGTGCTGGCACTGCTCCTCAGGCCTGGGGGATGGCTCCTGCTCCAGCCAGCAGGTCCAGCCTCTGGAGCTGCCTCGGGCAGGATCCCTGCAGCCAGCACATCTCCCCATCCCAAAAACAGGATGTCTGTGCCTTTCCCCTGCCAGAGCTGCACAGATCTCCCCATTCCCAAAAAACAGGATGTCTGTGCCTTTCCCCTGCCAGAGCTGCACAGATCTCCCCATTCCCAAAAAACGGGATGTCTGTCCCTTTCCCCTGCCAGAGCTGCACAGATCTGCCCATCCCAAAAAACAGGATGTCTGTGCCAGCACCAAGGAGCTGCACAGATTTCCCCATTTCCAAAAACCGGGATGTCTGTGCCCTTTCCCCTGCCAGCAGGCAGAGCTGCTGGAATGTTTTCCAGCTGAGGAAGCAGCAGCATCACGCCAGCCCTACAGAGAGCCACGATGTGGGATCAAACCCTGGGATCCCAGAGCCTTACAACCGTTTCCATGGTTCCCAGAGCATCACACAACACTCTGCTCATCTCTTCTGCCTGGGAGGCGGCCGCTCTCCCTTCCAGAATCATCCCAACTTCTCCCAGCCCGTGCACGTGGATCCATCCAGGGCATGGAAAACACACCTGGAGCCCCACACCTGGAGACCCACACCTGGAACACCAAACACACCTGGAGCCCCACACCTGGAACACCAAACCTGGAACACCAAACCTGGAGCCCCAAACCAACCTGGAGCCCCACACCTGGATCCAAGCCCCAGGAGCTGCAGCTCCTCTCCCAGAGCCATGACAACGGCAGGAGAAGCTTCCCCAGGATCCATCCCCACGCCCGCCGGCTTCAGGGTCTGACAGAAAACTCACAAACCGAGGCTGGGCCTCAGTGGCTTCGCTGTCACATGAGCTCTGCCCTCCCCTCCGTGGTTTTCTGGTCCAAAATTCAAACGGTTTGAGTCACACCACCCCCGTTTGGCCCCGCTCACACCGGCCCCACCCCGATCCCAACCCCAACCCCGGCTGGGGACCACCAGGACCTGTTTATTTACCCAAACTGGTGTTCCAGAAAGCTCCTCCTGATGCCCTCCAGAGCCAGCCCTGCCCCTGCTCACCAGCCCCTTGAAGGGAGAACAGACCCACGGGGATTTCTGCAGTAAACGGTTGTTTGTGGAAAAGTTCATCCCGGATCCAATCAATCCTGACAGGACCTTCCTGGCACAGCCCCGGGATTGTGCTGAGAGCTGTTTTCCCCCTGCAAGGATCCCGGGGCAGAACTCCACGGACACAGCCCACAGCTTCCCCACTCACCCCTCCCCAAATATCCAACAACCCCTCGAGAGATTTCCACAAAGGTATTCCCGGAATGATTCCCAAACCCAGCAGCTGGAGGCACAGAATTCCAGTTACACGTGGATCATCTCCCAGGCACAGCCCGGGAGGAGGAGCAGCCGCAAGGGAACCACCAAACCCTCACCCCGAAGCGGCAGAGAGGGCGAGGGATTTACTGGGAAATCCTAAACGCCTTTCCAAAGGTCAGCAGGTCACAGCTGAACTCCTCTCGCCTCCTTTTCTCAGCTCCTTCCTGGCAGCAATTTCTTCCTAATACACATCCGATATAATCTCATTACCAGCTTAGTGGCAGCTCTGCCTTCCTCCCTTTGCCCAAATATCCCCCGGCCAAGTGTTCCCAAAGTTACTCCGGCCTGATCCAGAGCCTCCAACTCCTGCCAGGCTCCTACTGCCCAGACAGCTACAACAAAGAAAAACACACACACAAAAAAAAAAGAAACCAAACCCAATTGCCAGCAAGCAACAACAGTCCCTATGAGGCCACGAATGAAACTCGGAAAAATCCCATAATTTCCATTTCTTCGGGGTGTTAATGGCACCACTGATCAAAGGCTGATTAAACTCATTATCCTGCTTCCTGGGCAAGGCTTGGAGCGCTTGGAACATCCTCTGCCTCAAAGCCAGCACGGTGCTGAACCACATTTGGAAGCTTTCACTCCAGCCAGGCAGGCCAGGAATGCAAGGAGGATTTTATTTTTTTTTTTTTTTTAATTCTTGGTGTGTTATTTGTTTTGGAAAAAAGAAAAATGAAATGAGCCCAAATCCCTTTCACTCTCTAGGAAACATCCACTAATCCACTGGAGAAATAGGTGTGTCTGAGCCCTAAAAGTGGATTAATTGAGGAAAGGATGAGGCTTCTTCGGCCACCGAGAACAGCATCCAGCACCCACATCCAAGGATCAATCCTCGTGCCTGCCATCAGAATCCGGGGAGAAGTTTCCAGAGCAAACACAGGGATGGTTTGAGGAATTACCAAAGGAGGTGCATCAGGGCTGAGCCATCCCCAGACATCCCCAAGGGACCCTCTCACAACCTGTTCCCAGAGGAACCGAGGCTAAGAGGACACGCACAGCCCGAGTCCTGCAATCACGGGGGACAAACCCGGGACAAACCCTTCGTTTTTGGGGGGCTGGAGGTGGGAGACACATTGTCCAAGTGAGGCACAGCACTGTCCCCTCCGGGCTGTGACACTGGGGAATCCCTCCCTGGGACAGCCCTGGGTGCAAACCCGAGGGATGGCACAGGGGACAGGGCTGCGAGAGCCAAATTCGTGTCCCCAGTGCCAGAGGGGGGAATTGTTCCACAGCATCATCACCCAGAAAAGCATCAGGGCCCCCTGCCCAGCCCCAGGAAAACGGGCGCTGGAAAAGGAGTCGCGGGTGGGAGTGTGGGGACACAGGGACACCCCAAACTGCCCGGGGACACGGAGCCCAGGGAGGGGCCGCATCAGGGAAAGGATGGAGAAGGAGGCAAGGCTGGGATTCGGCGGGGATGAGGGTGCCGGGAGGAGAAAAAAAGGCCCATCCTGAGGGGGAGCGGGGAAGGGTCCGATCTGAGGGGGACCAGAGGGATGAGGAGGACGAGGCGCCGTTCCCGGGGGCTGTGAGGGGCCCGGTCCCGGCCCTGAGGGGCGGGGGTTGGGGCGGGGTGGGGGGGCCGCGCCGCCCGCTCTCACCGTGTGGTTCGCCCCCCACATAAGGACGCTGAGCAGCGGCTCCGAGGCCCGGAACAGCTTCACCTTCTGGCACACGAAGTGTTTCTTCTTGGTCTTGGTCTTGCTGGCGCTCAGGGCCGAGCCCACCGCGGCCACGGCTCCCGCCGCCGTCCCCGCGGCCCCCGCGCAGTTCGCGGCCATGGCGGACCCGACCGACCCCCTCCCCGCGCCCCCCTACCAGCGCCTCCGCATGGTTCCGCCCGGCCCGGCTGGCTCCCCCCTCCCGCAGTGGTACCGCCCGGCCCCGGCAGTCCCGGCCCGTTACGCTTCCCCCTCGCCGGCCCTGCTCTCCCCCCCCGCCGCCGCCGCCGCGGTGGTTCNTCCCTGCTTCCCCCCCCCCGCCCGCCCCCGCGGTGGTTCGGTCCGCCGCGGCCGGCCGAGCCCGCTCCGGCCCCGCGCCGAGGAGGCGCCAAGATGGCGGCGGGCTGAGGGGGTGGCGAGCGGGAGGTGCCATGTCTCGCCCGACCGGGGGGAGCTGCGGGCGCTGGCGGAGGAAAGCTCCGGTTCGGGCTGCGGCAGGAGCAGGGAGAACCGCGACACGCACGGGGCTGTGAGAGGGAACAACGGGGAAGGACAACGGACGGAGAAAGAGCCGCAGAGGAAAAAAACCCCGTTCCCCCCTCCTCTTCCCGGAGATGGAGTCTCCCCGTCGGCGTGACGCGCCCGGCGGGGCTACGCCCCTCTGCGAACGGACCAATCAGCGGCGAGGCGGCTGGAATTATGAATGGGCTGTTACACACGTCACGCGCCGCCGTTTAAAGGGCCCGCGGCTGCGCGGGGACCCCGCCGGGACCCTCGGGGGGACAACGGGCACCCCTCGGGCCCCGCGGCGCGTCCTGCGGGCTGGACAGACCCCAGAAGCGGCTGCTGCAGCCTCCTGAACCTTCACCAACCCTTCCCTCCCCGCAGCCAATTCACCCCCGCCCCTCCCAATCCCCTCCCCGGAGCCACAAAGGACATTTAACAAACGACAGTGAAGTTTCTTAATTAAAAAGGCAAAATAAATCTACGCTGCTGTACATATACACATTACTTACATTACAAAATCCCAGAGGAATATTTGCTGTGTCAGCTACGCCCTGCTCGTTCTCTGTTTCCGTCTCAGAAAATGCTGCTTTTGGGTCAAAGATGAACGAAATAAATTTGTGAGGCACCAAACGCCAGGCACAGGCGCAGCACTGGGAGGTGTGGATGCAAACGGCGACAGTGTGGAACAACTGTCAAATCACAACTGTCAAGTTATTGTGGTTTTGTCAAAATGCTTAATGTGTGAATCAGTTCTGCTCTGGATTTTGAGGATTAACAAAAACAGACCTTCAGCTCTACAACAGGAGCGACCACCCGGCACAGTTTGGTAATAATAATGTACAAAAGTGAGACCAGTCAGGGTGGGAGAGGAGGAGAAGCTCTGGAAAACTTTAGGAATGGGGCACAAAGGGGCTCAGGAGGCCCCAAACCCAGAGCCCCAAGTCCTGGATCCTCAGCTTCGGGATCCTCTCCAGGAGCTGGAATTGTTCCTGCAGAGCTCTCACCTCTAGGGAACAAACACCCCCGAGCTCCTGCCCAGGGGGAGGACGGCCTTTCACCTCTGCATAAAGTTCTTTTCCAAGGCAGCAGGAGTCCTCTGCAGGGAGTGGATGTTGCGTTTGACTCGATCCTCCAGGCTGGAGGTGGAGGCACTTTCCAGCTTCAAACGCCTGCAGGGAGCAGGAGCAGAGAGAGAAATCAGAGCTCTGGGGCTGAAGGAGAGCAGCTTTGGGTGAGAGACTGGATTTTGGGATGGAATTCCTCCCTGGCAGGCTGGGAGGGAATTCCCAGAGAAGCTGTGGAAGTGTCCCAGGCCAGGTTGGACCCTGTGACAGCGGGAGGTGGCCCTGGGTGGGATTTCAGGTCCCTTCCCACCCAAACCATTCCAGGATTCTGGGATTGTGTGATCCCACACGGGGCTTTGCTGCCACGAGCACAAGGGATTAAATCCCAACCTGTGTTCAGGGGTTTTATGGCCAAACACAGATTCCAATCCCACAGGGAGCTGCAGGCCTCAAACTGTTGCAAGCTCCCAAAACATTTAGAGATTGTAGAGAATTTCTAAATATCTGCATCTAGAACACCCCCAGGGTGGCAAAACATCACCAATGCCCAACCTGAGCCTGACTCCCAATCAGCAGAAACAATCTGAGGGGAAAATTTGGGAACAACAGATGTCAGGAGCCAGGGGAGATGTGGAATTCCACGATCTGAACCATCCCAGACACTGAGGTTTGACACGGCCTCATCTACTTCAACACTTTGCCTTTGGCAATTCTAACAAAGAATGCAAATCAATAATTACAGCTTTGCCTGAGCCACAGCCTGCCTTGCTCCAAAACGATGGCAACTCGCACCAAAATCTGCAAAACTGAACAGCAGTTTGGCAAATTTTTAAATGATTCTCTCTTTCCTTTAGTAAAGCTGCAGTTGTTCTGAGTTATACTCCAGGTTATATTTTCATTTGATACAAATTGAGTGTTGATAGAACCAAGCAGAGTTAAGCTTTACCATATTTAGGTTTGAGTTAAGTGATATTTTATTATTTTAGTGTTCTGTTAAGGCTAAGTTTTATTACTATTTATTATATAAGAAGCATTATTATGTATTACTATTAAGTATAATTATGATTTATTATTTTAGTATTCTGCTAATGCTAAGTTCTATAATTAATTATTATTTATTATTATTTATTATTATTAATTTTAGTATTCTGACAATGCTAAGTTTATTATTATTTATTATTATTTTATAAGTATTATTATCATTAAGTATTATAATTAATTTTAGCATTCTGTTAATGCTAAGTTTTATTATTATTTATTATTATTTTAAAGTATTATTATCATTGTTTATTATTTCAGTATTCTGTTAATCCAAATTTTATTATTATTAATTTTTGTAAGTATTATTATTATTGTTTATTATTTCAGTACTCTGTTAATGCTAACTTTTATTATTATTTATTATTATTTTATAAGTATTATTATCATTAAGCATTATTATAATTAATTTTAGCATTCTGTTAATGCTAAGTTTTATTATTATTTATTATTATTTTATAAGTATTATTATTATTACTGTTTATAATTTCAGCATTCTGTTAACGCTAAGTTTTTATTAAGTTTGGGCCTGTCCAGTTTAGATGAAGCCGAAGTTTTTTAAGTGGATTCCCCTCGGAGGAGGGAAGAAACTCACTGGAAGAATTTCCCATCCCCGGTGTCGAGTTTCTGCAGCTCCCGCTCCAGCTCCTCCTCCTTTCGGTGTCTCCGGAGGTTGTTGGCTCTCTCCTCTTCCCTCCACTTGGCGTTTTCCATCATTTCCTGCCGTTTTCTCTCCAGCTCCTCAGCAGAGATCTTCCTGTCGGGGTGGAAAACATCCCTGGAGAGATTTCCCTGCGAGCCCCGGCCCCTCACCCTCCACTCCCCGGGGATCGTGGAATTGTTCAGGGTGGGGAAGGTTCAGCCCAACCAAAGATGGTTCAAAACCTCCCCAAAATTAGGAGGATTTTTGTCTTTGGGAGCCAAAACCCAAGCCCCAAACCCTGAGCCCCAAGTCCTGGATGCCCTGAGGGCAGCCGAGCAGCAAAGCTTGTGAGGAGATTTTTCCACATCCCACCTCCCCACAATCCCAGCAGGAGGCTCTTGGCTCCCTCTTTTCATCGATCTCTTAATTGGTTTTAATTGACCTCCGAGATGATGCTGTCAGGACCCTTTTTAGGCCTGACAAAATTCACATTCCCTGGGACAAAGAACTCCCAGTCCTGCCCTGCAGCAGAACCAGCACCACGTGCTGGGAAGGGCCCGACCAACGGCCGAGCCCAGCAGCACCAGGTGAGCCCAGAGGAGTTTTTGGGAATTTCACCGGCCCCACGCCAGTCAGCAGAGGGAAATCTGGGTCCCAGGTGGCCCCCGGGACAGGGACAAGGATGGGACAGGGAAAAGGACAGGGAAGGGAACGGGACAGGGACAGGACAGGGACAAGGATGGGATGGGGATGGGACAGGATAGGGACAGGGACAAGGAACAGGGACACAGAGACATGGGACAAGGGACAGGGACAAGGACAGGGACACAGGGACAGGGGACAAGGGACGGGGACAAGGACATGGGGACATAGGGACAAGGACATAGAAACATAGGGACAAGGGACATAGAGACAAGGAACAAGGACAGGGACATGGGGNACAGAGACATGGGACAAGGGACAGGGACAAGGACATGGGGACACAGGGACAGGAGACAAGGACGGGGACAAGGGACGGGGACAGAGGGACATGGGGACAGAGGGACATGGGGACAGAGGGACATGGGGACAAGGGACATAGAGACAGGGAACAAGGACAGGGACATGGGGACAGGGGGACATGAGACAGAGGACAAGGGACGGGGGACAAGGGACGGGGACATTGGGACATGAGGACAGGGAATGGGGACATGGGGACATGAGGACAGGTGACAAGGACGGGGACATTGGGACATGAGGACAGGGACACAGGAACAGGGACATGGGGACAGGGGACAAAGGGACAGGGCCCCACGTACCTGGTGTAGCCCGAGGTGTGCTGGCGTCTGAAGCTCTTTTTGGGGGACGGGCTCCTGGCTCTGCCCTTCTCCTCCCGGCTGCTGTGCCTGCCGACCCCAAACCCCCTCATCAGCACCAAAACCCACACCAAGATCCCCTTTACCAACGTGCCCTGGGGCTAATGCTGTGCCTGCTGACCCCAAACCCCCTCATCAGCACCAAAATCCCATTTATCAACATTCCCTGTATTATTTATCAACATTATCTGTATTAAATAAAGGCAATTTAACAGCTCTGAGTGATCAGTTTGAAGAGAACTGAGATTCCATCAGCAATACCAAATACCTGGTATTAAAATTGTATACTTTTATATTATATTATAATATATATGATAAAATTTTATAATATTTTATACCTGTTTTTATCATTTTATCTATACTGAATGAAGACAATTTAACAGCTCTGAGTGATCAGTTTGAAGAGAACTGGGAGCCCAAACAAGCCCCAAACAAGCTGGAGAGGGTGACCCCAATAAAAAGGGGGATTGTCCCCTCCTGGGAGAGCTGTGGGAGCTGGGATGGGATGGGATCAATGGAATGGCAGGGATAGGATGGGATGGGACGGGATGGGATGGCAGGGACGGGATGGGATGGGATTGCAGGGATGGGATGGGATTGCAGGGACGGGATGGAATGGCAGGGATGGGACAGGATGGGATTGCAGGGATGGGATGGGATGGCAGGGATGTGATCCCAAGGAATTCCCACTCACAGTTTGCTGTGCTTGGAGGGGGATCCTGAGGCTCTCTCGGGGTTCCTCCTGCTGGAATGTCTCTGTGGGGAGCGGGACGAGCTCCGCGAGCGCTCCTGGGGTTTGTGGGGGGCTCTGGGCTGGCCCGGGGGGCTCCGCGAGGGCTGGGCCTGCTCAGGACCCCTCACCTGGAACACAGAGACCTGCTGGGAACACTGGGATGGGATTGATTGTGATGGATGGGATCCATGGGATGGGATCCATGGGAAGGGTTGGGATGGGTTGGGAAGGGAAGATCCCAAAATTCCTGGTTTTCCCTCTCTCAGGGTGTACCTGTAAGCCGTAGCCCGGGATTTTGGAAGCTGCAGCCTTCCAGGAGGAACTGTCCACCCTTTTCTGAGACCTAAAAAGGAAATAAAATCCTTCTGAAGCAGATGAACAGCGAGAACAAACCCATTTTTTACCATGAAACTCCTTTTATCCATTTACAATTTACACATTTCATACATTAACCAGGCTTTGGATACGTTAACCACACAAAACCAACGGCGGGAAAAAGCACATTAAAGGGAACATTTAATTAAAAGTGTTAATTCAGGACACAGAGCTAAGGGAGGGCAGCTGAAAAAAAAATAAATAACCAGGAATGAGAAGAAAAAAAGGGAAATCTCACTTATTTCTGCCCCTGTCCTCCTCAGAGCTGGAGCTGTGGCTGCTGGAGCTGCGCCGTCGGTGCTTCTTGTGCTTCTTCTTCTTCTCCTTCTTCT
>VZDJ01000112.1:78093-90862 GCA_008694505.1 Cyanoderma ruficeps
GCACCTCTGGAATGGGGGTCCCTGCTTGGGAAGACAGCAGTCCCCTCCAGCTGCAGGTTTGGAATGTTGGGATCACACCCAGAGCCCCGCTGTGCCCTCCCAGGGCCCCCAGGGAATGATCCACGGGCTCCAAAACCCTGTGGAGAACTCGGGGAGGGACCCTCAGGACGGGCAAAACCTCGGCCAAGTTTCCTCCTGCTGCCTGCAGCCGGCTCTGGGATATCCGGGAACCCCCAGGAATATCCAGGAATCCACAGGGAATGGTCAGAGAGGATTAAAAACCCCTCCCAAAGCAGGGCCGGGGGTTTGTGCAGCCTCGCCTGGGCTGGTTCTGCTCAATCCTGGAGGCGTCACTGCCTTCCCTGCTGGGGCCCCGGCACCAAAACATCGGGAATGGCACAGGGACATCGCCGGGAATGGCACAGGGACATCGGGAATGGCACAGGGACATCGGGAATGGCACAGGGACATCGGGAATGGCACAGGGACATTGGGAATGGGCAGCACAAAGGCATCAGGGATGGCAGAAAAATATCAGGAATGGGCAGCACAGACACATCAGGAATGGCACAGAAACACCAGGAGTGGCACAAAATCACCAGGAATGACACAAGAACATCAGGAATATCAGAGAAACATCAGGAATGGGCAGCACAAATGCATCGGGAATGGTGCAGAAACATCAGGAACGGCACAGAATCATTGGGAATGGCACAGGAACATCGGGAATGGCACAGGAACACGGGGAATCTCCAGGAGTGCAGCAGGGAGCAGCTCAGTGCCAGCTGGAGGCAGGAATTGCAGCGCTGGGAGCAGCCCCCCTTCCCCTGCCCCGGGATTTGGGGTCAGGGTGGGAGTTCCCGGCCTCGGGGCCCCCAAACCAGGGCAAAGCCACCCCGTGGTCACCTGTGGGCCCAGGGACGAGGCTCCCCCCGTCCTGCAGGCCAGGAAATCACCACCCAAACCATTCCTCCTCCTTTTGCTCCAGGGACAGCGGGGAAGCCACAGGCAGCCCCAGCTGTTCCCTGGCCATCCCTTCCCACTCTGTTCCAGAAGGTTCTGGGCCGATCCCAAGCTCAGCCCAGGCTCTGCAGGTGCTCCAGCCACTCCTCAGGTGACAGCAGTGTCCAGTCCCCAGCAAGGGACATTCCTCAGGTGCCACTGTCCCCCCTGCAGCTCCAGGGGCAGCTCGGCCTCAGGCAAGATTTCACTCTAAATAGTTCAACTGCCCATTCCGGAAGAAAATCCCAGGAATTCTCCAATTCTGAGCTGCCGCAGTCCCCTCCCAGCTCCCCTCAGACATCAATTCAAGGTCACTAAAATTTGAGCTGTTCCACAGATTCTTCAGGAACCTGCCTAAAAAAACCCAGAACCGTTAAATCCCCCAACCCCATTCTCCAGCTGGAGCTCCATAAAAACGCTTCCCCAGCACAATCCTGCCCCCGTTTGGCAAGAAACACCACGGTGGAGTGGGCAGAAGGATTTTATTTGGTGCTCCTGGCAGGATCAGGCGATGCTGCCGGCGTTGGAGGCGATCCTGGGCCACAGGTCTGCACATTCCTTGGCCACGGGGCCCGTGATGGCCGAGCCTGGAAAACAGGGACACCACGGGGTTAGTTCCTGCCTCAGAGCCTGGGCTGGGATTCCCAGAGAAGCTGTGGCTGCCCCTGGATCCCTGGGAGTGTCCAAGGGCAGGTTGGATGGGGCTGGGAGCCACCTGGGATCAGGGGAGGTGCAGAGAATTCACACAATCACAAGGTTGGAAGAGACCTTCGAGTTTAATCCAGCCCAAACACCTCAACTAAACCCTGGCAACATCCAGGTTTTCTTTAAATAATCCAGCCCAAATTTCCCTTGGTGCAGCTCGAGGCTGTGTCCTCCTGTCCTGGTGACCAGAGGAGGAAATGACCTTGTGGAAGTTGTGGTGTGAGCACGAACAACACAATCACCAGGTTGGAAAAGACCTTCAAGGTCATCGAGTCCAATCCAACCCAAACACCTCAACTAAACCTTGGCAACATCCAATTTTTCTTTAAACACATTTAAGGATGGTGAATCCACCACCTCCCTGGCCAGACCATTCCAGCACTTTATTGCCCTTTCTGTAAAAAACTTTTTCCCAAAATCCAGCCCAAATTTCCCTTGGTGCAGCTCGAGGCTGTGTCCTCCTGTCCTGGTGACCAGAGGAGGAAATGACCTTGTGGAAATGGTGCTGTGAGTATTCTGTTGTGATTCTGTGAAGAACACAATCACCAGGTTGGAAGAAACCTTCAAGATCATCGAGTCCAACCCAGCCCAAACACCTCAACAACCCTGGCAACATCCAGGGTTTTTTTAAACACACCCAGGGATGGTGATTCCACAACCTCCCTGGCCAGACCATTCCAGCACTTCCTTTTTCCTGAAATCCAGCCTGAATTTCCCTTGGAGCAGCTCGAGGCTGTGTCCTCTCCTCTGTCCGCGCTGCCTGGACAGAGGCCAGCCCCACCCGAGCAGGGCCACCCCTCAGGGGGTCGTGGGGAGTGCTGAGGAACCCCTGAGTCTCCTTTTCTCCAGGTGAACACCCCCAGCTCCTTCAGCCCTTCCTCACAGGGTTTGTGTTCCAGCCCCTCACCAGCCTCAAGGTGTCCCTGGGATGAGCTTCCAGCTCCCTTCCAACTGAACCGCTCTGGAATTGTGTGATTTGGAGCTCACGGGTGCCTCAGGGCAGCATTTCCCACCCCAAAAAACCCGTTCTGAGGGGTGAGTCCTTTCCTCCAGCAGAGCTCAGCCCTGTGGCACTGCAGGACACACACAATTCCCAGCAGGACACACACAATTCCCAGCAGGACACACACAATTCCCAGCAGGACACACACAATTCCCCAATCCCAGCAGGACACAATTCCCAGCAGGACACACACAATTCCCAGTAGAACACACACAATTCCCAGTAGAACACACACAATTCCCCAGTCCCACCAGGACACAATTCCCAGTGGGACACACACACAATTCCCAGTGGGACACACACAACTCCCAGCCCCATCAGGACACAATTCCCAGGAGGACACACACAATTCCCCAGTCTCACCAGGACACGATTCCCAGCAGGACACACACGATTCCCAGCAGGACACAATTCCCAGCCCCAGCAGGACACAGCTCCCAGCAGGACACACACGATTCCCAGCAGGACACAGCTCCCAGGCTCACCTTTCATCTCCCCTTTGTTATTGACAATCACCCCCGCGTTGTCCTCGAAGTACAGGAACACCCCGTCCTTCCTCCTGTAGGATTTCCTCTGCCTGATCACCACTGCGGGGTGCACTGGGGGAAAAGGGCACAGCCCTCAGCACACACACACATCCCACAAAAAACCCCACAAAAACCCCACAAAAAACAAGGGGGGGTTTTGTTTGGCACCTCGTGTCTCTGGTGTTTTAGTAAAAAAACCCTGACGTTTTATAGTCAACACTGAGTATGGAATACCTGCAGCTCCACCTGAGACTGGGAAATTCGGGTTTTCCCACTTCCTTACCTTTATTTTGAAATAAGTTATTAATTTACAGAAAAATATTCAGCAAAAACTCCTCTGGAGCAGGAGGAAACCCAAGGCAGGGGGTGGAGCTGGATGGGATTCAAGGTCCCTTCCCACTGGAACCATTCCGTGATTCTGTAATTTTTGTTTTACAGATCCACGTGACATCACTTCTCTTTTACTGAGGGGCAGCTGCACTCAGGAGGGGACTGGGGGAAGAAATTCCATAATCGCGAAATTCCATGGAATAATTCCATAATCATGGAATTCTATGATTCCATAACTTTAAATTTTACAGACCAATGTGACACCACTCTTCTTTTACTGATGGGCAGCTGGACTCAGGAGGGGGTTTAGGGAAGGAATTCCATAATTTTTATTTCACAGAGATCTATACAACATCCCTCTTTTACTGATAGACAGCTGGACTCAGGAGGGGGTTTAGGGAAGGAATTCCGGCTGGCCCAGGCTCCCCAGAGCAGCAGTGGCTGCCCCTGGATCGCTGGCAGTGCCTTGGAGCCCGCAGGGATGGGGGAATCCAGCCCTGCCCGCACAGGGATGGGATTCCCGGTGTCCCACCGCGGATTGAAATCAACAGCACCAGCAGCTGCCACTTCACCCAAAAGCGGCGCCTTTGCTGTGCCCTTCCACGACAACTCCCTGAGCCACGGCAGAGGCCCAGCGAGTGCTTTAGAGAAGGGCGGGGGCGACTCTCCCACCCAAAACCCGGGGCTCCGTGCCCCGTTCCCGGCAGGATTCCCCGCGCTCACCCTTCTTCCTCAGCTCCGGCTTGCCCTTCTTCACCGTGGCCATCACCATGTCACCCACGCCGGCCGCCGGCAGCCGGTTCAGGCGGCCCTTGATGCCCTTCACGGAGATGATGTACAGGTTCTTGGCCCCTGCGGAGAGCGGCGCCGCCGTTAGCCCGGGATTGCCGGGGAGAGGAGCCGCCGTTAGCCCGGGATTCCCGGGGAGCGGAGCCGCCGTTAGCCCGGGATTCCCGGGGAGCGGAGCCGCCGTTAGCCCGGGATTGCCGGGGAGAGGAGCCGCCGTTAGCCCGGGATTGCCGGGAAGCGGCGCTGCCGTTATCCCGGGATTGCCGGGGAGAGGAGCCGCCGTTATCCCGGGATTGCCGGGGAGCGGAGCCGCCCTCGTCCCGCGATTCCCGGGGAGCGGAGCCGCCCTCGTCCCGCGACTCCTGGGCACAGCTTTTCACGTCCCCAACAGCGCTGCTTCTACCGCAGGCCGAGCGAAAAATCTCAGAAGGGAAACTGAGGTTTGGAAATTCATCGAACCCTTCGGCTTTGGCGTTACCGAGGCCCTTTCCCGGGGGATCCTTTCCCGGGGCCTCCCCCGGTTCCCGGCCCGTCCTCCCCGCTGCCGCCGCCGTTCCAGCCCCGCACTCACCGGTGTTGTCGGCGCAATTGATCACGGCCCCCACCGGGAGACCCAGGGAGATGCGGAACTTGGCCCCGGACGAACCTCCGCGTCCTGCGGGTCGAGAAGAGAGTTAAAGACCCCGGTTCGGCCAGCGCGGAGCCCGCCCCGCACCGCCGGGCCCGCGCCTCACGGGGAGGGCGACGGGGAGGGCGACGGCGACATCACCCGCGACATCCGCTCCCGCCCGGCCTCAGACGCCTCTCCCCGTGTCCCCGCTGCGCCGGGACGGCCACGGGGACACCGGGTGACGGCGGATGGAGCCGGATGGCGGCGGAGAGCGGCGCCGGACTCACCTCGCTTCGACATGTTGGCGCCGGAAGAGGCGGCGGATGTCACGTGACGCGCCCGTCCCGCCTCTCCCGGCTCGCGCGGCGTCCCCTGCTGGCGGCGGGAAACGCGAGGCCCTCACCGGTACCGGCGAGCACCGGGAGGGGGCAGCGGGGACGGAGAGAGAAACCGGGGATAGTTCGGTTGAGAAAACATTGGATAAAGGGAGGAAAAAAAAAAAAAAAAGGCAAAACAAGGGGGCACCCGGATTTGAACCGGGGACCTCTTGATCTGCAGTCAAATGCTCTGCCACTGAGCTATACCCCCGCTGGCTGACTAGGGTCGCTGGGCTTCACTTTAGGGCTCGCTCCACGCCTGCGCAGTGTCCATTTCACGCGGGCGCGGCGGCCGCGTGCAAATGCGACCCTCCCGCCCCAGCTTCCCCCCACCGGAAATACCGACCGAAAAACCGAAAAAATGGACAAAAATATCAAAAACACTCACTGAGGGGGCACCCGGATTTGAACCAGGGACCTCTTGATCTGCAGTCAAATGCTCTACCACTGAGCTATACCCCCACCCGCCGCGCGCTCTTGCCGAGAGTCCCCTCCACTCCCGCGCCGCACCCAAAGGTCCCCGGTTCGAATCCCGCCGCGCGCCTTCGATGTAAATTTTTCTTCTTTTTTTTTTGCGGGTTTTTTTACGCCGTTTTCGGCCCTTTTTAGGGGTGTTCCAGCGTTCCGGGGGGGAGGGCGCGCCCTCCGTCCGCTCGCACGCGCGTTACGTGTGCGCGCACGCGTAGGCGGCCGCCCCGCCCCCGCCGTCCTCCCCCTTTTCCTTTCCCCCCCATCGCCTGCTGCCCCTCCCCGACTATTTAAAGTCGCGACATCGCGGGCGGCGGCTCAGTGGAAGGAGAAGGCGGCGGCAGGGGAGGAGGGTGGCAATCGTGGATTTTTTTCTTATTTCCCCCTCCTCTTTCAACGCGAGTTCGCAGCCATGAACCCCAACTGTGCGCGCTGCGGGAAGATCGTGTATCCCACGGAGAAGGTGAACTGCTTGGATAAGGTGAGTCCCGGAGGGGTCGCACGTGGGGAGCGGGGACAAGAATTCGGGATTTTTCCCATAGGATTGCCTCTGGGTGGGATGGTTTTCCCCCCCTCACCCTCATTCCCGGGGGTTTTCCTACTGGATTTCGTTATTCTGGGGGTCTCCGCCAGGATTCCAGCCCCCCGCGGGTGGCACTTCCTTGTGGACGCGGCTCTTCCCCCCCGCCCTATTCCCGGGAATATTTCCACGTTTCCGACTCCAAAGCTCGCTTTTCCCGGGGGGGTTTCCACGCTGAATCCCCTGGCGGTGAGACCCCGTTATCCCGGGGGGGAATTCCAAGGAATCTGGGTCCCTCCCACCCCCCACTTCCCAGGGATTTCTCCACGCTTCCCGCTCCCAACCCCCTTTTCCCGGGGGGATTTCCAGGCTCGGTATCCCCAGGGAGGGGACGGGGATGGAGCTCTTTGCCCGGGGGGCTCCGGCAGCGTCCCCCGGCCTTTCCTTCCATGGCAAATATTCCTATTTATTTGAATATCCGCGATTCAAAGGCGGCACATCCGTGTGGAGGCCGGAGGAAAGCAACAGTTAACGCTTCCCTGAAGCCGGGAACCTCATCTGGTTTCCATTATCGAGCTTTTTCCCCCTTTTTTTTTTTTTTGCCTTTTTTTTGGTTGTTTTTCCCAAATTTTCCATCCCAATTGATACTTCTCTGTTCCAAACCCTCATCCCTACTCCCCGGGGCTGCCTCCCTTAACCTGGAATAATTTTTTTGGAGTATTTTTTTCCTTGAAAAACCAAAGCTCCGGAGGAACCCGGAGGTGGGGGAAGGTGATGGTGGGTCTCCATTCCCGCTGCTCTTCCCATGGGATTCCCTTTCCTCTCCTCCCCCTCCTCTCCCAGGCTTCTGGGACAAACCAGTTTAGGGGGAACTAAAAAAAGTAACTGGGAAGAAAAGGCTCCTCGCTCTCCCGCGGCATTCCTGAGCTCCGGCAGACCCTGTTGCTCGCATTTTTAAGGGATGATGCTTCTTCCTGAGGCCGGGAAGAGCTGAACTCTCACCCCTGAGCCCCGGGATTTGGGGGCTGAGAAGGGCTCGGGGCCCTGGGAGCATCCAGGAGCTGCTGGGGGTTGGGATTTGGGATAAATGGGAGGGAAAAGGGGTTGGGGGATTTGGGCAAAAGGAAGAGGAGAGGGGTTTTGGGATTGAGGATAGTTGGAAAGGAAAAGGATTGCTGGGATTGTGGATATTTGGAAGGGAAAAGGGGTTTGGGGATTGTAGATTTGGGAGGGGGTTGAGGGTATTTGGAAGGGGAGTGGTGGGATTGTGAATATCTGGAAAGGAAAAGGGGTTTGGGATTGTGGATATCTGGAAAGGAAAAGAGGTTTGGGATTGTGGATATCTGGAAAGGAAAAGGGGTTTGGGATTGTGGATATCTGGAAAGGAAAAGAGGTTTGGGATTGTGGGTATTGGGAAAGGAAAGGAGGTTTGGGATTGTGGATATCTGGAAAGGAAAAGGAGTGGTGGGATTGTGGATATTTGAAAGGAGAGTGGTGGGACTGTGGATATTTGGAAGAGAAAGCTGTTTTGGGGTTGTGGATATTCAGAAGGGAAAAGGAGTGGTGGGATTGTGGATATTTGGAAGGAAAGTGCTGGGATTGTGGATATTTGGAAGGGAAAAGGAGTGCTGGGATTGTGGATATTTGGGAGGAAAGTGCCGGGATTGCGGCTATTTGGAAGGGAAAAGGAGTGCTGGGATTGTGGCTGATAGGAAGAGGGTGCTGGGATTGTGGCTATTTGGAAGGGGAAGGAGGTGCCGGGGCTGAGGCTGTTTGGGAGCAAAGGGGGATCCCAGGATTGCCCTGACCGGCAGGGAAGGGGATGAGCCATGGCTCGCTCCGGGAGCTGCAGGAGATGCTCAATTCCAGCTGTGGGAAGCAGGCAGGAGCCCGCAGTCACCATCTTGTCCTCCTCGGGCTTCTCAGCCACTTCCTCTTCCTAAAAACCGTGCCACGGCCGGCTCGTGGTGCTGCTCACCCCGCCCCGGAGCCGCCTGCGGCTGCCCTTTTCCCGGAGAGCTGCCCCAATTCCCGTAAAACCGTGGGCAGGGCCTCGCAGAGCCTCTGTCCCTGCTTTTCCCGGCCTCTGGAGTGTTTCTGTCCCTGCTTTTCCCGGCCTCTGGAGTGGCTGTCCCTGCTTTTCCCGGCCTCTGGAGTGGCTGTCCCTGCTTTTCCCGGCCTTTGGAGTGTTTCTGTCCCTGCCTTTCCCATTCCTTGGAGTGTCTCTGTCCCTGCCTTTCCCAACCTTTGGATCACTTCTATCCCTGCCTTTCCCAGCCCTTGGAGTGTCCCAGAGTGTCCCTGTCCCTGTACAATCCAAAGTCCATCTGGGCTGTGCTGGCAGAGCTGTGCCGGGAGGGAACAGCCACAGCCCTGGGCTCTACCCCCAGAACCCGGGGATCCTCTTCCCTTTGGGATTTATGGAAAACCCCCCCAGCTTTACCCAGAGCACGACCCCCTCCCCGCTGCCCTGAGGTGTCTGGGGTGGCTCTGGGGACATCTCTGTCCCTGCCCCCACGGGGACAGGGCTGCCGCTGGTTTCCGCAGGGGAAGTGACAGCGGCTGGGGAAGTGACACCCGGGGCGGCTGCGGGGCCGGGCTGGGCTCAGCCCGGGCTCTGCAGGGCCCTGAGCTCACCCAAGGGTGCTCCCCTCCAGTCCCCTCCCGGTGCTGGCCTCAAATCCTGGGGGGTTTGCTCCAGGTGTGGAGTTTCCTCCAGGTGTGGAGCAAAGGGTTTCCTTGGTGGGGCCCAGAGCAGCTGTGGCTGCCCCTGGAAGTGTCCAAGGCCAGGCTGGACAGGGTTTGGAGCAACCTGGGATAGTGGAAAATGTCCCTGCCTGTGGTTGGGACACTTCACTCATCACCGGATGAGTTTTCAGGTCCTTTCCGTCCCAAACCATTCCATGGTTATAAACCCAAGGCATCCTCTATTAGCCCAGCGTGGATTAGCTCTGACACACTCACCTGGAGAACCTGGGAAGTTTCAGAGCTGTTTTCCTTTAAATCCACGATTTTCCAGCCAGGTTATGTTGGTCAGAAGAGCTTCCAAAATGTGAGTTCACACTTAGAAACAGAATTCCTGTCCGGCCTGTGGGATGTGGGAGCACCTGGGATCACCCCAGGCTCAGAATTGGGAAGCCCAGGGTGTTCATGCTCCTCTAAAACCACATTTGGAGCCTGTCCTCCTTCTCCACGGAAATCTAGAAGTTATTTAGGCTTCCAGAACGTTCCTGCAAGCCTCAATCACTCCTGCTCCCCTGTGTCCAGTGCTGCTCCAGCCTCCTTTCGGCTCTGCCTTAGATTTTGTGGATCCAGCATTGATTCTGTCTGTGTCTGTGAGACAAAGAGCCCGGCTGGAGGAAAGGGAAAATATTCCAGGGGCATCCCCCTGCCTGCTCAGAGCCCTGGGGAGAGCCCGGGGCTGGGAATGTCACTGCTGAGCAATTCCTGCTGGGAACTGGGGCGGGAACGAGCTGGGAATGCTCTTGGGTGGGAGCGGAGCATCCCCATGCTGTGGGCTGGCATGGATCAGATCAGGGGGATCTGCTGGATCACAGGGATCTGCTGCAGTTCATGGTTCTGGGATTTGGGTTCCTTTCCTGCTGGATCACAGGGATCTGCTGCTGTTCCTGGATTTGGGATTAGGGATCTTTCTTTGCTGGATCAGAGGGATCTGCTATTCCTGGATTTGGGGTCAGAGTTTTTTCTCTGCTGGATCAGAGGGATCTGCTGTTCCTGCTCCGAGATTTGGGGTCAGGGCTGTTTCCCTGCTGGATCAGAAGGATCTGCTATTCCTAGATTTGGGCTCAGGCTTTTTTCTCTGCTGGATCAGAGGGATCTGCTGTTTCTGCTCTCAGATTTGGGATTGGGGTTCATTCCCTTCTTGGATCATGGGGATCTGTTGCTGTTCCTGGATTTGGGATTGGGATTAGAGGGATCTGCTGTTCCTGTTCCCAGATTTGGGATTGGAGTTGTTTCCCTGATGGATGACAGGGATCTGCTGCTGTTCCTGGTTCTGGGATTGGGGTTGTTTCCCTGCTGGATCACAAGGATCTCAGCTGACTGTGCCAGATCCTCCTGGGAGCTGGAAACTCCTTGAGGATCAGGCTCTGGGATCGTGCTGCCTGCAGATCCGTGGGGCCATCACTGGCAGCTCCTGCTGGGATGGGCTTGGAAAAGGCCCTGAACCCCCCCCCAAAAACAGGCTGGGACTTCCAACAAACCCCAAAAACTTGGGATTCACCTGTTATCCATCCTTCAGGGAGCCCAAAAGCTGGGAAGGGAGAAAAAACCCCTGGGAAAGAAAACCCCTCCGGGCTGGAGGAACTGGAACAGAGGGGAGGAACAAATTCATGGCTCAGAGCAATCGAGAGGAGGAAAATTGTCCTGTCCCGGGCTGAGTCACGTCCCCGGAGCCTTGGCAGGGTTTGTCACCGGGTGTGGCACCGGGGGAGGTGACAGCAGGGCTGGGCTCCCTGCGGAATGCCGATCCAGCCTGGGATGGGAGGGGGAATCAGCAAAAACTGATTGAAAGTGGAAATCCCAGCAAGAACCAGCAGCTGGGTTTGATGGCTGGGTGTTCAAGGCCTGCCTGTCCTCTAATTAATGCTTGGAGCTGCTAATTGGGCTTTTGGAGGAGTTTTCCCTCATTTTTGGGGTGGTTTGGGAGCTGAGGGGGTCGCCCTAGGCCAGGACTGACAGACCTGGGCTGTGAGATGTGAAGGTTTTTTTGCTCCAGGCTGTGCTTCCCCTCTTTCCCTGCCCAGGAAATTCCCCTTCCACTCTGGGAATTCCCACCAGACCCCTCAAATCCCTGTGGAAACGCGGGGTCAGGGCGTTGAACTTGGTCTGGGCAGGGCTGAGCAGCCTGAGAATCACAAAACCCAGCATCATTTTGGTCGGAAAACACCTCCCAGGTCATCAAACCCAACCTTTCCTTCCAGCTCTGAGCTGTTCTCCTCAGGCTCTTCCCAGCCTGGGGCCAAGTGGGAATCATTTCTTTAGGAGCAGCCCTAAAAAAGAAATGAAACCTTAAAAAAAAAAGAAAAAAACAACTTTAGAAAAGAAAAAACCTTTCAAATGCTCCTTTAGGGTTTGTGTGGGGGATTTTGGGGCTGTGTGTCTCACCTTGGATCCGTGTCTGCTTCCCAGGAGAAGCTTTTCCTGCTTGGCTCCTGCAGCCTCACCTGACCTGCTCTGCTGCCTGGCACCGGGCAAAGAGCAGCAAAAAAACAAAAAACAAAACCCCAAAAAAATCCCAAAGCAGCAGCTTTGAACCTCCAAAACTCTGCTGTTCCCTCTGCTGAGTTTGCCCTAAACCGGGGCAGGTGTCACTTGTGCCTCTTGCAGAAGGAGCTTTTCCTGTCCGTGAATTCTTGGAGCTGTGGAAGGAAATAAATCTCTCCTGGGTCAGGAGAGATGGAATTTTATCCTGAATTAACCAGGATATTCCCTGTGCTCACTCAACCAACCTTCCAACATTTTTTAGTTTTTTCCTTATCCAGTGAATGCGTTGGGAAGGTCGGGAGAGATGGAATTTTATCCTAAATTATCCTGGAATATCCAGGATATTTCCTATGCTCATTTAACCAACCTTTTTTATTCCTTACCCAGAAGAACCCCAAGTTTTTCTCCCCTTTCCTGGCTCCTCCCGAGCTCTGCTCACCCAAAACGTTCCTCAATATCTAAAAAAAAACCAGCTTGCAAATCCCAATTTTCGTAGCTTGGGCAGTTCTTAGCAGGAAAACTCCATTTTCCCGCGGTCCTGGGTGGGAATTTTGGGGTTCCAGCAGGAATTTTGGGATCCCTGGTGCTGATGGCTGTTCCCTTTGGCCTTGCAGTTCTGGCACAAATCCTGTTTCCACTGCGAGACCTGCAAGATGACCCTGAACATGAAGAACTACAAGGGCTACGAGAAGAAGCCGTACTGCAACGCGTGAGTTGGACTCCCGCAAAATTGAGGGTCAAAGATGTGGGAAGAGGAATGATGGTTATTTGCTGGGAATATTAAAAAATAAAAATGCAGCAGCGCAAAAAAACCAAAAAAGAAAAAACGCTGACAAGAGTCAGAGCACGACGTGGCTGTCGCTGCGGGATAGGAAGGAAAGATTCCAAATATTTCAGGAGGCAAAGAGCACAGGGAAAAAAGCTTTATTGTTGAAATTCTTACTGCTTTTTTTTTTAATAAGGTGTACCCCGAGGCCTATGGGAGCTCTTTCCCTGCAGTTCCGTGGAATTTCTGGGAATTTCTTGGATGGAGAGGTCTCGGCCCCAGTTAATGCTGGTGTTAAACCAGGGTTACACCCCAGTTAACTCTGCTGTTAACCTGGGGTTTCACCCCCAGTTAACACTGGTATTAAACCGGTTTGTACTGGTGTTAAACCATGGGTCACAGCCCCAGTTAACACTGGTATTAAACTGGTTTGTACTGGTGTTAAA
>VZDJ01000112.1:93486-106930 GCA_008694505.1 Cyanoderma ruficeps
TTGGGGGGGGGGGTTGGGGACGTTTTGGGGAATTTCACCCCAATTTGGGGAGTTTTAGGGAGGTTTTGGGGAGTTTCACCACAAATTTAGAGGTTTTGGGGATGTTTTAGTCCCAAATTTGGGGGTTTTAGGCAGTTTTCAGGGAGTTTTACCCCAAATTTGGGGCTTTTAGGGAGGTTTTGGGGACATTTTCACCCCAATTTTGAGGCTGTTGCTGGCAGGGGAGATCCAGGTTTTGGGGATGAGGATTTTGGGGTGTTCAGGGACCTCATCCTGGCAAAGCTGAGACCCGCCCTGATCCATCCGGAGTGTCCCGATCCCAAATCCTCCCCCTTTGCTGTGGGATTTGCCCATCCCGAGGTTCCTCCGGGGATGAGGATGGGAAATTCCTGAGGATGGGAAATTCCTGACATTCCTCCACTTCTCCCGGGGCTCCCTTTGATGCTGCTGCTGCTGCTGCTTTAACCCTTCCCGACCCCAAGCACAGAAAAATGCCCCAAATCCTTTTGTTCTTCCCCTTTTTCCTTTGCCTGAAACCCGAGGAATTTAAAGGATTTTTTTATTTTTTCCAGGGGATGCGGAGGGAAAAGGGGAAGCTCCAAGATTTGGATTTTGGGGTTGGTTCTTTCTCAGCTGCTCTCAGGAGTATCCCAGCAACCCAAAAACTCCAGGACATCCCCGGGAGGAGCCCAAATTCCCAAATTTGCTGGGATTTGAGTGGAGAAATTGTGTCCTAGGAGAAAAAGGGGGGGGGGTGGAAAAGCAACGTTTATCCTGGCAGGGAAAAAATCTGCTTTTCCAAACGTGCCTCAGCACAGGCTCCTCTCTGTCCCGGCCGTGGCCTCCTGCCAAATTCCTGAGTTTTCTTTTCTTCCCCAGAGGAGGAGGNGGGCTTCCTCCAGCCCTGACATTCCCCCTCCCGGCCATAAATCCCGCAGATTTGGGGTGGCCGGGCTGGATCCGAGTGTGGGAATTGTTGGTGGCAGATGGGGACAGTCCCCACCCCTTGTCCCTGTCCCCTCCTTGGCCCCAGCTGGGCACTGGGAGGGACATTCGGGGCTGGAATTTGAACTAAAAGTGGAGGAAGGGGAAAATCCAGGGAAGTCTGAGAGTTTTCCCAATGAAAGGTGGGGGAAATCTGGAGAGAAAAGAGCCGGACAAGGCCCCAGTTCTGGGCTCCAGCTGCTCCCAACACACGTTTTGTGGAGGTTTTGGGATTGGGGATCTTTCCCTCTGGATCACGGGATCTGCTGCTGTTCCTGCTTCTGGGATTGGGATTCCTTCTGTGCTGGATCAAGGGATCTGCTGCTGTTTCTGCTTCTGGGATCGGGGCTGTTTCCCTGCTGCTGTTCCCAGATTTGGGATCAGGGCAGTTTCCCTGCTGGATCAGAATCGGAATTTGTGGATTTGGGGATGTGGAGCTCAAAACAGGCTCTGCTTCTTGTCCTGGGGGGAAAAGGAATTCCTGGATCTGGGGATGTGGGAATTCCTGGATCTGGGGATGTGGGATCTGGTTCTGGGGGGGAAAGGGAACCACAGAATTCATTCCAGTCCCGTCCCAATCCCCATCCCAACCCTGTCCCACAGACCCGTTCTGAGGCCTGGGCCGGGTTCCCTGGGCTGGGAGCAGCTGCACACATGCCCAGACATTTTGGCAGCTTTTCCCTGGAAACCCCGGCAGGATCCAAACCCTTCCCTGCTCCCTGCACCATTCCCAGCGGGATCCAAACCCTTCCCTGCTCCATGCACCATTCCCAGTGGGATCCAAACCCTTCCCTGCTCCCTGCAGCATTCCTGGGGGATCTCTGTGGGATCCAAACCCTTCCCTGCTCCCTGCACCATTCCCAGTGGGATCTCTGTGGGATCCAGACCCCTTCCTGCATAATTCCCGGGGGATCTCTGTGGGATCTAAACCCTTCCCTGCTCCCTGCACCCATTCCCTGGGGGATCTCTGTGGGATCCCAACCTTTCCCTGCTCCCTGCCCCATTCCCAGCAGGATCTCTGTGGGATTCTCTTTGCTCTGACAAAGCCACAGTTGATTTTTCCAGCCCAGACAGGCGGGATGTGACCTCGGAGCCTCCCGGCAGAGCACGGCCCAATTGCTTCCTTTGTTTAACTCTTCCCTGCCCGATCTTTCCCGGGTTTTTCCCCAAATCCCTGAGCCAGCTGGGCAGGGCTGGTCCCCCCTGGGGAGCTGCAGGGACAGGGAATGTTTGCATCCAGGGAAGGAAGAATTTCCTTTCAGGAAAGGAAATGAAATCTTGTGTTTTCAATGAGGATTAATTGGCCAAGCTTCAGTCCCTTTCTCTGCACTTCTTGTCATCCTGTTCACTTCTCTTGTTTTCACTTGGCTTCAGAATTTCTCCTTTTTTTTATCTTTAAGATCTCATTTCTGTAGTTTCTTCTCCTCTCATTTTCTCTACATTTCTTCCCTCATTCAGAATTTCTCCTTTTTTTTATCTTTAAGATTTCACTTCCGTAGTTTCTTCCCCTCCTCTCACACTTCCTTTACATTCCTTCCCCGATTTTGTGATTTAACTGGAGGCATTTGGGGCGAGTTTTGGGTCCTTTTCGCTGCCCCTGGTTTCATCTCAGTCCGTTTGGTTGCAACCACCCCGTTTCCAAATCTTGTTTTTTTACAGTTGCACTGTTTCTGCTCACAGCTCCTTCCCGGAGCGTTTGTCAGACTTTGATTTCAAGATCTCCTTCCCTCTCCAGATGGATCCATCTGCCAAATCCCCGGGGTTTAAATCCTCAATATAAGCAACACTTGGGACTCCAGAAGTTTTCCCAAACGCTGGCAGCTCTCACATCATCCCTGGGGGGTTTTTTTTTGGCCTTTTTGGGGGGTCAGATTTGGGGTTGGGTCGTGCTGGAGGTGCAGGGGCTGGTCCTGGAGTTCCCAAATTCCATCAGCTGCCTCTGGGGAGCAGCTGGGCCGTGCCAGGCTGAGCTCACGGGAGGTTTTTTGGCTGTTCTTCCAGAATTTATCCTCATTTCCAGCCTGGGAAAAGCTCCAAAGGCGGCAGCTTGGGGTGGGAGGGGGTTTTTTTGGGGGGGGGGAAATGGTGCTTTTAGGACTGGGATGGAATGGGATGTGTTTGGGGATTCAGCTGGATCTGGAATTGGGATGGCTCCAGACCCCTCTCCTGCTGCGTTTTTTGGGGGAGATGATACCTTTAGGACTGGGATGGGATGGAATGGGATGTGTTTGGGGATTCAGCTCCATCTGGAATTGGGATCACCCCAAACCCCTCTCCTGCTGTGGGGCTGGGAAGATGGGAAACGTGGATCCCATGGAAGCCACGGTGCTGCCGTGGGAAGGAAGGTCTGGATTTGCTTCCCTCCATCCCTGTGGAAATCTCCTCCCTTCTCCCTGCCTGGGGCCGTGCAGGGATTGCTGCCGGCCCCCGAAACGGCCCTTTGACCCCGCCGGGATCCGGGTCCTTGTCCTGGAGGGAGAATCCCGGCCGGATCAGCTCTGATCCTCCCGGGAATTGGGATCCTTGTCCCGTGGGGGGAATCCCGGCAGGATGAGCTCTGATCCTCCCGGGAATTGGAATCCTTGTCCCGTGGGGGGAATCCCGGCAGGATGAGCTCTGATCCTCCCGGGAATTGCCGGGCTCAGCCCTCCCTAATGCCGCAGCCAGACGGGCCGTGGCTCCCCTGACCTGATTTTGCAGCGCCACAAAAGCCTCGGCTGGGAATCCTCTCCCGGCCGGGAATCCTCTGCCGGCTGGGAATCCTTTCCTGGCAGTGGCAGCCGTGGGTTTGTGGGATTGGGAGGGGGGAAAAGGGGCCCTTCCCAGTGTTTGGGGTCCCCTGTGCTGTTCTCTGTGGGATCCCGGAATATCCTGAATGTGAAGGAACCCCTGAGGATCATGAGGCCAACCCCAGACAGCCCAAAATCCCAGCCTGTCCTTTAGAGTGTTGTCCAAACATTCCTGGAGCTCTGGGAGCCATGAATCCAACCCCAGGCCCTGCACAGACACCCCAAAATCCCATCCTGTCCTCGAGAGCATTTCCCAAATTCTCCTGGAGCTTCAGGACTCACAGGGCTCATCAGTCCAGCCCCAGGCTCTGCGCAGACACCCCAAAATCCCGTGGAAAGGTCTGTCCTGAAATCCTGCCCGGGCCTGGAATGGCTTTGGGCCCCCAGGGGAAAACGCCGCTGGTGGTTTGTTGTGATAAATGTGACACTGGGAGAGAGCCCGGGGAGAAAAGAGTTGGCTGGAGGAGAAATCCCATTGTCTGAGAAACCCCATTGTCTGAGAAACCCCACTGTGGGGGCAGTCCCATTGTCATGGCAGCTGCCAACCCCTCTGTGCGTGTGTCCCCAGCTCTGGCTCCTCTGGAGCGGGACAAAACCCCTGGAATGTGCCCAGCACTGGGATGTGGCCCTTGGGGACACAAGGTTGGGGTGGCACAGCCCATCACGGATGATCCTTGGGGGGGCTTTTCCAGCCTGAATGAGCCCATGGTTCAATCATTCCATGGATCCATCATCCTGTGGTTCCGTGGTTCCATGACTCCATCATTCCATGGCTCCATAGTCCTGTGGTTCCATGACTCCATGGTTCCATGACTCCATGATTCTATCATTTGATGATTCCACAGTTCCATGGTTCCAGGATTCCATGACTCCCATCATTTGATGACTCCATGATTTCATGATTCTGTGGTTCAAGGATTCCATGATTTCAGGGTTCCATGGTTCTGTGGTTCAGGATTCTATGGTTCCATGATTTCATGATTCCATGGTTCCGTGGTCCAAAGATTCCAGGATTCCGTGGTTCCACCATTCCGCGGTTCCGTGTTGGGAGTCGCTCTGTTGTGCCGGGGCGGGGACAGTGGCACTGACCGTGTCCTTCCCTCTGCAGACACTACCCGAAGCAATCCTTCACCATGGTGGCCGACACGCCCGAGAACCTGCGCCTAAAGCAGCAGAGCGAGCTCCAGAGCCAGGTGAGCCCAAAATTCCCAAATTCCCACGGGAAAAACCCGCTCCCACCTTTCCCGCTGCGTTTTTCTCTCCGGGACTTCCCTTCTTTGGGGGGTCTCTGCGTGTCCGACTTGTGGAGGTTCCAGAGTTAACTCTGGGCGGGGGGAGCTCCAGAGGGGCCCTTCCAGCCCTGACAATTCCAGGATTCTCTGGGATTTCAAATTCCCCTTCAAATTCCCATGGGAAAAGGCCACTCCGACCTTTCCCGTTGTGTTTTTGTCTCTGAGGGTTCCCTGTTCTGGGAGTTCTCTGCGTGTCTGTCTTGTGGAGGTTCCTGAATTAACCTGATTCCGTGGTTCCAGGATTCCGTGGTTCCAGGATTCCATGGTTCCAGGATTCCATGGTTCCAGGATTGAGGAGAGTTGGGATGTGGGAGGTTTGGGATGCAGGTTTGGAATACAGAAGGGAGGGGATGCAAGAGGTTTGGAATGCAGGAGAGGGTGGGATGCAGGTCTGGGATACAGGAGAGGGGGGATGCAGGTTTGGGATGCAGAAGAGGGAGGATGCAGGTCTGGGATGCAGGAGAGCAGGGATGCAGCCATGCCAATTCCATGTTTTCCTGGGATCTGCCCCTGTCTCTGTCTGTGGGAGGCTGTGCTCTGAGCCGAGCTCGCTGTGCCGGAACAAATCCACACCCAGAGGCGATGCTGGCTGGAGCCAGCAGAGCTCAGCATGTGGCTGCTGCCCCGGGAACCCACTGAATTCCCTTTTTTTCCTTGGAAAAGGGGCAGTAGGACAGCCTGGGCTGCTGTCAGCACGGATTGATGGCTCTCCTGGGCAGAGCAAAGCCAGCCCGGGATTTTTCCCCGGGCTATTTCCAGTCGGATTTTTGGGCTGGATGTTTTCAGGGATCAGTTCCCTCCCTGCCGTGCTCTGAAGGATCTGAAGGATGCCATGACCTTCCTTCCTCCTCCTCCCATTAGCCTGAGAGTGCCAGGGGCTGGAGAGCTGATTGATTCCTTGGGAATGCATCCAGGAGGAGGAGGGGGAGCCTCACCTGCACCAGAGCCGGCGGGGCCAGGGCCACCGTGGGGTCCCCAGGGCTCAGCTTGTGTCCCCAAAGCTCAGCTCGTGTCCCCAGAGCTCAGCTTGTGTCCCCAAAGCTCATTTCTGCCCCCAGGGCTCAGCTCGTGTCCCCAGGGCTCATTTCTGCCCCCGAGCTCAGCTTTTCTCCCCACCCTTCCCCCTGGGAGTGGCCCAGCAGATCCCTGGCTCAGGCTCAGAGCTGAGCCCAGCCTGGGGCTGGGTTTGTGTCCCTGCAGCGGTGACAGGGACACACAGGGATGACAGGGACACGGGGACACCGTGGCTTTTCCATGGCAACCACGGGGATGCTGCTGCTCCTGCGCTGGAGTCTCCAGCCTTTCCCTGGGTCGTTGTTTGTGAGAGGAGAGCCAGGGGAGGGATGTGGGGAGGGATTCACAGCCCTGCAGGGACGGGGGGGCTCTTTTGGGGACCGTTTCTGCACAAGTTGGTCACCACAGCTCAGCCCCTGTCCCCTGTCCCAGCCATGCCCGGCTCCTGGCACCTCGCGGGCTTTGGGGGATGGAACTGGGAATGCCCAGGGATGGAAGAGCCTCCTGCAGGTCAGGGCAGGGGCTCCTCAGGGCCGGATTCCCAGCAGGATTCCCAGGGGGGATTTCTGTGGGTGCTGGGTGATGGAGATTTCTGTGAGCACCTTTGGGTGACGGGAGAGACCCTGCAGAGGGGCTGGGGAGGGATGCAGGAGAGGTGGGATACGGGAGGTTTGGGATGCAGGAGGTTTGGGATACAGGTTTGGGATGCAGAAGGGAGGGGATACAGGAGGTTTGGGATGCAGGAGAGGTGGAATACAGAGAGGAGGGGATACAGGAGGTTTGGAATGCAGGAGGTTTGGGATAAGGAGTGGTGGGATGCAGGAGGGGGGGGATGCAGCTGGCAGGGAGGTGGCAGAGCTGATCCAGGTGGAAGCTGATCCAGGTGGAAGCTGCCAGACTGGATCCCCCACAGCCCGGGCTGGGTGGATCTCAAACAGCTCCAGATCCAGATTAGGATCTTCATTCCTCTCTGCCTTTGTTCTGCCTACCAAGGGAGGCTCCTGTTTCCCAGGCTCCAGACGTTTGTGTTTCGTGGAGCTCTCCAGCAGCAGCTGCTGCTCTGGGGTATGGACAATCCCTCTGCTGGTGGCCAGGGCTCAGCCCTGGGCAGGGAATGTCAGATTTGGGTCTGGAATGTCAGCCCTGGACAGGGAATGTCAGCTTTGGGTCTGGAATCAGAGATCTGGGCAGGGTGACAGGGATAGGGGGCTGGACACCCACAGGGATGGGGTGACAAGGATGAAAAGCTGGGATCCTGCAGGGACAGGGTGACAGGGACAGGGTGTGGGACACCCACAGGGATGAGATGACAATAATGGGACACTGGGCACCTGCAGGGACAGGGTGGCAGGGATGGGACATGGACACCTGCAGGGACAGGGTGACAGGGACGGGGTGCCAGGGCCAGGCCAAACCACAGCAGTCCCATGTCCCTCCTCTGCCCCCTCTATTTGTGTCCCCGAGGAGGCGCCTCCCGTTCCTCTCACGGGAAGCTGCCGGATAATGATGTCCTGAGGAGGCCAAAAGTGTCCCCAAAATGCCACCTCGGTGCCCACAGGCTGCCTGTCCCAGCCCACGTGTGGCGGGGAAATTGCAGGTTCCCATCCTGGGGCTCCTTTTCCGAGCTTTTCCTGGGGGGAATTTGGGCACGGCCCTTCCTGCCAGAGGGGGTGGCAGCTGCCACTCCTGTCCCTGCTGTGCCAGCTCCTCTGTGTCACCTCAGGGCTGGTGACAGCACAGGGAGGCTTTGATGTGCTGGGCCGTGATGTGTGAAGGGTTTTTCCAGCTCCCTTTGGATGCACACGGAGGGAGCAGCTGCCCCCGGGAAAATGAGCTGTGGGGCTCGTTTTAATTTATTAAATTATTCTCATCATCATCATCATCGTCGTGGGGATGGTGCTGGGCGGTTTTGTAGGGCTGAATTCCTGTCTCCTGAACGCCAGCAGGGTGACAAACCAAGGGAGATGGAGCAGGGTGGGATTTAGGGGGAAAATTTGGGATTTATCAGAGGATCTGCCTGCCCGTGGGGTTGGCTCAGTGATTCCTTGTCTTTCCAGCCTGGAATTGTCCCAGCTCAGCAGCTCTGTGTGCTGCCCTGTCCTCTGTCCCCTGTCCTGAGCAGCGTGGGGACATCACCCCACCCTCCAGAGGGGAATATCCCTCATGGAAAACACCAGGATGGAGGGGAAAGCACAGCCCTGCTGGGCTGGCACTGGGCAGACTGGGGCTGGTGGCTCCATGGGGACTCCCCCAGCCTGTCCCAGTGTCACCAGCCCTGTGTCACCCTCTCCGAGGTGACTGCAGGTCCCTGAATCTGTGGAGATTGGGAATGGTGCCCCACGGGGAACTGAAATCAAACCCCGGTGACCCCAAGGAGAGAGGAGAGGCCCTTCCTGCCCGGAGAGAAACGGCAGCTGCGGGCTCAGGGGGTGGGTTGGGTGTTGGAGCTCCTGGAAAAACCCTTTCTGCCATCCCTGGGGATGGGCAGGGATTGACAGGAATGCTCAGGGATTGAAAGGGATGTTCAGGGATGCTCAGAGATTTTCAGGGATGCTCTGAGGTTGCTCAGAAATGCTCAGGGGTGCTCTGGGGTTGCTCAGGGACGTTCAGGGATGTTCAGGCATGCACTGGGGGTGCTCAGGAATGCTCAGAGATTTTCAGGGGTGCTCTGGGGATGTACTGGGGATGCTCAGGGACGTTCAGGGATGCTCAGACATGCACTGGGGATGCTCAGGGATGCTCAGGGATGTTCAGGGGTGCTCAGGGGCTGTTCCTGAGCGGGGCAGGAGCCCTGGCAGGAGCTGCTGTCCCAGGGGGGCCGTGGGTGGCCGTCGGAGGCTGCTGCTGTGCCCTCCCCCTGTCCCCACGCCCCAGCCCCGTTTTCCTGCCGTGCCCAGATCCGCTACAAGGAGGAGTTTGAGAAGAACAAGGGGAAGGGTTTCAGCGTGGTGGCCGACACCCCCGAGCTGCAGAGGATCAAGAAAACTCAGGACCAGATCAGCAACGTGAGTGGCTCCTCGTCCCCGCTGTGACACTGACACTGGCATTGCTGTGACAGTGACAGTGACACTGCTGTGACATTGACACTGACACTGCCTGTGACATTGTCCCTGCTGTGACATTGTCCCTGCTGTGACACTGACACTGCTGTGACACTGACTGTGACATTGCTGTGACCTCCCTGGGGCTGGGCCGGGTGGGGAGGGCACAGTTCCTGACAGATGGCCTGGGGTCACAAATCCCTGGGATCACAAATCCCTGGGATCCTGGGCTGGAGTCACAAATGTCCAGAATGACAAATTCCTGGAATGACAAATTCCTGGAATCACAAATGCCCTGAATCACAAATCCCTGGAATCCTGGGCTGGAATCATTCTCCAGCCTTGGCTGCCCGGGCATCTCCTACCCCTGACCCTGCTCCTCTGTGGTGCCACAAGGCCAGGAAAGGATTTGGGATGCAGAAGATGGTGCTGTGGGGCTGGGAAAGGATTTGGGATGCAGAAGATGGTGCTGTGGGGCTGGTTTGGGGTGCAGGGAGGTGCAGGAATTCACACAAACCCCCCCCGGAAGGCCCAGCAGGGCAAGCGGGGGATTTTCATTCCCTCTTTTTCCGCTCCCATTGTGCAGCTCCTGCCAATCCCCCGGGATGTGACAGACACACCAAAGCCCGGGCAGGGAATGGGATCCCAGCTGGGAGATTATCCCTGGGGCAGCTCTGAGCTGGCAGCTCCCCCGGAATGGGGCTGGGGGCTGGGTTTGGGGACATGGGGTGACAGCAGAGAGCTGAACCGGCCCCCAGTGTCTGTGCTCGGTCCCCTTGGGCTCTCCCCAGTCCCCGGTGTCTCTGCCTGGTCCCCCCGGGCTCTGGCAGCCGTTTCCAGTCCTGGCTGCCAGCCCGGGCTGGCCGTGACCCACTTAGCAGGGACACAGACCCGGGGCTGTCCCCGCTGAGCCGCCGGCGATCCCCACCCGACAGGGACAGGGACGGACAGGGACAGGGACAGTGGGGCCGGGCCGGCCCCAAAAGGCCCGCGTTGGTGGGGAAACACCCGCTGGGAATGGGGCTGGGCACGGCCTGAGCCCGTCCTGGGGCTGTTCTCGGGGCTGTCCCTGCTCCTAAACCTGTCCTGGGGCTGATCTCGGGGCTGTCGTCCCTGTGTCCTTTGGGGGTGGGGGAAGGAGCCCCCAGGATTTGGGGGGGCACCCCCAAATGTCCCCAAATGCCACATCCAGGAGCCTTTTTAACCCTTCCGGGGACAGGGAAGGCCAGCGGTGACTCCTCTGGGCAGCCCTGACTCCCTTTCCTGCGGGAATTCTCCCGAATTTCCAATCCAAACCTCTTCTGGGGCCCTTTCCTCATCCCACCCCTGGGGAAAGCTGCTCCAGGGCCCGGCTGTGACCTGTCCTCTCCCTGCAGATCAAGTACCACGAGGAGTTCGAGCGGAGCCGGATGGGGCCGAGCCCCGGGGAGGAGCCGGAGCGCCGCAGTTCCCCCGAGAGCGGCGGCGGCGGCGGCTACCGGCGGGCGGAGCAGCCCCCGCAGCACCACGGCCAGCCCGCGGGTGCGGCTCCCCTGCACCCCAAATCCCGCTTCGGGGTCCGCCCAAATCCCAGCTCGGGGTCCGCCCAAATCCCGGTTCGGGGTCTGCCCAAATCCCAATTCGGGGTCCGCCCACATCCCGGTTCAGGGTCCACCCAAATCCCAGCCCGGGGTCCGCCCAAATCCTAATTCCTGAAACCATCTTCCCTGCCCATCCCAGCTCAGGATCCCCATTCCCTGCCCATCCCAGTTCAGGATCCCCATTCCCTGCCCATCCCAGCTCACATTCCCCTTTCCCCCCCAGTTTTCCAGCAGCAGCAGCAGCAGCCGCCTCCATCCCAATCCTACGGCTACAAGGAGCCGGCGGCCCCGGCCTCGGCCCAGCGCAACGCCCCGCCTGGAGGGGGGGTGAGTGCAGCCCAGCCCCCCGAATTCCCACCCCGGGGGTCCCTCTGCTCCCCCAGCCCCAGGAAAAGCGCCTGGGGGGGGGTCGGAGGCTCGGATTTGGCACTGAGACCTGCCGGGATCCAGCGTGTGCTGAGCTGGCCCTGGGGAGGGGCTGTGTCCCCTCTGTCCCCAGGGAGGGGCTGTGTCCCCTCTGTCCCCAGGGGGGAACTGTGCCATGACCCCTGTGTCCCCTTGGCCCATGCCAGTGACCCCCCTGTCCCCCCCAGGCTGTACCAGTGACCCTTCTGTCCCCAGGGAGGGGCTGGGACTGTGACCCCATGTCCCCTGTGGCCATGCATACCCCTGCTGTCCCTTGGGGCTGTGACAGTGATCCTGATGTCCCCTGAAGCTGTGACAGTGTCCCCAGGGCTGTGACAATGTCCCCGTGTCCCCGCAGAAGCGTTTCCGGGCCGTCTATGACTACACGGCGGCGGACGAGGACGAGGTGTCGTTCCAGGACGGCGACACCATCGTCAACGTGCAGCAGATCGACGACGGCTGGATGTACGGCACGGTGGAGCGCACCGGCGACACCGGCATGCTGCCCGCCAACTACGTGGAGGCCATCTGAGCCCCGGGGACACGCCTGTCCCCTCCCTGTCCCCTCCCTTTCCCCTCCCCGCCTGTGTGTGCGGCGTCTCGTGTCCCCTCCGGGTCCCCTCCGGTGTTGGTTCTGCCGCGGGGGTGGGATTAAAACCCCCCCCCCGCCCGCCCCCCCGGGGGCTTTCCTGCTCCTTTCGCTCCCGGGCACCGCCGGGATCCCAAAAAAGGGAGGGAGAGGGGCAAAAATTCCCGCGGGGGGGTGGGAGAGGAGAGGAGAGAGGGAGGGCTGATCCCGAGGGGCTCAGGGTGGGCGGGCAGCTCCCCCTGCTCCATCTCGGGCTCCTCGGGCAGCTCCCCCTGCTCCATCTCGGGCTCCTCCCGGCTCCCCTGCTCGGTTTCCCTTCAATCTCTGCTCCCTGCAGCCCCCAGAGCAGGGAACTGTTCATTTAAGGCCTCCAAGGAAAGCTCTCCCCGGCGTTCCGGGCTCTGGGCAGCCCCTGGCTCGGCTCCGGCCCCATCCCTGCAGGGAAGGAGCTGCCCTGGGGTTGCTCCTGGGGGTGGCTGCGGGGCTGGGCTGAACCCTCTGGAACTGGGATCAGCCCCCCAGACTGGGCTGAGCCCCTCCAAGATTGGGATGAGCCCCCCCCAGGCTGGGCTGAGCCCCCCGCAGCTCCAGCTCACTCTGGGCCGGGCTCTGGGGGTCCCCTGGGGGTCCCCTGGGGGATCCTTTTCCTCCCTCCCAGAATTTTCCTGCTCTTCTCCTGCTGCTGAGCGCTGCCACCCCCTGGGGCTGTCCCGGGCGATTGTCCCCAGGCTGCTGTGACACCCCGAGCCCCCCAGCGCTGGTGGCAGCTCTTTGGGACCACTTTGGGATGGCGTCATGGACCAAAACCTCAAACACACAAACCCATCCCTGTCCCCGCCTCCTCCTGCGGCTGTCCCGGGCCGGGGGCGGGTGAAACTGGAACTGGGCAGGGAGGGAGGGGCGGGAAACTCCGGGGGGGCCCGAGCGGGGGGGTCAATGTCCCTTGGGACTGTCACAGTGACCACAGTGTCCCCTGGGGCTGGGACAGTGACCCCCCATGTCCCCTGGGACTGTCACAGTGACCACAGTGTCCCCTGGGGCTGGGACAGTGACCCCCAGGCTGTCACAGTGTCCCCTGGGCTGTGACTGTCCCCGGGGCTGTGACAGTGTCCATGCCCAGCAGGACGTGGGGACAGTGGGGATGTCCCTGGGGACAGTGTGAGGTGTCTGTGGGGACTGTGGGGGTGTCCCAGGGGACAGCAGGGTGTCCCAGGGGACAGCGGGGTGTCCCAGGGGACAGTGTGGGTGTCCCTGGGGACAGCAGGGTATCCCCGGGGACACCGGGGTGTCCCCTGCCGGCCGCACCGGGTGTGGGATTCTCCCGGGGGAAGCTCCACCTTTGTTATTCCCACGGGAAAAAGGGGAATACGGGACCAAAGCGGCCGCGTGGGACATTCCCGGGTCCTGCTGGGGACACTGTCAGGGAGGGGCGGAGAAGGGAACTGCGGGGACAGGGTGACAGGGGACAGGAATTGAATTCCAGCTGGTGCTAAAAACAGGGAGCACAAGGGCAGGGGCGGCGCCTCTCCTGCCGAATCCTCTCCTAAATCACCTTCCTGTCTGGGAATCCGGGGGTGGGAGGGAGAATCAATGTGAATAAACCCTTTTTTAATGGACCAAATAACACAGGGAATTCCCTTTTGGGGTACAGACCTTTTTTTTAATCCGTTCTCCCTAAATTCTCCCCGTTCCGCCTTTTTCACCTCCCCACCATTGAAAACAAACCTCTTTAACTGCTTGATTTTTTTTT
>VZDJ01000112.1:120858-146560 GCA_008694505.1 Cyanoderma ruficeps
TCTCACCGGGGGCTGCTCTGTCCCCTCCTCACTGTTTACAGCTCTCACCGGGGGCTGCTCTGTCCCCTCCTCACTGTTTACAGCTCTCACCTGGGGCTGCTCTGTCCCCTCCTCACTGTTTACAGCTCTCACCTGGGGCTGCTCTGTCCCCTCCTCACTGTTTACAGCTCTCACCTGGGGCTGCTCTGTCCCCTCACCATCCTGTGACAGCTCTCACCTGCAGCTGCTGCCGGTCGTGTGAGGGCAGGGGCAGAGGGGACTCGCTGCTCGTTCCCGGGACAGTTCATTGTCTGCGCCTGACACGCCGGGGCTGCCACAGGCTGGAAACCAGGCTGCCCTTGGAGTGCCAAACGCCTCCCAGAAACTGACATCGGGAATCTGGGGGGCTGAATTAAATTTCCCAGGGAAAATCGTTCCATCGTTCGTGACCAACTCCCTGTGCCCGCCACTGGACTTCTGCCACCTAGAATTCCGCACGGATCAGAATTCCTCCCAGATGCAAGATGCCACCAGTTGAAAAACTGGCTGCCCTGGTAGTGCCAAATGTCTCCCACAAACTGACATCAGGAACCTGGGGGGATCAGTTTATTTTCCCCTGGAAACGGGCCATCGTTCGTGCCCGAGTCCCTGTGCCTGGTACTGGTGTACTGGGCTTCTACCAGCTGGAATTCCGCACGGATGAGGATTTCTCCCAGACGCAAGCTGCCACAGGTTGGAAGCCGGGCTCACCTTGGAGCGCCGACGCCGCCTACAAACTGGTACCAGGAACCTGGAGGACCGAATTCAGGTTCTCTGAGTTTAGCTGTCAACATTGGCTGTCTGAACTGTCAATCAGAGATCTGCCCCGCTATTGGCGTTCCGCTGCCGTCACTCACCTTGGGGTTCAGCGCCCATTGGCCGAGCTGACCCTCCATCACGAGCCTTATTGCTCGGCGCAGTTGCCCATCAACTTTTAACACGCCGCGGACTGGCTGTCGCTCAACCATCTCGGCTGTCATTGGCCAGACCTTCGACAAGCCGAGCCGCGATTGGTCTAAACCCTCTCAGTGGGCGGGCGTTACAGGGCGGTGCCCGGCGGAGGAAGATGGCGCCGTGAGCGGGTCGGAGCCGCCGCCGCCCCCGGCCGGTTAGTGCGGGGGGAGCGGGGCCGGGGCGAGGCCGCTCTGGGGCCACCGGGGCTGGGGAACGACCTGCGGCCTTCCCGGCACGCCTTCCCTCAGTGCCCGGCGGGCGGGCGGCGCTTCCGGCAGCGGGACCCGCTCGGGGGCGGGCCCGGCCTTTCGGACCCGCCTCCCCCGGGAGCGCCCGGAGGGGGCCCGGGGTGTGAAGTTGGGGCGGCCCCCCGGGGGTCTCCTCCTCATCCCCGTCTGGATGTGGCGGGGTCACTTTGGGGGTCCCCGGGGCAGCGGGGTCAGGGTGGGCCCGGGGCTCCCCACACGTGGGGCCGGGTCGGGGTCTGTGTGGCCGCACCCGGTTTTAGGGGGTTTTGGGGGGTTTGGGGATTTGGGATAGGGATTTTGCGGGGTTTAGAGGAGAATTCGGGCTGGTTCTCGTTGGGAGGTCGGGTTTGCTTGTCTTGGAGGGGTTCTTAGGGCTGGGGGGATTCATTTCCGTGGGATGGGTCACGAATTTCCCTGATGGGATTCATTTCCCTGATGGAATTTGGGCTGCTTTTCCTGGTGGGATTCATTTCCTTGGTAGGATTTGGGATGGTTCCAGAATTTCCCTGGTGGGATTTCTTTTGGGAAAATGGGATTTCTCATGGAAAAGTGAGATTTCTTTTGGGAAAATGGGATCTCTCCCAGGATCTCCCTCCTCCCTGGCCAGCTCCGCCGGGCTCTGATTGGCAGTCAGGGCTGTTAATCCTCAATTTTGCCCTAAATTCCGATGGAAGGGAGGGAACAGCCACATAAAATCCCCAGGAGAACATCCCTACCTCTTCCCAGGAATTTGAAAGACTTTTCCCGGGTTTTTTTTCCTGCTCTCAGTGTCTCTGGGGAAATTCCACATTCCCAGGGAGGAAACTTGGATATGCTGAGATATCCAAGAGGTTTGGGGGGGGGTTTCACCTCAGTTTTTCCAGGAGTTTTGGTGGCTCCTCCATCTCCTGGAGGAATTTTCTGCTGGTTTAAAAGTCCTTCAGATCCAGCAAAGCTCCGAAATGAAAGAATTTCCTCCTTTCCCCCCATTTTTTCCACGTTCTGGCTGCTTCCAGGAAGGGAATTCCCAAGGTCAGGGCTGTCCCTGTCACCCCTCGGCCACCTTAAATTACTGGAATTTACCCAGGGAAATTTCTTACTGTGACAAGCTGGATGGGGAAATTTGCCAAAGGAAATTTGTCTTCAAATCCAGAAGAAAACACAGAGCAAAGATTTAGGATTTCTTTTTTTCCCCCCCGACTTGAACCCTTTAAAAAGAAACTGTTCAAAAATTTTAAGAATCTTTCCCTGAATTCCTTTTAATTCCCAATGTTGGAAAAAGAGGCAGCAGGGAAAGGGTGAGGGCTGGGAACTGGGAAGATTTGGGGCTGGAACCAAGATTTTGGTTTGGGACTGGGAAGATTTGGGGCTGGAACTGGGAAGATTTGGGGCTGGAACTGGGAAGATTTTGAGTTGTAACTGGGAAGATTTAGGGCTGGAAACAAGATTTTAGGCTGGGATTTTGGAGATTTGGGGCTGGAATTGGGAATATTTGGGGCTGGAAATCAGATTTGGGGCCGGAACTGGGAAGATTTCAGGATGGTACTGGGAAGATTTCAGGGTGGGAGTGGGAAGATTTTGGGCTGGAAACAAGATTTGGGACTGGGAAGATTTTGGGCTGGAAATCAGATTTTGGGACTGGAAACGAGAAGATTTCAGACTGGAAACGGGAATATTTCAGACTGGAAATGGGAAGATTTTGGGCTGGAAATGGGAAGATTTTGGGCTGGGAATGGGAATATTTCAGACTGGAAATGGGAAGATTTTGGGCTGGAAATCAGATTTTGGGCTGGAAACAAGAAGATCTTGGGGCGCTCATTGGGATTTCCCTTGGGAAACAAAACGGACACCCCATGGTCGGAGGTGGGACAATTTTGGGGTACACCAGGACAATTCCTTTGGGATCAGAACCCGGGGCTGCTGGGCTGACTTTGTGCTCTGTCCCTACAGCTGAAGGGACAGCATGGCTGCCACTGCTGCTGTCAGCCCCAGTGAATACCTGCAGCCCGCTGCCTCTGCTGCACAGGTGAGTCCACACAGCTGGGAAATTCTCCTTTGCATTCACTGAAGAGCACCAAAGCAGGAGAAGATTTTGGTTTTTTTTTAAATTAAAAATCTAGGTTTTAAAAATTTTTTTTTTAGTTTTCTAAATTTTTAAAATTTTTTTTAAAAATTTAAAATTTTGAGGTGAAGCAAGGAAAAGTTCAGGCTGGGAATGGGAAGATTTCAGGCTGGAACTGGGAAGGTTTTGGGTTGGAAACAAGAAGATTTTGGGCTGAAACTGGAAAGATTTCAGGCTGGAAATGGGAAGATTTTGGGTTGGGACTGGGAAGATTTGAAGTTGGAACTGGGAAGATTTAGGGCTGGAAACAAGAAGATTTGAGGCTGGAAGCAAGAAGATTTTAGACTGGGAATGGGAAGATTTCAGGCTGCTACTGGGAAGATTTGGGGCTGGAAACAAGATTTTGGACTGGGAATGGGAAGATTTCAGGCTGGGAATTGGGAGATTTCAGGCTGGGAATGCAAATATTGGTAAAAATTAAGCACTCCATTAATCAGAGCTGCCTCATTAAGCTGTTCCTCGGGGTGCTCAGCACTAATTACCCTGTTCTCCCCAGGACTCGCAGCCGTCTCCCCTGGCCCTGCTGGCAGCCACATGCAGCAAGATCGGTCCCCCCGCCGTGGAAACCACCGCCACGCCTCCGGCCCCTCCCCAGCCCGCCCCTCGCAAACTGGTGCCCATCAAACCCGCCCCTCTGCCCCTGGGCTCTGCCAAGAGCAGCAGCATCGGCATCCTGTCCTCCAAAGGGAGCCTTTTCCAGATCCAGGGATCCCAGGTCGGGGCTTCCTACCCCGGCGGGCAGCTGGTTTTCGCCATCCAGAACGCGGCCGTGCTCAACAAAACCTCGCGCTCTTCGTCCTCCTCCTCGTCTTCCTCCTCGTCCTCCTCCAACATCCAGTACCAGGCGGTGCCGCAGCTGCAGCCTGGAGGGGCTCAGACCATCCAGGTGCAGCCCAACCAGATCCAGATCATCCCAGGCACCAACCAAGCCATCCTCACTCCTTCCTCTTCCTCGCACAACAAACCCGTGCCCATCAAACCGGCGCCGGCGCAGAAAACGGCGTCGGGGACGGGCGGAGTGGTCAAACTGCCCGGAGGTGGCAATGTCACCTTGACCTTGCCTGTCAACAACTTGGTGACCCCTGAAGGGGCTGGACAGACCCAGCTGCTCACGGACAGCCCTTCCAAACCGGGCAAAAAGCCTCGGAAAAAAACCATGTCCCCAGCCCAGCCGGCCGCCGTGGCCGTGGCCGAGCAGGTGGAGACGGTGCTGATCGAAACCACGGCCGAGAACATCATCCAAGCTGGGAACAACCTGCTGATCGTGCAGAGCCCGGGCTCGGGGCAGCCTGCGGTGGTGCAGCAAGTGCAGGTGGTGCAGCCCAAGCAGGAGTCGCAGGTGGTGCAGATCCCGCAGCAGGCGCTGCGCGTGGTGCAGGCAGCCTCGGCCACGCTGCCCACCGTGCCTCAGAAATCCTCCCAGAACTTCCAGATCCAGGCTGCTGAGCCCACCCCTACACAGGTAAAGCTCCCTTGGGGTCGTCTTCTTTCCCCTCTTGATCCCCTTGTCTGGGCTTGGAAAGACCAAGTGTGTCTTTTTTTCCCCTCTTGATCCCCTTGTCTGGGTTTGGAAAGATCAAGTGTGTCTTTTTTTCCCCTCTTGATCCCCTCGTCTGGGCTTGGAAAGATCAGGGGAAGCTGGAGCTTCCCTTGGAATGGAGAATGTAAAGCCCCTTCCTCCAAATTATTGTAATTTTGAAAATTATTATGGTTTTAGGGACTTTCAGGCAAAGATCCTGGAGTAGGAATAATAGTTCTTTGCTAGGAATGTTAAAGATGCAAATGTGGTAGTACAAAACAACAAGCACAACAAACAAACAAACAAAACCTTAGAGACACTGACAGAAGTTGAAACAAGACAATCTTTAAAATCCCTCCAACCCAAACCATTCCATAATTCCTGGGCTGTGTGGGCAGATCTCATCTCCTCTCCCAAACCTCACCCTGTCAGTTTTTTTATCTTCTTTTTGTGTTTTAGAGTTGGGATTAATTGTGAGGTTTTTATCCAGAAAAGCTCAGGAGACATTTCATGTTTAGACTCAGATGTTTATTAATCCTTATCCATGTTACAGTCTCAAAAGCTGTGAGTTATAGCTAACAAAGTGAAAATTAGCTCTAACCCTTTCCAAGGTCTTTTAAGCACAAACTGTCCAATTACAAAATTACATAATTTCATGTGTCATCATGAACACACATGAAATGTTCATATACGTTCATATGAAATGTTCTTGTGTTCCTATATGAACATATGAAATTATTTACTCATTGAAACATATCAACAAGTAAATTGTTTTTTACTTTTACCCCAATAACCAACCACCCCTGGCCCACAATGGGCATTTTTCTACCCAATCACAAAAAACCACCCAGACCCATGAAGAAGGTGAAAAAGGAAGAACTCAGCCTATACACTAAATCCTCCATCTTGCTTTATATATATTTTTAAACATATATTTATGTGTATATATATGTATATAATATATCTGTAATATATATAACATATATATTATAGATATAATGGAGATATATTATATATATTTTTGTATATATTCTAAAGCCTCAAACTCTTAAGTTTTTCACCCTGTGATATCACACACTTCTATTCAAACCACACACTCATAATCCCACTGCTGTCACTCAATTCTGGGAGCCTGTTCCAAGACCTCAGGTCAAATTTAGTATTCTTTTGAGGGTCAGCACAAGAAAGCCTGAAATCCTCAGGCTTCCAACCCCACCCCCGTTCCCTCTCCTCCCCTCTAGATCTACTTCAAGACCCCTTCTGGCGACCTGCAGACCGTGGTGCTCCAAGAAGCCTCGCCCCTGCCGGTGGCTCCGTCCTCGGGGACACCGTGCGGCAGCCCCGCGTCCCGCAGCCCCGGCGGCCCCGCCCGCAAGCCGGCCCCGCGCAAGGAGCGGCCGCTGCCCAAAATCGCCCCCGCGGGGGGAATCCTCAGCCTGAACGCCGCACAGCTGGCCGCAGCTGCCCAGGCCGTGCAGACCATCAACATCAACGGCGTGCAAGTGCAGGGCGTGCCCCTCACCATCACCAACTCCGCAGGTGGGTGGGCGGTGACAGCGGGCGGGGATTGGGGATTGGGGCGTGGGACGGGGACTGTGCGAGGAGGGGACGGCCCTGGAGCCGCTTAAATCAGATCCTTGGTGCTGCTGAGAGAGTGGGCAGCTCCCTGAGCTTCCTGAGGATGGGAATGTGCAATGGAATCCTCTCCTGATCAAATCAGATCCCTCGTGCTGCTGAGGGGGCACAGGGACAGTGGGCAGCTCCCTGAGCTTCCTGAGGATGGGATGGCCCTGGAGCAGATTAAATCAGATCCCTCGTGCTCCTGAGACAGTGGGCAGCTCCCTGAGCTTCCTGAGGATGGGAATGTGCAATGGAATCCTCTCCTGATCAGATTAAATCAGATCCCTCGTGCTCCTGAGAGAGTGGGCAGCTCCCTGAGGACAGGAGGGTGGAATGGAATCCTCTCCTGATGTGATCAGATCAGATTAAATCAGATCACTCGTGCTGCTGAGGGGGAACAGGGACAGTGGGAAGCTCCTTGAGCTTCCTGAGGATGGGAATGTGTGAGGAATCCTCCCAGATCAGATCCCTCGAGGCCCTGAGGGGCTCTGCAGTGTCAGCACCTTGTGTAGTCACTCCAGCAATCCAGGAGTGTTGCTCAAAGTGTCCTTTGATGATTCCCAGCACATCCTGGAGAGCTCTGGATCCCTGGGCTGGCTGCCTGTCCAGTCGAGCTGCAGGAAGCACCTGAGCTCTCCTGGGAGCCCAGCCCATCTCTGTCCCCTCCTCAGCTCTGGCCAAATCCTTGGGATGCCTTTTTTTCCAGAGAACTGGAACCTGGCCAAGCAGAGGGACACGATTGTCCCTCCTGCAGCCACCCCTCCCACAGATCCCATTCCAGACCCCCATCCCAGGGCTGGAACATTTCCTTTGGATCCCATTCCAGATCTCACCCCAGGGCTGGAACATCTCCCTTGGATCCCATTCCAGATCTGCATCCCAGGGCTGAAACATCTCCCTGGGATCCCATTCCAGATCCTCATCCTGGGGAACATCTCCTGCATCCTCTGGGAACGAGGAACTCTCCCAGATTTCCAAACCTGGGAGAGGCACATTCCCAGCTCCATTCTCCCAGCTCCATGGCCAGGGATCACCATTTCATGGAGTGAACCCCTGACTGCAGGGATCTCCCTAAACGCCAAAACCAGCCAGACACAGCCCTGGTTCTCCTGATCCCGGAAATGTCACGTCCCCGTGGCCACCCTGTCCCCATTCCACAGCCCAGTCCTTCCTGTGGAGCTGAGAGCAGGGAGCTGTGTCTGTGGGGAGTTTTATCTCCCTCCTGGGGCAGCCAGACCTGCTGCCTGCCGTGTTTTCTACTCCCGCAGCCATGTTTGGCACAGGGAATTCCAGCTTTGGCCCTGGGAATCTGCTCCTCCTTCGCCAGGCGTCAGCACAAATCCCGGCCCAGCGCGGTTTCCCCTTCTCCCGGGATTGGCTTTTGTGGAGGAAGGGGGATTTAATTAGAGATTCTAATTAATGCTGAGGGGACTGGTAGGACCTGCTGCCCACAGGTGTGTGTGCCAGGGCACAGCCACGACATTCCCACCTCCTCCCACCCCCTCGGCTTGACGCTGTCCCCACTGCCAGCGGCTCCCTCGCTCTGCCTGCGCTCCCTCCTTCCCTCCCTGCTGGCCTCTGCTCCTCCGCTGCCAAATCCCAGTGTTCTTCCCTTCCTCCTTCTCCTCCTCGTCCTCCTCCTGCGGCCCTGGGAGCAGCCATCCCAATCCTAATCCCAATCCCAACCCCGCTTGCTGACGCTGACCCCGTCTTCTTCTTTCCAGCCCCTGTCACGGCTGCCAGGGACGCCCGAGCCTGGAGCGGCCCTTAGGCTGCGGGGTAAGTCCCTTTTTTTTTGCTCAATATATTGCACGTTTTTTCAAAGTTTCTTTTTTTTTGTTTTTTCCTCCCCCCCTCTTCGAGGCTTTTTTTTCCCCGCCCTCCCTTAAAAAGGGGTCAAAAAAAAAAAAAACCCCCAAAAAAAAAACCCAACCAAACTTTTGAAAACTTTGAAAAACCGCACAGTATATTCAGAAAAAAGGGACTTACCGGGAGCGGCGCGTGGCGAAAGGGGGCTGTGCTGCATGCGGGGTGGGCAGGGGATAAATTTGGGATAATCCCTGCTCCAGAGGGCCCGGCGGGAGGAGCGTGCATGGATCCTGACTGCCCCTTTCCCTTCCCCAGGCCAGCAGCAGCTGACGGTGCAGAACGTGTCCGGCAACAACGTGACCATCAGCGGGCTGAGCCCTACCCAGATCCAGCTGCAGATGGAGCAGGCGCTGTCCGGGGACATCCAGCCCGGGGAGAAGAGGAGGAGGATGGCCTGCACCTGTCCCAACTGCAAGGACGGCGACAAGCGGTGAGTGCAGCAAGTGGGAAGGGCTCATCCTAAAGAGAGATTTATCCCGCTTGGATCCGCCTCTATCGGAGAGGTTTATCCCGCTTGGATCCGCCTCTCCCGGAGAGGTTTATCCCACTTGGATCCGCCTCTCCCGGAGAGGTTTATCCCGCTTGGATCCGCCTCTCCCGGAGAGGTTTATCCCGCTTGGATCCGCCTCTCCCGGCGAGGTTTATCCCGCTTGGATCCGCCCGTCCCTGTGGATCCGCCTCTCCCGGGCTAACCCGGAGCTGCTCATCCCGCTTGGATCCGCCTCTCCCGGAGAGGTTTATCCCGTTTGGATCCGCCCATCCCTGTGGATCCGCCTCTCCCGGGGGCTCCTTTGGCTCGGATTATCCTTTCCGGCTCCGCCTCTCCGGGGCTAACGCCGCCTCTCCCCGCAGGCCGGGCGATCCCGGGAAGAAGAAGCACATCTGCCACATCCCCGAGTGCGGGCGGACGTTCCGCAAGACGTCCCTGCTGCGGGCACACGTGCGGCTGCACACGGGGGAGCGGCCCTTCGTCTGCAACTGGGTGTTCTGCGGGAAACGCTTCACCCGCTCCGACGAGCTGCAGCGGCACGCCCGCACTCACACAGGTCTGCGGGGCCCCTACAAGGGTCTGGGCTGTCCCTGCAGGGTGCCCGTGCCCTGGGCAGAGCCCTCAAATGGGTCTGGGCTATCCCAGGGTAGCCCTCATTCACAGGGCAGGGCTCCCAAATGGGTCTGGGGTATCCCAGGGTATCCCTCCTTCACAGGGCAGGGCTCCCAAATGGGTCTGGGGTATCCCAGGGTAGCCCTCCTTCACAGGGCAGAGCCCTCAAATGGGTCTGGGGTATCCCAGGGTATCCCTCATTCACAGGGCAGAGCCCTCAAATGGGTCTGGGGTATCCCAGGGTATCCCTCATTCACAGGGCAGGGCTCCCAAATGGGTCTGGGGTATCCCAGGGTATCCCTCCTTCACAGGGCAGTGTCCCTGTTCCCTGGGCAGGGCCCTGGGTTCTTGGAAGATTTTGGGGGGGTCTCTGCTGCTTTGGGGTTGTCCCAGTGCCCAGGGTATCCTGGGAAAGGGACGGGGACATCAAGGGGACATGTCACCACCTTGGGATCCCGGGGGCACTGGAGGATTTTGGGGTCTCTGGTGACAGAGGCCACGGGAATGGGATGAGGGGGATTAACGGGGACACGTCCTGTGGAAGTGTCACCACCTCCATTCAAACTCTAGGCTGGCACTTCAAGGTGACGCAGGGACTGTCCCAAACCCCCTGAGTGTCCCCTCTCCCCCTTTCCACAGGTGACAAACGCTTCGAGTGCGCGCAGTGCCAGAAACGCTTCATGCGCTCCGACCACCTGACCAAGCACTACAAAACCCACCTGGTCACCAAGAACTTGTAGGGCCTGGGGGGAACTTCCCCCCTTTCCCTCCCACCCCACAAAAATCCCAAATCCCCAAATCCTGGAGCACCTCAGCACTCCCAGGAGGGACCTTGGGGGCGTCCCCAACCCTCTCAACAAAAGGGACAGGGGGCGTCCCTGTGACCCCACAGGTTTGGGGGGTGTCCCTGTGACCCCACAGGTTTGGGGGGTGTCCCTGTGACCCCACAGGTTCAGGGGGGGTGTCCCTGTGACCCCAAAAGCTCAAGGGAGTGGCCCAAAACCCCTCCAGGATATGGGGCAGGAGCCAGGCAGAGAAGGGAGAGGCTCCACAGCACATTCCTACTTTATATTTAAAGTCTATAAATAGCTATAAATATCTATATGACCCCCCTTTGGAGAGAAGAATCCCTTTTTTTCTATGGAGATCGTTGCCTTACACTCCCCCCCCGTTTTCTCCCAGATCCCTGTGGATCATGAGTGCTTTTTTATTCTATTTAATCCCCTGGATTTCTCTCCCAAAACTCGATTTTGTTTTTCCTCTCACGGCCAATTCCCTCTCGCAGTTTTTATTTCTGAGCAACGTCGGTGTTTTCCTTTTTTGTTTGTTTGTTTGGGGTTTTTTTGGGGGGGAGTTGTTTTGGAGGGGGTTTTTTTTTGTGTTTTATTTTTCGTTGTTGTTTTGGGGGGGGTTTTTTTGCTGGAATTTCAGGACTTCACCCAATTTTTTTTTTTCCCCCCGTTTTTCCCTGCCCTGCGTGTGGATCCTCCTTCCTTGTGTACAGTGTACATTGTATCATAGATTATATTGCTTTGGAGCTTTTAAATTAAACAAACAAACAAAAATCCACTTTATTTTTTAGTTATTGTGCCCCCCCCGAGGGCGTTTTTCCCTGGATTATGTGATGAATTTGTTCCCAGTTTTTCTGAGCTGTATCCGGAGGCAGCCGGGAGCTTTTCCTTGCTAAAAATAAATTTAGTCACCAGAGGCAAATCCAGGCTCCCTTTCTTTAATTTTTCCTTCCCCCCTCTTTATTTCCTGGGAATTTCCTGGGTGGAAAAGTGGGATTGGTGGATGGGAATGCCCCAAAAAATCGATGGGATTTGAGTTGTTGGCGGGAAATGTCGTTGCTCTGCTGATGATGATTCTGCTGTCCCTTGTCATGGTGTCCCAAATGTCCCATCCACATCCTCCCTGTCCCCAGTGTCCCCAAATTCCTGTCCATTGTCACAGCGTCCCAAATGTCCCGTTCCCAACTTCCCTGTGATGTCCCCAAATCCCTATCCTTTGTCACAGCGTCCTGAATATCCCGTCCACACATTCCCTGTCCCCAGTGTCCCCAAATCCCTGTCCCCACCGTGTCCCAGCCCTTTGTCACCACCTCCCCCAGGCCCAAATGTCCCATCCCCAAATCCCTGTCCTGCCATGTCCCCGTCCCTTGTCACCACGTGGGTCAAATATCCCATTGAGACTGTCCCCAAATCCCCGTCCCCACCGTCTCCCTGTCCCTTGTCACCACTTGGCCCAAGTGTCCCATCCCCACGTTCCCTGTCCCCAGTGTCCCCAAANCCCCCCACCCAGGCCCAACTACCCCATCCCCACCCTATGCCCACTTCCCCCAAGCTCAGCTGTCCCTGCGTGTCCCCACCGTCCCCACCTTATTGTCCCCGATGTCCCCAAGTCCCCGCGTCCCCCTCGCGAGGTCGCTGCCCCTTTAAGAGCACCTGCTCAGACCCCAACTACTTCTGGGTCTTCCCGCCACGCCCCTTCCTCCTCCTCCAATGAGCTTATCAGCTCTTCCCGCTCAGCCGCTTCCTATTGGCAGATGATGAGAAGGCGTGGTCAGGTGTAGCTCCGCTCCCCGCGCGGTGGGGGCTCGGCGGGGCCGCCATGGAGCTGGGGGAGCTGCGGAAGCGCTACCGGGGCGACGCCGAGGTGGGACCGCGGGGACACGGCGACACCGGGGGCTGCCGGCACCGGGGGGAACCTCCGGGATGTCCCCAAGGCTCCGGGAACCCCCCCAGCCATACCCCCAGCCAGGGGAACCTCCCACGCAGCCAGTTCGCAGCGTTGTCGCCAAGGATTGGGGACGCCTCCGGGATGTCGCCAAGGACTGGGGACACCCCCAAAAAACAGGGGGAGCCCCTCGGGATGTCTCCATGTCAGGGTGACCCCCCCACAGGATGTCCGCAAGGCTCGGGGACCCTCCCCTAAAGCCAGGGTGACCCCCCCAGGATGTCCCCAAGGCTCGGGGATCTCCCCGGGATGTCCCCAAGACTGGACGTGACCCCCCTGGCTTGTCCTCAAGACATGGGGTGACCCCCCCAGACTGTCCCCAACACTGGAGGCCACCCCCATAAGTTGTCCCTAAGGCTTGGGGGTGGCCCCGCCGACTGTCCCCAAACCTTCCCTGACAGCGTCTCCATGTCCCCAAACCCCCCGACAATGTCCCCACGTCCCCAATCTCCCCCACCCCCGACAGTGTCCCCGTGTCCCCAGGCGTTCGAGGAATGTCACCTGGTGTCCCTTGACCCCCTGGAGCAGTTCCGGGCCTGGTTCCAGGAGGCGATGGAGTGTCCCGACATCGGCGAGGTCAACGCCATGTGCCTGGCCACCTGCACCAGGTGACACCCGTGACACGGGGGGTGGCACTGGGGTGGCACAGGGGGGTGACAGAGGTGACACAGGGAGGTGACAGCGTCCCCTGGCGGTGTCCCCGCAGGGACGGGAAGCCCTCGGCGCGGATGGTGACACAGGGGTGACACAGGGGGTGACACGGGGAGGTGACACCGCTGTCCCCGCAGGGACGGGAAGCCCTCGGCGCGGATGGTGCTGCTCAAGGGCTTCGGGCAGGACGGGTTCCGCTTCTTCACCAACTACGAGAGCAGGAAGGGCCGGGAGCTGGTGAGGGACGGAAAGGGGGAAATCCCGGGAAATCCCGATCAATCCCGGATTTCTGGAGCTGAGGAGGGAATTTGGGGGGGGGGAAATCCCAATAAATCCTAAATTCCTGGAGCTGGTGAGGTCTGGGGCGTGAATTTGGGGGGGAAATCCCAATAAAGCAGATTGCTGAAGCTGGTGAGGAATTTGGGGACAAATCCCGAATTCCTGGATCCGGGATCAGCGCGATTGTGCCGACAGCTCCCTCCTCTTCCTCCCAGGATTCCAATCCCTTCGCTTCCCTGGTTTTCTATTGGGAGCCGCTCTGCCGGCAGGTGAGGAGGATCCCAGGAGTCCTGGGAATGGGGTCGGGGGTGGGTGTGGAATTTGGGGCCGGGGGTCACACCCGGGTGAGCTCTGGGGTGGGACAGGTTGGGGGGTGACTGCGTTTTTTGGGTGGAAAAGTCGGGGAATGGGGATTTTGTGTGCTCTGGGATGTCTTTAGAGCCGCTGGCCAGTTCCCAGGGGATGGTGGTCCCTGAGTTTTGGGGGAAAAAGTCAGGAAATGAGGTGATTTCATGCCCAGGAGCACGTTTGGCACCACTGGCCCAAGCCCAGGGGATGGTGGTTCCCAGCCCGGCCACATCCCTGCGGATTTGGGGTGTAAAAGTCCGGGATTGGGGCAGTCCCGTGCTCGGGGGCACCTTTGGAGCTGCTGGCCAGATCCCAGGGGATGGTGGTCCCCGGCGGGGACACACCCCTGCATTTTTGGGTGGAAAAGTCAGGATTTGGGGCAGTCCCATCCCCGGGAGCCCTCGGGAGCTGTGGCTGCCCCGCCCAGGTGCGCATCGAGGGCTCGGTGAAGCGGCTGCCGGCGGAGGAGTCCGAGCGCTACTTCCACTCCCGCCCCAAGGGCAGCCAGATCGGGGCCCTGGTCAGCCGGCAGAGCTCGGTCATCCCGGACAGGGAGGTCAGCGGGGCACNTCCCTCCCAGCGCCCCCCCCAGCCCCGCGGGTGACCCTTCCAGGGGCGCGTACACGGTGGAGCCGGAGGTGGTGGAGTTCTGGCAGGGCCAAACGAACCGGCTGCACGACCGGATCGTGTTCCGGCGGCTGCGGGACCGCGCGGCGCCGCTGGGGGCCATGACCCACCGGGGACACGGCGACTGGGTCTACGAGCGTTTCTCCCCCTGAGCCACCCCGGGATGTCCCCGCTGTCCCTCGGGGTCGCCCCGCTCTGCCCTTTGGGGGATGGGTTGGGAGCTGCCCTCAATCCCCAAATCTGCCTGTGGCCGCTCCTGGTGGTTGATCGGTTGTGTTAACGATGGTGCAGGTTGCGGCCGTGACCCCCCTGTCCCTGTCCCCTGTCCCTGTCCCCTGTCCCTGTAATGAATCGTGTCAGTGATTGTGCAGGGTCTGGCTGTGACCTCAGTGGCCTCCCTGTCTGTGTCCCCTGTCCTTTTCCCCTGTCCCTGTAATTAATCGTGTTAATGATCGTGCAGGGTCTGGCTGTGACCCCAGTGACCCCCTGTCCCTGTCTCTGTCCCATCCCTGTCTCTGTCCCTTGTCCCTGTCCCGCTGCCGCCCCCTCTCTCCCTCTCCATGTTTCACCTGGAATCGTGGAATGTGCTCAGTCCCCAGTCCATGCCCGCTGTTCTTTAATTCACTTCAATCGTGTCCTGGCCTCGCCCAGGGCCGTGAGACCCCGACCCTCACCCCGTCCCCTCCTCCAAAATACATACATACATATATATATATATTGGAATGCTCGGAAAAGAAATAAATCGGGATTTCTGCGGAGGCCTGAAGGCTCCGGGTGAACATCGGGTTAATTTCGGGTTAAAGTCGGGTTAATGTTTACCCGGGCAGGGCTGGGCTCTCCCGGAGCTGCCGGGAATCCCGGCCCTGACCGAAACCGATCCCTAAAAACCCGCCCCGGTTCTGTGTTTGCTGTCCCGGAGCGGGATCGTCCCGGGGGGTGACCGGGCGGGGACAATGGAGGGACGGTGACAACGGAGCTGTCACACCCTTTATGTCACTGTCACAGCCCCCTGAGGAGCTCTGTCCCCTCCCTTGGGAGGACGATGTCGCAGGAAGGCACAGCCGGCTGTCCCAGATTCCAGGGGGAAAGGGATAAAGGGACCGAGGGGCTCTGCCGGGACACGATCCCGCCGGGACACGATCCCGCCGGGACACGATCCCGGGATCCCAGCGCGACAAGGAACGGGCTGGCAGCAAACAGAGCCGAGGGCGGGGACCGGGGGGAACCGGGAAAGCGGGGCTGAGCTCGGGTTTTGGCACCCGGGAAACCGGGGCTGGACTTTTGGTATCCCGGGAAACCAAACTCCAGGGGACAGGGACCTGGGAGAGCTCTGGCCAGCCCCGAGTGTCCCCTTTTCCAGGGGACAGGGACCTGGGAGAGCTCTGGCCAGCCCCGAGTGTCCCCTTTTCCAGGGGACAGAGATTTCCCGGGATGGCCACGCTCCCACCGAGATTCCAGAGGGATCCAGACCTGCCAGGATGGATCCAGGGATCCGCCGAGAAATTCCCGGAGGTGCCTCTGCTTCCACCCCCGCCTGTCCTTTTCTTCCAGGGGCTCAGGGATTTCCCAGGATGGGTCTCAGAGAGATCCCAGAGGGATCCGGAGCCCTCCCACCTTTCCATGCCGGGTCCGCCCCTGCTCCCTCCTCCATCACCGGCTCCGGGGTTCTCCGCTCCCTCCCCGCGTCCCGGAGGAATCCGGAGCCTTCTTCCCTTTCCAGGCTGGATCCAGGGATTCCCGGAGCTGCTTCCGCTCCCACGCTCGGGTTTATTAACCAGAGTTAGTTAATTAATTAGCAGCAGGCACGAGGGCTTCCAGCAGCATCTCGAGCCCTGGGGTGAGCTCCGAGTTTCCAGCAGGCAGGACCTGGAATTCCCTGGAATTCCCTGGGGAATGCGGCTCCTCCTGGGAGCGCTCCGCTGTCCCCGCGAGGGGGAATTTGTCCCTCAGGGTCGCTCCCTGGGGACAGGGAAGTGTCACATCCCCTCTGGGAGGTGACTCGGCATCGGCTCGGCCCAAAAAGTGACGGAAGGAGGGGACTGGGACTGGGAATGATTGGGAATGGGATTGGGGGGAGTGTCCTCATCCCAGTGCGGACCAGTCAGCGCTGGGGAGGAGCTTCGCTCTGCCCCGAGGTTTATCCCCGATCCTGCACGCTCCCGGTTTATCCCGGGATAAATCCCATCCGGAGTCCCCTCTCTGCTCCTGCAGCCCCGCGGGTCCCCAAAGCGGCGGCGCCGGGGAGGCGACATCGGCGCCGAGGTCACTTCTCCTCGCGTTCCCCGGCCCCGCAGAGCTGGGGGTGCTCGGCCAGCGTGGCCCTGACTTTCTTCTTCTCCTTGAAGCGCCCCGAGTGCGAGACTTTGACGTGTTTGCCTTTGGTGCTTTTGTCCACGAGTTTCTCCAGGCGGGCGGCGAAGCCGGGCGTCCCCTCCGGGTTTGTCCCCTCGGTGTTGTCCCCTCCCGGCGTCTCCTGTCCCTCGGGGTTCTCGTACAGCACCGTGGGCGCTGCCTGCCGCTTCCTCAGGAACGTCAGTTTCCACCAGCCGTGCCCGTCCGCCATCCTGCAACGGGATTTTTTGGGGTCTCCTGGAATTCCCCGGGGTCTCTTTCCGGGGCTGGGTGAGGGACGCGGCGCCTCCTTCCCATGGGGGATGGATGGATGGATGGATGTTCCAGGGGCTCGGGAATTCCGAGGATGGATGTTCCAAGGGCTCGGGAATTCCCGAGAGAAACCGAAGGGAAAAAAAAAAAAAACTGGGAGCTGCGCTTATCAGCCACGTGTGGAGCCCGGGCAGGGAGGGCAGGGAGGGAGCGAGGTGAGCAAACAGGAACAGGAACTGGGGCGCAGGTGGGAGCCGGGCCGGGCCGGGGGGTCCCCACCTGCCTCACCCCGAGCTCGGGGCTCTCCCGACCCCGCTGGGCCCCCGGGAAGATCCGGGAAGGATCCAGAGCCGAGCGTGGCTCCGGGGCAGGAGCAGAGGGAAGGCGGCTCCCGCGCCTCCCGCGGGCACCGAGGGGATTCCCAGCGCCGCTCCCGGAATTCCCGGGCTCCGTGTCCCCGTCCCTGTCCCCATCCGTGACCCCTCCCCGATGTCGCCTCCGGCATCTCTTTGTGGGGATAAAAATACCCTTTTCCCTCCTCGACGTGGGGACAAGGGCACGGGGAGTGCGGCCACCACCCTGCTGGTGGCACCTGTGTCCCCAGCGTCACCTCCCTGTGCCAGAGACAGGTGGGACCATCCCCAAGAGTGTCCCCCGGGGGTTCCCGTGTTCCCAGAATGTCCTCGGGGGGTTCCTGTGTCCCCAGAGTGTCCCCAGAGTGTCCCCGGGGTCCCCACGTGCCCCCCCCAGCACGGACACCTCATCCCGGTACCTGCTCCTGCCGTGTCCGGGGGTCCCGAGGGTGTCCCGTAGGTGGCCCGGGGTGACCCGGGAATGTCCCAGGAATGTCCCGGGATGTCCGGGGGTGTCCCCGGATGTCCTGGGGTGTCCTGAGAGTGTCCCGGGGTGTCCTGGGAATATCCGGGGGTGTCCACAGCTGTCCCGAGGATGTCCGGGGGTGGCCCAGGAATGTCCCGAGGTGTCCCGGGGGTGACCCGGGAATGTCCCGGGGGTATCCCGGGAGGGCAGCGCGGGCAGGTGCCACTCACCTGCGGCCGTCCCGGAGTTCCCGTCAAGGTGAACCCGCGGCCAAACCCCTCCTGCCGGAGCGAGCGGCGGGGCCGGGCCGGGCACGGCTGAATATTCATGACAGGGAGCGGCGCCAGCCCCGGGCGGGTGGCCCTGGGTGGCCCTGGGTGGCGCTGGGTGGCTCTGGGTGGCTCTGGGTGGCTGTCACCGCCGCGGGCCGGTGGCTCCGTGGCACCGGCAGCGGAGAGATCACGGCTGCCGGGCCGGTTCCTGCTCCCGTTGTCCCCTCCCGGTCACGGGGACCGTGTCCCCTCGTGGGGGAAAGCCCCCGACCCCGCCGGGACTCGGGGACACTGCGGAATCCTCCCGGGGGGCCGGAGCTGCTCCCCCGAGTGGATCCGGGGGGACGATCCAAGGGATTCCGAGGGATTCCGGCTCTGTAGGGGGTGGTCGGTCCCTGAGGGATCCGGGATCTGCTCCGGGACCGGGATTCCTTTTGGGGTGGCTTCTGAGGGTCCCGGGGGGTCCTGGCTCTGTCCTGGGGCACCCTGTGGTTCCCAAGGGATCTGGGATCTGCTGTGGGGGCACCTGGGGATCCCTGAGGGGTCTGGGATCTGCTCCAGCCCCTCTCTCCAGGGATGCCCGAGAAAACCGGGATCCCCTCCCGGGTTCCCAGGGCAATTCTGACTCTCCCAGAAGCCCACGATGGATCCGGGATCCGCTCTGGGGGATGCTGGGGATCCCTGAGGGGTCTGGGGGAATATCTGGGATCCCCGCAGGGACTGGGATCTGCTTGGGAGCCTCCTGGGGACCCCTGCGAGACCCTGGGGGGGAATCCCGGGGATCCCGCCTCGGTGCTGGGGCTCTTTAGGACCGGGATTGGGGAAGGGATTGAGACCGGGACTGGGCAAAGGCCGGGAGTGGGATCGCGTTTGGGACTGGGATTATGGCTGGGATCGGGAATCAGAATTGGGACCGGGATTGGTACCAGGTTTGGAACCGGCACCGGGATCGGGACCGGGATGGGAACTGGGACCGGGACCAGGATTGGGACCCCCAAACTCCCACCGCCCGCTCCGATTGGTCAGAGCCGCCACCGCCCTTTCCCCGCCAGCCAATCGAGACTCCGGCACGTGGCGCTTCCTCCGCATTGCCGCCATTTGATTGGTTGGAGGGCGGGACCTCTGTGCGGAGAGCGCTTTGATTGGCTGAGGCGCGATTGGCTGGAGTGGGAAGAAGCGGAAGTGGAGAGGCGGCGACGGCGAAGATGCAGGTGCGGGCGGGAGCGGGAGCGGGACCGGGAACGGGAACGGGAACGGGACTGGGGAAGGGAGCGGGAGCAGGAGCGGGACGGGGACAGGCATCGGGGAAGGGGCCGGGAGCGGGAACGAGATGGGGAAAGCGACCGAGATCGGGATTGGGGCCGGGTCCGAGCCCAGGGGAGCGGGATCAGCGCGGGGTGCTGAGCGCCGCCCCGGTGCCGGTGCCGGTGCGGGTTCCGGCAGCCCCGCTGCTCCCCGCAGGTCGCTCCGCAGGACTATCAGCATGTGCCCATCGACATCCAGACCGGCAAACTGCTGGGTACGGAACCGCATCCCGGATCCCGGATCCCGGTCCGGCCTCCCCCCGCTCCGCTGTCCCGCCGAACCGGGCAGGGAAAGGGGATTTATCCCGATTATCTCAAACCAATCCCTCTTTCCCTCCATATCATGTCCCTGCCGCTGTCCCCGTGTCCCCAGAGCCTGGAGATGCCCCCAGAGCCAGGGGTGTCCCTCAGCCCGTGTCCCCTCCACTGTCCCCTGTCCCCAGAGCCAGGGGGTGTCCCCAGAGCCCCGGGGTTGTCCCCCAGAACCTGGGAGTGTCCCCAGAACCTGGGAGTGTCCCCCAGCCCGTGTCCCCACTGTCCCGTGTCCCCCAGCCTGTGTTCCCATGCTGTCCCGTGTCCCTGTCCCTGTGTCCCTGTCCCTGTGTCCCCATGCTGTCCCGTGTCCCGTCCCCATGTCCCCATGCTGTCCCCGCGTCCCCATGCTGTGCCTTGTCCCCATGCTGTGCCTTGTCCCCATGCTGTCCCGTGTCCCTGTCCCGTGTTCCCATGCTGTCCCGTGTCTCCATGTCCCCACGCTGTCCCGTGTCCCTGTCCCGTGTCCCCATGCTGTCCCGTGTCCCCGTGTCCCCATGCTGTGCCGTGTCCCCAGACTGGCTGCAGGACCGGCGGCACTGCGGGCGGCGCTGGCAGGCGCAGGTGCAGCGGGTGCGGGAGCGGATCCAGGCGGCGCTGCGGGACATGCCCGAGCACCCCGAGATCCGCGACCTGCTGCGGGGCTCCTGTGAGTGTGGGACCGGGGTGTGGGGTTTGGGATCACTGAGCTGCTGCGGGGCTCCTGTGAGTGGGGCCGGGGCGTGGGGTCNTGCTGCGGGGCTCCTGTGAGTGGGGCCGGGGCGTGGGGATTTTGGGGTTTGGGGTTTGGGGTGTGGGATTGGGGTTTGCGGTGTAGGGTTTGGGATCACTGAGCTGCTGCAGTGATCCTGTGGGTGCAGGATTGGGATTGGGATTGGGGTGTGGGGTTTGGGATTTGGGGTTTGGGATTTGGGAAACTTCCTGGAAATCCCCTAAAACCTCCCAGGAACCCCCCAAAATCTCCTGGAGATGCCCCAGAACCTCTTGGGGACCCCTCTGAGCCCCCCCTGACCCCGTTGCTGCCCCCAGACCTGCACTACTTCCACTGCCTGCGCATCGTGGAGATCCTGCGGGGCACCGAGGCCAACACCAAGAACCTCTTTGGGCGATATTCATCCCAGAGGATGAAGGTGGAGCTTCTCCCTCTTCCTCCTTCTCATTCTCCTCTTCCTCCTCATCCTTTCCTTCCTTCTCTTCCTCCTCACCCTCCTCATTCCTCTCTTCCTCCTCCATCCCCCTCTTCCTCTTCATCTTCCTCATCTTCCTCCTTTTCTTCCTTCACCCTCCTCTTCCTCCTCTTCCTCCTTCTCTTCCTCCTCCTCCCGCTGACCCCCGTGTCCATCCCCAGGACTGGCAGGAGATCGTGTCCCTGTATGAGAAGGAGAACGCCTACCTGGGTGAGGGACGGGAATCGGGACGGGGACAGGGACAGGGATGGGATGGGGACGGGGATGGGGACAGGAACAGGAATGGAATGCGATGGGAATGCGAAGGGAATGGAATGGGAATTGGAATGGGAATTCCCCGAGGTGTCCCAAAGACCCCTCTGGGTGGGTGGAATTCACTCCCCAGACTGGGACAGCAAAGCCCAGGATTTCTGGGAACCCCAGACCCTGTTGGGATGAGCTCCCTGGGGTGTGTGTCACCCCCAGACCCCCCGGGGTGACCCCGGTGTCCCCCCAGCCGAGCTGAGCAGCCTGCTGGGGCCTGGGGTGAGCTACGAGGTCCCGGCCCTGCGGCGGCAGCTGTGACCCCAATCCCCGTGGGCTCTGTGTGTCCCCTGGGCTCTGTGTGTCCCCTGGGCTGTGTGTGACCCCTGGGCTGTGTGTGACCCCCGGGGTGACCGTGGTGTCCCCCCAGCCGAGCTGAGCAGCCTGCTGTGGCGTGGGGTGAGCTACGAGGTCCCGGCCCTGCGGCGGCAGCTGTCCCGGTGCCAGCAGGCCCAGCAGGAGCTGGCCCGGAGGGAGGACGAGACTCAGCTCGGGGCCAACGAGCTCCGGGAGAGATTCCTGGGGTCCTGCCGCCAGTACGGGATCGCCGTGAGTGCCACGGGGCGGGAATAACCCCAAACGGGGATGGGGTACCCCAAACTGGGGTTGGGTAACACCAACTGTGGATGGGGTGACACCAAACAGGATGAAAATAACCCCAAAAAGGATGGGATAACCCTAAACGGGGCTGGGGTAGGAGGAACAGGGATGGGGTGACCCTAAACGGGATGAAAATAACCCCAAATGGGGCTGGGGTAGGAGAAACGGGGATGGGGTGACACCAAACCAGATGGGATAACTCCTGAACGGACCCTAAAACAGCCCCCTGAGGGGTCACACTGGGACCAGGGTGTCCCCAAGTGTCCCCTCGTGTCCCCAGGGCGAGGACGTGCGCCGGGAGCTGCTGGCCCAGGTGCAGGCGCTGCCGTCGCTGCTGTCCCGCGTTGGGGACGGTGCCAGCGCCCTCGGGGACGCCATCGAGCTGTACCAGGCCTGCGTGGCCTTCGTGTGTGACAGGTGGGGACAGGCCCCGGCAGCCCCAAAATGGCCCCAAAATCAGCCTGAAAACAGCCCCCAAACGGCCCAAAACCAGCCTGAAAAGGGCCCTGACACCCCAAAACAGCCCCAAACTCAGCCCCAAAACACTCCACACACACCAGGAACAGCCCCGGCTCCCTAAAGAGCCCCCAAAACATCCCCCAGAGCCCAGAACAGCCTCAGCTCCTCCAGAACAACCCCAGACCAGCTCCTGGTCCCTCCAAACCCTGGCACGTGGGGATGCCGACATGTCCCTGATGTCCCCAAGGTGTCCCTGATGTCCCCGATGTCTCTGATATCCCCCATGACCAATGTCCCCATATCCCCACCTCCCCATGTCCTCACCCCCAATATCCCCGTATCCTGTATCCCAATATCCCTGATGTCCCCGATGTCCCTGATGTCCCCTTGTCTCCAGCCCCGGGGCCGAGGTGCTGCCGCTGCTGCGGTTCGTGGCGTCGCACGGGAACTGCTCCGTGTTCCGGTGGCGGACGGGCCGGGAGCCGCGGGGCCTGGAGCGGCCCGAGCTGCGGGCGGAGCCGGAGCCGCCCCGGGAGGACACGGTGGGTCCTGGGGGGACACGGAGGGGACACTTGGGGACAGGGGGACATGGGGACATGGCTCTGCCGGGCGGTTTTGGGGTCGGGCCGGGGCCGGAGCCGCCCCGGGAGGATGCGGTGGGTCCCGGAGGGGACATTTGGGGACACCAAGTGTCTCTGGCGGGGTTTGGGGTGGGGCGGGGCTCAGGGCTCTCTCCCGCAGATCGATTGGGGCGATTTCCCCGCGGAGCCGCCCCAGGGCGGGGACATCGACTGGGGGATCACGGTGGAGGCCAGTGCCCAGGTGGGTGACATCCCTGTGCCCCCAAACCCTCTCGGTGTCGCTCTTTGTCACCCTCTGCTCCTCAGGGGGACAGTGGCACGGATTGGGGCGATGTCCCTGTGTCCCCAAACCTCCCCTGTGTCACCCTTTGTTCCTCAGGGGGATGATGGCATCGACTGGGGGGATGGAGAGAAGGGACAGGAGGGGACAATCCCAGCAGAGCCCAGTGCCCAGGTTTGTGACACCCCCAGGGCCAGGGGTGTCCCTGTGTCCCCAAAACCCCTCTGATGTCACCCTCTGCTCCACAGGGGGACAATGGCATCGATTGGGGCGATGGAGGGGGACAGGAGGGGACAATCACAGTGCTGGAGGCTGGAACTGAGGGTGAGCAGGGCTGGGCAGGGGGTTTTTGGGTGTCCCCATCATTTGGGGTGATGCTGAGCTGGATTTGGGGTCCTTTCCCTTTCCACTTACCCCAGTGCCTCAGGACACCCCAGAAGGATTTGGGAACGGGACACAGGGCAGGAATTGGGTGCTGGGCTGGTGGTTTTGGGCGCCGCTGAGCCACCTTGGGGAGTCCCATCCCTGTCTCCTCATCCCTGGACACCCCCGAGGGATTTGGGAATGGGACAAGGTTGTTTTTTTTGGGTGCCCTGGGGTGACACTTTGGGGTCCCCACCCGCAGCCCCCGAGGACGTGGCGCGAGGCTCGGACGCGCTGACCCTGCTGGAGAACGCCGAGACGCGGAACCAGTTCATCGACGAGCTGATGGAGGTCGGGGGGACCCCCGGGGGACCCCCAGGGGACACCCCGGGGACAGCGGTGACCCCGGCCCCGCCCCCCGGGGGTGTGACCCGTGTCCCCTGTCCCCGCAGCTGGAGCTGTTCCTGGCGCAGCGGCTGCTGGAGCTGGAGGACGAGGCCGACGTGGTGGCCATGAGCCAGCTGCAGATGGCCCCGGCCCTGCTGCAGGGCCAGAGCGGCCACCGGGTGCGGGCCCAGCTGGCCACCACCAGGGAGCTGCTGGCCCAGCTCTGCTCCCGCAGCGTGCAGCACCTCTGCATGATCCTGGCCTCGCCCAGGTGAGGGGAGCTGCCCTGAAAATGACCCCGCAAATCCGTCTGAAACGGGTCTAAACAGGCCCCAAACGGCCTCAAAACTGCCCTGAAAATGTCCCCTAAAACAGGCCTGAAATAGCCCCCAAACAGCCCCTAAAATAACTCTCAAAATAGCCCTAAAAGAGCTTCTAAAATAGCCCTAAAACAGCCCCAAAACAGCCCCAAAGCTGACCCGAAAATAACCCTAGGATAGCCCCAAAATAGACCCAAACAGCCCCTAAAATAACCCCCAAAGGTGGCCAAGGTGACCCCCGCTGTCCCAAGCCATGCAGGGGTGGCCAAGGTGACCCTGCTGTACCAGGCTGTGTATGGGGTGGCCGAGGTGACCCAGGGATGGCTGAGGTGACCCAGCTGTGACCAAGGTGACCCAGGGGTGGTCTGGCTGAGGTGAGGGTGCTGTCCCTGAGGTGACTCAGGTGACCCCATGGTGGCTGAGGTGAGGGTGCTGTCCCCGAGGTTACCCTGCTGTCCCCGAGGTGACAGTGCTGTCCCCGGGGTGACCCTGCTGTCCCCGAGGTGACTCAGGCGACCCCCTGGTGGCCGAGGTGACCCTGCTGTCCCCAGGTACGTGGAGCGGGTGGCGGCGCTGCTGAAGCAGAAGCTGCTGCAGGCCGATCTGCTGCTGGCCAAGAGGGACGCGCTGGCCCAGAAACGTCACCAGGCGCTGGCCGAGCAGGCGGCCCTGGAGCCCAAACTGCAGCAGCTTCAGGACAAGATCAAGGAGCTCCAGAAGCTGGTGAGGGACGCCCCAAAAACCCCCCAAAAAACCCTCCCTCGTTTTGTCCCCCCTGAGCCCCTCGGGGTGTCGTTGCAGATCGAGGCCGACATCTCCAAACGCTACAAGGGGCGCCCGGTGAACCTGATGGGGATCAACGTGTGACCCCCTCCCCGAGGGACAGGGGGGTCCCCGAGGGGGTCCTGCACCTGCCAGTCCCCCTGGGGGAGCCCGTGGGTGCTGCTGGGTTTGGGGGTGTTGGTGAATAAAGCCCAAATTGTGTCTGAAATGGACGTGGAAAGAGGGGACACGGGCCAAAGGGACACGTGTGTGGACGGGACAAAGACCCGGGGGGGGCACGGAGGGGACAAGGACAGGAGGGACAGGAGGGACCCGCAGTCCCAGCCCCCCCAGAAAGTCGGGGTCCCTCGTGGTCCCTGTCCCCGCCGTGCGGTGACTGTCACCAGCCCGGGGCGGGCTGCAGACAAAGGGATGGGACGGGACCGGCGCTGGGGACCCTGGCGGTGTCACCTCCCCCCCCCCGGGCCGGCTGCTGCCCCCTCCCACCTGCCAGGGAGGGGTTTAATGACCCATTAAGGCCCTGCCATCTGTGCCAGCCCGTGTCCCCGCTGTTGTCGCATCGCTCCGGGAACCGCTGCGGGGCCACCCCTGCCAGCTGCGGGCCGCCTCCCGCTGTCCCCAACTGTCCCCAACTGTCCCCGCGGCCGCCCCCGCGCCACCCGGCCCTGCCTGTGCCTGCGCTCCCCGTCCGTCTGTCGGTCCGTCTATTCATCCCTGGGTTCCTCCAGCTCTCCTGGCATTGTTTCCCGCATCTCTTTGTCCATCCCTCCGTCCATCCCTCCGTCCATCCCCTCTGTCCATCCCTCCGTCCATCCCTCTGTCCATCCCTCCGTCCATCCCTCTGTCCATCCCCTCCGTCCATCCCTCCGTCCATCCCTCTGTCCATCCTCCCCTCGCTGATCTCTCCCCGCCTCCCTCCCAGATCCCTCTCCCCGCTCGGGGCTCTCCGTCTCCCCCTCCTCACCCCTCTCCATCCCCTCTCAGCCAAATTTTTCGCACCAATCAGCGGCTCCCGCGGTCCCCAGCGGGGCGGGGACAGCAGCGGGACCCCCCCCC
>VZDJ01000112.1:181362-191550 GCA_008694505.1 Cyanoderma ruficeps
CCAGCGGGGGAGGGAAAAAAAAAAAAAAAAAGAAAGGGAAAAATTAAAATGAAATAAAATAAAAATCCGGGAGCGGTTTTTATTTGGTTTATGGCACGCTCTGTTTCAGGAATTCGCTCTGCGGACGAATATTTTTGGCTTTGGAGTGGCGGCTGCGGGGAGGGTTTGGGATAATTCCATCCCGAATCCCGACTCCCGAATCCCAGATCCCCGGAGAAGGGAGCGGGATGCGGATTTGGGAGCAGCACGTGCCGGTTCTGGGACGGATCCGATCAAAAATCCCTTCAAAAACCTGATCCAAAATCCCATCAAAATCCAGTTTAAAAATCCCATTTAAAACCGAATCGAAAATCCCATCAAAAAACCTGATCCCAAATCCAATTAAAAATCCCATTTAAAAGTCTGACCCCCAAATCCGATCAAAAATCCCATTAAAATCCAATTAAAAATCCCATTAAAAATCCCTTTCCAGAGAAAACCCCGGGGTCGCTTCCCCTTCCGAGGTCACGGCGACGATTCCCTGAGATTCCCTGGATTTGGGGCAGGGAAATGGGATTGGGAAAAGGGGACACTGGAACCTCACACCTTTATAGGGAATCGGCAGAACCGCCCCTTTTCTTCCCGGGTTTTCCACCAAATCCCAACCCCAACCTCTTCCTTTCCCAGCAGGATTCCCCATCCCGGTTGTTTGGCCTCCCTAAATCCCAGGGATTGGGAATTTTAGGGAAGGAACTCGTTTTCTTCCCAGATTTTGGGCCAAATCCCAATCCCGACCCCAGAGCAGGATTGAGGAGGCTGATTATTGGGTGACCCCAAACCCCGGGGTTGGGAATTCGGGGTTTTTCCCTCAGGGTTGGGAATTCGGGGTTTTTCCCTCGGGGTTGGGAATTCGGGGTTTTTCCCTCAGGGTTGGGAATTTGGGGTTTTTCCCTCGGGGTTGGGAATTTGGGGTTTTGGGAATTTGGGGTTTTTCCCTCAGGTTTGGGAATTCAGGGTTTTTCCCTCGGGGTTGGGAATTTGGGGTTTTTCCCTCGGGGTTGGGAATTTGGGGTTTTGGGAATTTGGGGTTTTTCCCTCAGGTTTGGGAATTCAGGGTTTTTCCCTCGGGATTGGGAATTCGGGGTTTTTCCCTCGGGGTTGGGAATTTTGAGGGTTTTCCCTTGGGATGGCTGGGGGGGTTGTGGGGAAAGGGGAGAGGGCACCCATGGGAGCCTGGACTGGGACTGGGGCACTGGGAGAACTGGGAGAACTGGGAATGGGGGAACTGGGAGAACTGGGAATGAGGGAACTGGGAGAACTGGGAATGAGGGAACTGGGAGAACTGGGAGAACTGGGAATGGGGGAACTGGGAGAACTGGGAGAACTGGGATTGGGGCACTGGGAGAACCGGGATCTCACATTTCTGGGGGACGGTTCCTGGGATGAATCGGGAATTCCGCCTTTATTTGGGGATCCCAAATTCCCTTTTTCCCTTCCATAAAACCGGGATCTTCCCTCGTTTCCAGCTGGGAAAATGGATTTTAAAAAGCAGGGAATAAAGGACGGGATCAGCGGGATTTGGAGCCGGAGAATTCCCAAACTTTCCCCCAAATCCGGGCTCCCCCATCCGCCCCATCCAGTGTAAAAAAAATAAAATATGAGGGATAAAAAGGAAAAAGATAAAATATAAAATATAAAAATTAAAAATTATAAAGTATAAAATTGAAAATGTCAAATAGAAAAAAAAATTAAGCAGGGAACGTACAAATAGAAAATAGAAAAAATTGAAATGTAAAATAGAAAAATTAAAATATAAAGCACGAAGCAAAAAAAGGTAAAATAAGAATTAAAACGGAAATATGCGAAATGTCAAATGTAAAAATTAAAATACAGATCATGGAGTAAAAAATTTAAAATCTAAAATGTAAGATAGAAAGCTTAAAAATTAAAATATAAATTTTCAAATTTAAATTCCAAACAGGAGGTATAAAATACAATGTATTGAATATAAAACATCAATTCTGAGAATTAAAAACCAAAAAGAAATAGGAAATCTGCAATAGGCAACAGCCATTTTATAGAGCACAATTAAATTAAAATTAAATTAAAATTTTAAATTTTTGCCCCTTTGTTTACCTGTTCATTTATTAATTTATCATGGATTAATATTTACCTGTTTATTTATTAATTTAGAACGGATTCATTTCCCTGTTTATTTATTAATAAACACGAATTCACCTGGTTTTACCTGCTCATTTATTAATTTATAATGGATTTAAAGACCTGCTCATTTATTAATAATTAACGTTTATTTGCCTGTTTGTTTACCTGTTCATTTATTAATTTTTAATGAATTAATGAATAATTGACGGGTTAATTCACCTATTTCTTTACCTGTTTATTTATTAATTTATAACAGAGTCATTTCCCTGATTATTTATTAATAAACAGGAATTTACCTGCTTATTTATTAATTTATAGTGGATTCAAATACCTGTTTATTTATTTATTAATTAACATTAATTTACCTGTTTGTTTACCTGTTCATTTATTAATTAATAACGTATTTATTTTCCACTTTATTTTTTAATTAACATTACCCATTTATTTGTTAGTTTGTATTTAATTTTCTTTCCCTGTTCATTTATTAATTGATCATTAATCCACCTCTTTATTTAATAATTTAGAATTCATTTATGATTGGTTAATTTCCCTATTAATTAATTATTCTAATAAAATAATTATTTCAATTAATTAATTTTCCCAGGGAATTCCCAAGGCGCTGATCCCAAAATTCCTCCCGGTTTTCCCGGATCCTTTGGGATTGTCACACCCAGGGCCGCCGACATTCCCAGCCAGGAATTCCAAAGGAAATCCGGGAATATCCCAGAAATCCCGGGAATTCCAGCCCCGACATTCCTGGGATTTATGGGATGAGGAATGGGGATTTATCCCGGGAAACCCTGGAACAGAGACGGAATTCCGGCTTTTCCCGGGTTGGGTTTATCCCGGGAAATCCTGGAAGTGGGGATGGAATTCCGGCTTTTCCCGGGTGGGTTTATCCCGGGAAACCCTGGAACAGAGACGGAATTCCGGCTTTTCCTGGGTGAGTTTATCCCAGGAAACCCTGGAAGCGGGGACGGAATTCCGGCTTTTCCCGGGTGGGTTTATGGGGAATGTGCAGGTGCGTCCCTGTGGGTGAGGGACAGTTCGGGATTCGGGATTCGGGATCTTCGGGCCAGGGCCTGTGGGTGGGGCCAAAATCTGGGATTTGGGACCAGGAACATGCGGGTGAATCCCTGAGGATTGGGGACAATTCGGGATCAGCCCTGGCCCTGTCCCGGTGGGTGACCAGGGGTGACCAGGAGTGACCATAGGGGTGACCAGGGGTGACCAGGAGTGACCATAGGGGTGACCAGGGGTGACCAGGGGGGTGACCAGAAGTGACCAGAAGTGACCAGAGGTGACCAGGAGTGACCAGGAGATGACCAAAGGTGACCAGAGTGACCAGGGGGGTGACTGGAGGTGACCAGGGAGTGTCTGGGGATGACCGGGAGTGACCAAGGGGTGAGCAGGGGTGACCAGGGGGTGACCAGGGGTGACCAGGGGGTGACCAAGAGTGACCAGGGGTCACAAGGCATGACCAGGGGTGTCTGGGGTTGTCCGAGGGATGACCGAGGGGTGACTGGAGGTGACCAGGGGGTGACCAGGGGGTGACCAGGGGGTGTCCGGGGGGTGTCTGGTAGTGACCGGCAGTGACCGGCAGTGACCAGCAGTGACCAGGAGTGACCAGGAGTGACCAGAGGTGTCCGGGAGTGACGGGGGGTGACCGGTGGGTGACCGAGGGGTGACCGGTGGGTGACCGAAGGGTGACCGGTGGGTGACCGAGGGGTGACCGGTGGGTGACCGGTGGGTGACCGAGGGGTGACCAGTGGGTGACCGAGGGGTGACCGGTGCCTTCCCGCTGTCCCCATCCCGCCGTGCCGCCGTTCCCGGCGGGATCGTTCCCGGGATGGTTCCCGGCGGGATCGTCCGTTCCCGGCGGGATGGTTCATTCCCGGCGGGATCGTTCCCGGGATCGTTCCCGGGCTCGTTCCGGGCTCGTCCCGGGCTCGTCGGGCGCGGCTCGGGGCTCGCGGCCGTCCCCAGATCCCGGGCAAAGGCCGCCAGGTGTCAGCCCGCGCCCGCCGCTGCCGCGGGAACCGCGAATCGTCTCCCGGCCCTTCCCGCTCCCCTGGCCACGGGAAGGGACGGAGGGAACGGCGGAGCCCGGCATTATCCCGGGATTATCCCGGGACAGAGCCCGCCCCGAGCGTTCCCCGGGAAAGGACGGAGGGAACGGCGGAGCCCGGGATTCTCCCGGGATTATCCCGGGACAGGACCCGCCCCGAGCGTTCCCCGGGAAAGGACGGAGGGAACGGCGGAGCCCGGCATTATCCCGGGATTCTCCCGGGACAGGACCCGCCCCGAGCGTTCCCCGGGAAGGGACGGAGGGAACGGCGGAGCCCGGGATTCTCCCGGGACAGAACCCGCCCCGAGCGTTCCCACCATTATCCCGGCGGAGGAAAAAGGGAGCGGGGCCGGCCGCAGGGATGCGGGAACCGGGTTTTGTCGGGCTCATGGAATTCCGGGCCGGGAATTCCGGGTGGGTGGGAAGGAGCTCAAAGCCCACCCCAATTCCAGCCCCGCCACGGGCAGCTCCCGCTATCCCAGCCCGGCCTCGGACGCTTCCAGAGACGGGAATCAGGGATGGGAATGACCCTTCCCTTTTCCCAAATCAGTTCCCGATGTTCCCGGCCATGAACTCCAAAGGAAACCCGGGAATGTCCCAGAAATCCTGGGAATTCCAGCCCCGACAGCCTCTGCATTCGTGGGATTTGTGGGATAAGGAATGGATGGAGTTTACCCCGGGAATTCCTGGTCGTGTGGAAGGAATTCCAGGTTTTTCCGGGTGGGGTTTATCCCGGGAATTCCTGTAAGTGGGGACGGAATTCCAGCTTTTCCCGGCTGGGTTTTATCCCGGGAATTCCTGGTAGTGGGGATGAAATTCCAGCTTTTCCCGGGTTCTCCTGGTGTTCCCTCCTGGCAGGGATTTTGGGAATGAGCCCTTGGCAGCCCCGGGGTTGTCACCCTGATCCCTTGGGAGCCGTTCCTGGGATTCCTGGGATCCGATTTCCCTGGAAGTGCCCAAGGAACGCCGGGACTGGTCCGGCTTCGTGCCCAGGCATTCCCAGCCTGGACAATTCCCCGGTTCCCTGACCTCATCCCGCTCCCGGGTCCGGTTTTCCCGGGAATGTGGGGCCGGGAAGGCGCCGGGTGGGATTTTATAGGAGCCGCCGCTGCACGGCCGGAGCCGGCGGCCGCCAGATTAATTCCATGAAATTAATTGGGACAAGATTGAAAAGGAAATTAAGGCGCAGCTGAGTGAACATTCCCAACCTTTTCCCTCCTCCTCCTCCTCCTCCTCCTCCTTTTCCCATCGCTTCCTCCCCCTCCCCTTCCCGCATCCCGAATTTATGGTGGAAAAGCCCTCGGGATCCATCGGTTCCGAGCCAGGAATTTGCCGCTGGAGCCGCTGCAATTCCCGCGGGGATCCCCCCGGATGGACACGGGCTGGGGGATCCCAAATCCGGCCCCGAAAACGGGGAATTCGCAGCTTTCCATAGAGGGAGGGAGGAGCGGGAGGGGGAGCTGCTCCTGCAGCCCCAAATCCGGCCCCAAAGTGGCCCCAAACCCCAAAAAACCCAGTAAAAACCAGTAAAAACCAGTGAAAATCAGTAAAAACCAGTAAAAACCAGTAAAAACCAGTAAAAACCAGTAAAAACCAGTGAAAACCAGTAAAAATCAGTGAAAACCAGTGAAAATCCAATAAAACCCAGTAAAAACCAGTGAAAATCAGTAAAAAACAGTAAAAACCAGTGAAAATCAGTAAAAACCAGTAAAAACCAGTAAAAACCAGTAAAAATCAGTGAAAACCAGTAAAAATCAGTGAAAACCAGTGAAAATCCAATAAAAACCAGTAAAAACCAGTAAAAAACAATAAACCCCCATGAAATCCAGTAAAGACCAGCAAAGACCAGTAAAACCCCAGTAAAGACCAGTAAAATCCACTAAAAACCAGTGAAATCCCAATAAAACCCAGAAATCCCAGGAAAAGCAGCAGAATCCAGTAAAATCCCAGTAAAGACCAGTGAAATCCACTAAAAACCAGTGAAATCCCAATAAAACCCAGAAAATCCCAGGAAAAGCAGCAGAATCCAGTAAAACCCAGTAAAGACCAGTAAAGATCAGTAACTCCCCCCTGCTGACACCATTAATTTAATTTAAAATCTTAATTTTGAGCAATTTTAGCTCCTTTTGGCCTCGGGGACGAGCCCGCGCCCCCCAGGAAATTCCGGCTCCGTTCTCTCCGAGGACGCGGATGAGGTCGCGCCAGTGGAAACGGGAAATGAAACGGGAAAGAAGCCAAATTTCCCAAAGAAGTTATACAAAAAAAAAAAAATCTGGATTCTGTCTCAGTGAGGATGAGGATGAGGTCATGGGAATGAGAAATCAGACGGAAAACCGGGCAAATTTCCCAAAAAATTCCCAAAAAATTTCCAAAAAAAATTCCAAAAAAAAATTCTAAAAAAAATTTCGAAATAAATTCCCCCCAAATTCCGGATTCTACCTTGCTGAGGATGCGGATGAGGTCGCCCCGTCGGAAGGAGAGCTCGTCGGGATTGTCGCCGTGGCAGTCCCACAATCCCTGGTAATAATCCGAGTAATCCCCCTCCAGGTTTTCTGGGAAAAAGGGAATTCGGGGCCGTCAGGGATTTGTAGGTCCGGGATCAGGACGGGGATTCCAGAGCCCAAAGTTCTCCTGGAGCTGCTCTGGGAAGGGAAAGGCTCCGAATCCACCGGGAATGTTGGATGCTGAGGTTGGAAAAGGGCAGGAATTCCCTGGAATTCCATCAGGAACTCTCTGCTCCAGGGATTTGTGCTCCTCCCAGAGAGTCGTGTCCCAGTTTTCCCTCATTTCCTCGGAATTCTCCTGGTCCCAGCTCCTTCCCTGCTCCCAGAGGGGCAGGAGGGCGTTGGACGCGTCCCGGGAATATCCGGTGGGATCCGTGGGGGTCAGATCTGGAGGATCCATCCCAAAATTCCTGCAGCACCCTTCCCAAAATTCCTGCAGGACCCTCCCCAAAATTCCTGCAGGACCCTTCCCAAAATCCCTGCAGGACCCTCTCCAAAATTCCTGCAGGACCCTTCCCAAAATTCCTGCAGGACCCTCCCCAAAATTCCTGCAGGACCCTTCCCAAAATTCCTGCAGGACGCATCCCCGGCCTTTTAGGGATAAGAATCCCATTGAAAAATCCCAAACTCCTCCTTTATCCCGGGAATTTTGGGAGATGCCTCCGTATCCCATCGGGAAGAGTTGTCCCAACCGGAATTCCACCATTGCCAGGAGTCCGACTCGTCAAATCCCGGGAATTCTCCCGTTCTCCACATTTCCCCCAGCCCGGGATGCTCCAAAGTGGCCAAAATCCCAAAAATATTCCCCCCGGCCATATCCCGGAAATCCTTTGGATTGGGATCTTACCCTCCCCGCTCCCGAAGTTCTCCGGATCCTCCGGGCACGGCGGCTCCAGCTCCTCATCTGGGGAGGGAAAAGAAACGGGAAAATCAGGGAAAATCTGGGAACGTCGCAGCTCCGGGGCTCCAAGAGAATCCTGGAATAAAAAAAAAATTCCCAGATGGATTGTGGAGGGAGAAGAATTTCACGGAAAACGGGAATTGTTGCGGACGCTGGGAAAAACAAATCTGTGAATTCGGGATGTTCCTGTGGGAAAAGAACTTGGGAGAAGGAGATTCCAGAGGGGAAATTCCAGGCTGGAATTTCCTGGAATCGAGTCTGATGGATCCAGGGGTTTTCCTGGAAGCAAATCTGATGGATCCAGGGGTTTTCCAGGAATCAAATCTGATGGATCCAGGGGTTTTCCAGGAATCAGGCCTGGAAGTGAAGCTCCACCTTCCCAATCCCAGCCAAAATTTCGATTTTCCAGGATGGAATGGAAGGAAAAAGCTGGAAAATCCAGGAATGGGATCCATGGGGACAGGACCGGCCCCTCTGCATTATCCAGAGGGTTTTTTGGAATGAGATCTGATGGATCCAGGGTTTTTCCTGGGATAAAGTTTGAAGGATCCAGGGCTTTTCCTGGAATCAGGCCTGGGAGTGAATCTCCGCCTTCCCAATCCCGCCCAACCCTTGGATCTTCCCGGATGGCGTCAGAGGAAAAAGCCGGAGAACTTTGGAAAATCCAAGTTCTCCCTCCCGGGATCCTCCTCCCGGGGGTCCGGAGCCGCCGGCGCATCCCGGGAAGCTTCGGAATCTCAGCGGAGCCGAGTTTTTAATGGAGCAATTTGATTCAATTTTCCAGTCGATAAAATTCCCCGGCAGCGCTCGGCGCTTCCGAACGGACACCTTCACTCCTGATTTAACATTCCCATCCCATCCTGCCCGGGAAATTGGAAAAATTNGTTTGGGGTGAAGGGAGATTCCTGAGCTGGGTTGGCCCAGGGAAGGCGGGAAGACTAATCCATGGGAATCCATGGAAAATCCTGGAAACCCATGGAAACCCATGGAAACCCATGGAAACCCATGGAAGGCCATGGAAAATCATGGAAAACCATGGAAAACCATGGAAAACCATGGAAACCCATGGAAACCCATGGAAACCCATGGAAGGCCATGGAAAATTGTGAAAACCCATGGAAGGCCATGGAAAATCATGGAACACCATGGAAACCCATGGAAAATCGTGGAAAACCATGGAAACCCATGGAAACCCATGAACACCTATGGAAAACTTATGGAAAACCCATGGAAAACCCATGGAATCCATGAAAACCTGTGAAAACTCACGGAAGTCCATGGAAATCCACGGAAATCCATGGAAATCCATGGAAACCAGTGGAAGTCCAGAGAAATCCTTGGAAACCCATGAAAACCCATGGAAATCGATGGAGATCTATAAAAAGTCATGAGAATCCATGAAAAATCCATGGAAATCCATGGAAATCCATGGAAATTTGTGGAAACCCATGAAAACCCTGGGAGCTGCTCAAGCAGAATTCCCGGATCTGAAATTCCCAGAAAAACGAGGTTTGGCTTTGGGAAGCCCATCAGGACACTCGGAATAAGGAACTGGGATAAAACCTTGGAATTTTGGGCGGGTTAAATGCGGGAAAGGCCAAGGTTTCCTCACGGTTTTCCAAGGAAAATTTGGGAATTTGGGAGCTCACCTGGCAGCACCTCATAGATGTCGTCATCTTGGGGCTCCGGCTCCTCGGGATTCAGGGTGGAATTTTGGGAATTGTCCATGGAATCAGAGCTGTCCTGGTCCTTGGAGAGCTCCTCCTCCTCCTCCTCATCCTCGTCGCAGGGAATGGTCAGGGAGCTCAGGTCTGCCGGGAATCCGGGAAAACGGGATGGAAAAGTGGGAATTCTCCCCATTCCAGAGGGGTGGGATTGAGATCCAAATCCTGGGTCTGAGGAGGGGCAAAGATCCAAGGAAAAGCCCCAGGAAAGATGGGAAAAAACCCAAGGAAAGATGGAAAATCCCAGGAAATAACCCCAAATTCCGGGATGAATCCTGAAGGGACAGAGCCGGGGGGTTCCAGAGGTTCTGGAAAGTTCCAGAGGGTTCCTGGAATTTTCTCCGTCTCCAGCTGGATCAACTGTACACAAACCCAGCTGGGAGAGAGGGAAAACGGGATGAGAAGAGGAAACTCCCCCAATTCCAGAGGGGTGGGATGGAGCTCCAAACCCTGCACCAGGGAACTGGGAAAAAACTGAAGGAGAAAACCCGAAGAAAGACGGGAAATCCCCGGGAATGACCCCAAATTCCAAGTGGGCCTGAAGGGGCGGAGCCTGGGAAGCAGCCTGGGGGATTCCAGAGAATTTCTGGAATTTTCTCCGTCTCCAGCCGGGGCGACTCCCCACAGACCCGGGTGTGGGCGGATGGGAAGCCGCGATCCGGGCGGGAAAACTCTTCCCAAGGATCCCGAAAAGCGGGAGCGGCCGCGGGCACTCACCCCTGAGGAGGAACCGGATCTGCTCCACCCAATCCTGTGCCTCAGCTGGGCTCGGAGCCGTGAACTGCCGGGAGAATCCATCAGCCCGGGAGTTGGGATTTGGGGTTTGGGGTTTGGGAGTTGGGGTTTGGG
>VZDJ01000112.1:191580-208993 GCA_008694505.1 Cyanoderma ruficeps
TGGGGTTTGGGGTGAGGGGACAGCCATCCACCATTCCCAACCCCAGGGCACCAGGATTCCCGGGATTTATCTCCTGGCTCCAAGTAGGACCAGAGCAAAGCCGGGATAACCCAGGAAAGCTGGAAGGCCTAATCCATGGAAACCCATGGAAAGCCATGGAAACCCATGGAAACCCATGGAAACACATGGAAATCCATGAAAATCCATGAAAATCAATGGAAATCCATGGAGATCAATGGAAATCCATGGAAACCCTGGGCAGGCTATCCCAGGAAATCTCCCCGGCCTAATCCATGGAAATCCATGGTAATCCATTCCCATCCCTCCCATAATTCCCATTTTCCCCAAAAAAATTTTCAATTCCACCCCCCTGAAATTCCCATTTCCCCTCCCAAATTCCCATTTCCCCCCAAAAAAATTCCCATTTTTTCCCTCTGAAATTCCCATTTCGCCCCCCAGAATTCTCATTTCCCCCCAGTTTCCCACCTCGTAGGAGCGTTTTCCTGGGCAGAGCAGCTGGAAGCAGCATATTTTCCGGGAATCTTTCCGGAGTTGGGAATCCAGGCGGGCCTGGTAGCGCTCGATGGGGAAGGAGCCCTTGGGCTGCTTGCCTGGGAAAAGGGAATGGGGGGAAATTTGGGATTTTCCAGCTTTTTTCCACCCCCCGGATGGGGAACCAGGGAGTTTTTCCATGGAGGGAGACTGAAGCTCCCAGCTGGAAAATTCCAGGAATGGGGAATGTCCTGAAAATTCTGGGAGATGGAGACGGGTGGAAAATTTTGGGGGAGGAAAATGGGCCACAAAATTCAGGGAAAGGGGGAAATGGTTCTGAAATTCTGGGAATGGGAAATGGGCAGAGAATTCTGGGAAAGGGGGATGCCTGGAAAATTCTGGGAAAAGGAAATGGCTCCAAAATTCCAGGAAAGGAGAATGGCTGGAAAATTTCCGGCGAAGAGGAAGGGCCAGAAAACTCCCTTTTCCAATGGAAAAAAATCCCAAATCCAGCTGGGATTTCCCCTTCCAGGAGCCGGGAGTTTTGGTTTTCCATGCTCAGATCCCTCTTTTCCCCCCGAAATTTGGGAATTCTTTTCCCACTCACTCTTCTCGTTGGCGTAGTAGAGGAAATTCCGTTGGGTGAGGACGCACCAGCGCTTGTGCCACTCGGAGCCGAAAAAGCTGGGCTCTGGAAAACAGGGAAAAAATGGGAAAAATGGGAAAAAAAAGGGAAAAAATCAGGAAAAGTGGGAAAAATCTTCCTTTTTGTTCTTTTGGGATGGGTTCCTCAATGGATTCACTGCGGCCAGGGGACAAGTTTGGGGTTAAACCTCTGGAAAATGTCGTTAAGGCGGAGACGGGCGGGAGTTAAGCCAGGCCCAAGTCCCAGCTCAGCTCAGGGAAAAACCAGGAGCCGTTTCTGCCTCTTCCCATCAATAATTCCCGAGCAAATCCCATTAGGGAAGGGAATAATTTGTGGCTTTCACGGGAAAAGGGAGATAAGGCCGAGGATGATTCCGAGCCCGGCTCTTATCTCCGCATTAAACGTGGGATGATCCCCAATCCCTGGAGCTTTCCCCGGCTTTCTCTCCTCATTAGTTTTGCCCTCCAGGCCTGGGCCGGGCTTAATTTAATTCCAGGATTTAATTTGGATGCTCTGGAAAAGGGAATGAGCCCAGCAAGGCATTGGAAAAACCTGGAAGCTCCTGCGGGTGGGAATCCGAGGATTTCCTGCGTTTTGCTGGGGGTTTTTAGGCTGGAAATTTGGGATTTTCCCAGATTTGGAGGTGGCAGCCCCTGGATCTTCTCCTGGAATTCCAGGTCTTACCTCGGGATCTCTTCTCCAGGTATCCTTGCTTCAAAATATTCCCGGAATCCTGGAAGGGCCTTGGGATCTCCTCCAGGCCTGCGGGGAGCAAAGCAAAGCAAAACCTTGGAATTTCCCACTCCCACATTCCAAAGTTTCCTGCCCCTTCCTTTGGGGGAGCTGCGCTGGGGGTGGAAATCCCAGTTTATCCCAATCCTGCTGCTATTCCCAGGACTGGGAATAGGGAACAGGGTCTTGGAATTCCGGGATTCAGTGGGATGAGGCTGGAGCTGCCCTTTTCCCCTGGAATCTGGTGGGGTTATGGACATGGAGAACCCAATTCCCATGGAAAAGCCCAATCCCCCTGGAAAAGCCCAATTCCCATGGAGAATCCAATTCCCATTGCGGATGATGGCTCTGCCCATGGAATCTCATCCCGGAGTCTGGAAGGGCTCTGCTGTTCCCAGCTCATCCCAAAAATCTGGGAATGCTGGGATAGCGGGAGGTCTCCCTGAATGGGCTTTAGGATCCCTTCCATCCCAAATTATCCCACAATAAATCCACCTGAAAGTGAAAAAATATGGAAATAAAAATATTTTAAAAAATATAAAAATATGGATCCGTAACTTAAAAAATCCCTGGAATTCTTTCCCTGGTCGCTCTCATCCCCAACCCCAACATTCCGAGCCCTCCCCGATCCACAACGGGCTGGAAAATCCTAAATCATTCCCTAATGGAGCCACCGTCCCATCCATCAGCGGGCGGGAATTCATCCCCATTAATTCCCTAATCCATGATAAACTTCCCGTCCTTTCCTGTCGGCGCGGGGACTCCGTAAATCCCGCCCGTGGCTGCGGCTCCAGCGGAGCGTTCAGGTGTGCTCCGACCATTCCTCGTTAGCCCGACGGCCTCATTGTCCCGGGAATGGCCTTGGGGGCCTCGTTTTCCCGGGAACGGCCTTGGGGGCCCCAGTCCCGAGGCAACAAACTCGGGAATTCCGTAGGCAACAGATTTGGGAATTTCAGAAGTGGCAAACTCAGGAATTCCAAAGGCAACAAAACTGGGAATTTGGGAGGCGGCAAACTTGGGAGTTGCAGAGGCAACAAACTCGGGAATTGCAAAGGTAACAAACTCGGGAATTCCAGAGGCAACAAACTCAGGAATTCCAAAGGCAAAAATCTCGGGAATTGCAAAGGTAACAAACTCGGGAATTGCAAAGGCAAAAAACTCGGGAATTCCAGCGGTAACAGATTTGGGAATTCTGGCGGCGGCGAACTCGGGAATCAATTCCAAAGGCCACAGACTTGGGCTGAGTCCCCTCAGCGGGGCAGATCCGGGGAGGATCCAGCATTTCTGGGAATCCCATCCCGGGCGAGGCCAAGCGGAGCTGGGGAGCAGCTCCATCCATCCCGGCCCATCCCGGGAATCCGCAGAGCTCCGGGATCCTCCCCCGCAGCCCCTGCCCCGATCCGGGGCTGGGCCGCGCCTTCTCCCCGATAAGGAGCTCATCCATCAGCGCGGGGAAGGGCGGGAAGGGGGTTGGATTGATCGGGAATGTGTCATTCCCGGCGCACGCCCCGCGGGATAAATGGATCCTCCATCATCCCCCGGCCGCTCCGCACCTGCGGCCGCGCGCTCCGGGACCAGCCCGGCCCGGGGTTTGATGGATTGGATGGATTGGATGGATCTTCCCCTCCCGGCTTTAATGAACGTAAACAAACAAAGGAGAGGGGGAGAGAGGGGAAACATCAAATAATTCCCGTGACAGGTCCCGAAAGGAGCCGGGAGAGCGGGAAGCGCTTCCCGAAGGGAGCCGCGTTTGATGTGGGATCGGGATTTGTAAACAGCGGCCGCTCCGGATCGCGCCTTATCCAAATATTTCCCTTTCCCAGCGCCGGCTGAAGGCCGGGATTGACGGCTTTGGACTCTTCAACTTTCAGCTTTCACCCCGCGGCTCGGCGGGGAGGGAGAGGGGGAGAGCTCCCTCCTCATTCCCGCTGGGATTTGTTCCCGAATTTCCCCTCGGAAAAGCTGATATGAGGCACCTGGAGATCAAACCGGTCCCGTTCCTCCTGTTCATTCCCGGTTTTCCAGAGGGTCCCCAGCCCCTCCAAGGACCCCAAAAGGAGCGAGGGGAGGAGGGAGAGAGGGAAGGGGAGGGATGAGCCCCATTCCTGCCGGGATTTGTTCCCAATCTCCCCATGGAAAAGCTCACCCGGGGCACCTGGAGATCAAAGTGGAGGGAGCTGCTCATTCCCATTTTTCCAGAGGGTCCTGAGCCCCTCTGGGGACCCCTCTGGTCACAGCCCCGTCCATCCCATCCCGCTATTCCATCCCGTTATCCCATCCCATCCCATGGATCACATCCCAACCCATTGACCCTTCCCAACCCATTGACTCCACTGATCCCATTGATCCCATTGATCCTATCCCAGCCCATTGATCCCATTGATCCCATTGATCCCACTGATCCTGCTGATCCCGCTGATCCCATCCCAACCCACTGACCCCATCCCATCCTTTTTCCCCGGGTCAGGAGCTGCCCATGGATCAATCCCAGAGGGATGACATTCCCTGGCCATGGATAAACAGGATCTGGGACACTGAGCCACGGGAGCAAATCCCAAATCCCAAAACCCAGCCACCCTTCCTCCTTATTCCCAACAGGGGCAGCGATTTTCCCAGGGAAAATCCCAAAGTCTGGGGAGCTGAGGGTGTCGCAGGGCAGGAATTCCGCATTTAACCCCCCGTGGCAACGGCGCTGAAACTCGGGAATAAAAGGAAGGGAATGAAGGAACCTTCCGGCCATAAATATCCCGGGAATTCCCATCCTGATCCCGGGGTTACATCCCGGCTCTTTAGAAACGCATCCCAGGAAAATCAAGCACTCCCCTCACCTTCCCGGGAATATTTACGGCCTCCGGGAAGGGCTCGGGAGCAGAATTCCCGCTGGGAATTATCAAGGAGGCGGCGGAGGTCAGCGCAGGGACGGACGGGGCTGAAGGATTTCCCTCCCGAGATTCCCGGGCCGGGAGATCCCAACCCCGGAGCTGCTCCCGAGGGATTGTCCCGCGGTCCGGGGCCGCGTCCCGGGGCGGGAACTCCGGGAAGGGCCGTGTCATTCCAAGGTTGTGCCACAAGGCGGCAGCAGAAGCTCAGGATTGGGGCCGGGAGCGGGAGCGGCCCCGGCGGGGGCTGGGAGCCCGATTCCCAAATTTCCCAACCCTAACGGGGGTTGGGAACGCCGGCTGGGACCCCAACTCCTAAATTTCCACCCCAAAAAGTGGTTGGGAACCCCGGCTGGGATCCCAATTCCCAAATTTCTCCACCTAAAAGGGGCTGCGCTGATCCCTACAATCCCCTGTGCCTTTCCCAGGGGTTCCCGGTCCCACATTTCCCCCGGTTTTGGGGTGGCAACTCCGTGGCCCCGTTCCCGCTCCGGCTGGGAATTCCAGGGGGAGCAGAGGGGGGGTTGGCAGATCCCTGTGCCCATCCCTGTCCTGTTTCCTGTCCCCATCCTCATCCCTGTCCCCATCCCCGTTCCTGTCCCCCAAACCCCTTTCCCTATTTTTGGGCTGGCAGCTCCGTGCCCGATTCCCGCTGGGAATTCCAAGGGCTGGGGGTTGGCAGGTCCCTGTCCCCGTCCCTGTCCCTTTTCCCATCCTTTCCCATCCCTCCAAACCCACTTTCCCCCCATTTTAGGATGGCAGCCCCATTCCCGCCGGGAATTCCCAGGGATTTGTGTGGGCGGGTCCCTGTCCCCATCCCTGTCCCCAAACCCCTGGTCCCATTTCCGGCTGCCAGCTCCCTGCCCATTCCCATTGGGAATTCCGAGGGATTTGGGTGGGCAGGTCCCTGTCCCCATCCCTGTCCCCAAACCCCTGGTCCCATTTCCGGCTGCCAGCTCCGTGCCCCATTCCCATTGGGAATTCCGAAGGAAGCTCCAGCCCCGCTCCCTCCCTTTCCCTCTCCTGACCTCATCACTTTCCCCCTCCCCGCACTCTCCAAAAGTGCTGAACCGGAGTTTTCCCGGGAATTATTTATCCGCGGGAGAAATGATTAAAAAAATTATTGGGAACAAAAAATAAAAGAAAAAAAGGGGGAGATAAAACAAAACATCGATCGCCGCGGCCTCGGGAAAACGCCGGGAAGTGACAGCGGATAACGGATGGAGGGACGGAAAAACTGGGAACTGCTTTTCATGGCAGCTCAGGTTCCCACAAAGCCGTAAATCCGGGATGTTATGGATCCGGAAAAGCTCCAAATGTGGTGGGGTTTGGGATGGAAACCTGGGTGGGATCAGAGCTCCAGGATCCGAAATCCGGGTGGGATCCAGGGGGGTATTGGGACCTTACCCCAAAATCCAGGTGGGATCAGGGGTTTGGATGGAGGGCAGATATTGAGGCTTCATCCCAAAATCCCGGTTGGATCAGAGCTCAAGATCCCAAAATCCCAGTTGGATCAGGGTTTCATGATCCAGGGGGACACTGCGACCTTATTCCTAAATCCAGGGGGGATCAGAGCTCCAGATCACAAAATCCAGGTGGGATCAGGGCTCCAGGATCCCAAATTCCCAGCTGGACCAGGGTTTTGGGATCCAGGGCGGACACTGAGCCCTTATCCCAAAATCCAGTGATTTGGGATTAAACAGAATCCCAGGACGTTCCTCCCGCGGGATTGGAGCCCCTTCCCAGCCCGGGTCTGATCCCAGATTTTCCCCTCGGGGCCTTTTCCTGTCCCCTCATCCCCCGGGAATGTCGGCGGGAATTTGTAACCCCTGACATTTATGGGGGCCCCTAAATTGGAAAAGTGAGGATTTGATTTTATTGCTCTCTCCGTCAGAAAAAACCTCCGGCTCCATCCGAGGCCCGGGCAAGGCGGGATCGATATCCCGGCCTTTAATATCATCCCAGAAAACGGCCCCAAAAATCATTATCCCGTTATTTTTATGACGGAATTACGGCTGAGGGATGGGAGCTGCGGGCGGTTTCCATTTCCCGGCTGATTCCTCAGGAGCTTTTCCCCTCCCCTCCGGATCAAATCCCGCCAGGATGGGAAACGGGATGCGGGCGGGGATGGGAAGGGCCTGGCTCTGCTCCGGGCTGGGAATTTGGGAGTCCTGAAGCTCCAGGGTGGGATTTTGGGAGCTCCAAGACCCTGGGATGGGGATTTTGGGAATCCCAGAGATCCCCAATCCCAGGGACACCCCGGCACGTGGATTCCCGGGATTTATGGACCATGGAGCCAACACCTCCACCTCTCTCCGGAGCCAGGAACGGACGGATCTGGGCTGGTTCCTTGGATCCATCCCGTGATCCCGCCTGTCCCAGCCCCCCCGGGGTCTCTCCGGCGCTCAGAACTCCGGGATGGGGGCGATAAATCCCAGCCTGGAGCGGCGTCCCGGCAATCTCCGGGAATCCTCTCCGAGCCCTCCTCATTATCCCGTTCCCAGCGGGAAGTTGGGAGCTCCTTCCCGGCTCCCGCCATAAGGAGGTGATGGATGGTGGGGAAAGCTCCGGGAGCTCATCCATCCTCCCATTAAATTTCCCTTTAATTGGTCTCCGAGTCAATCAGGAACTCGCCGGGCAGTGAATTAAGGAAAAGGGAAAAGAGGGAAAAGATCCGCGGGGCCGAGGGGAGGGGTCTTCGTGCTGCCGGTGGTGGGTTGGAAAAAACCTGGATTTGCTTCCAGAGGGGCCGGAATTCCACACTGGGAATGCCTGAGCGGACTGAGGGGTGTCCAGGGGAGGGGAGTCAGCCAGAGGCTGCCCAATAACCACAAAATCCCTGGGAAACGGGAGGGAATCCATGGGAGAGAGAGGGAGCCATGGAATTGCCTCGCTGGGATCCGTGGTATCCATGGATTTTCCCTGGGATTGGGGCAGCATTCCCGAGGCACAGAAAGCCCTGGGGATGCACAGCAGGAATCCCTGGATCCGTGCTCGGCTGGGAATGAGCCGGGCCAAAGCCAAGAGCGGCACCTGGAAACTCCTGGAGACCCATCCCGAGTTTTCCGGGAATACTCCGGGACCCATTCACCGTGGAGAATTCCCAAAATTCCATTGGAAACCTGGAGAGGGAAAAGCTGGGATGGGGTGGCCGTGGGGATGTGGGGACAGCAGGGACATTCCAGGAACATTCCAGGGACATTCCAGGGACATTCCAATCCCATTCCAGGCCCATTCCAGGGACATTCCAGGGACATTCCAGGCCCATTCCAGGGACATTCCAGGGACATTCCTGGGGAGCCCCGGGAGCGGCTCCATCCCTGGGGAGTGGCTCCATCCCTTGGGAGCAGATCCATTCTTCGGGACCACGGCGAGCCGCTCCGTTCCCGGTTCCCCAGGAGCGGCTCCATCCCTGGGGATCAGATCCATTCCTTGGGACCGCGGCGAGCCGCTCCGTTCCCGGTTCCCCAGGAGCCCTCAATCTCCCCGGCGGGAGATTTACGATTCCCATTCCCGTCCTTTAGTGCAAATCCAATCGGGCAGTAATGGTGGAACACGGGAGCGCCGTCACCCGGGGCTGATGGCTCCCATAAAACCCGTGTCATTCCAAACGGATGAGTTTATAAACGGGAACAAACCCTCGGCGCTGACAGGAACATGAAACCCATTCACCATTTAAACACTTCCCATTTTTTATTCCCCGGCCCCGGCGCCGTTCCGAGGATCCGCGGCTGCCGGGGGCTGCCGAGGGCGGAGGGGACGGGCTTGGCATCCCAAAACCGGCCTTGGGATCCAAAACCAGGTTTAAATCCACCCCGGACCTGCTCAGCCTCCAGCAGGATTTATCCCTTTGACGCTTTGGAAAAGATTCCGGGAACCCAAAGGTTCCCAAAATTCCAAAACCAGCCCTGAAACCAACACTAAAACCAGCCCTGAAACCAGCCCTAAAACCAGCCCTGAAACCAACCCTAAAGCACAGCCTAAAGCGCCCTGGATCTGCTCAGCCTCCAGCAGGATCCATCCCTTTGTCACTCTGGAAAAACTCCCAGTGATCCCAGATTATCCCAAGGTTCCCCAAAATCCCCAAATCAGTCCTAAAACCCCCTGGATCTCAGCACCCGGCGGGATTCGCCCCTTTCCCCCTCTGGAAAAGCTCCCGGGAACCCCAAGGGATCCCGCTGGTCTCCATGGCGACGGGCGGGGACAATTCCCGCTCCAGGTGTGTTTGGATTGTTCCTGCCGGAGATTTTCCGGCCGTTCCGGGGCTCTTTCGGCACCTCCTCATTTCCCAGAGCAAATATTTGTGGGATATTGGCCCGGAGCGGAGAGGGGGGAGAGGGGGAGCAGCTGCAGCTGCTCCCAGAAACCTGCCGGGTTTTTATCTGGGAATTTTCGGCCGGAAAATCGGGGAAAATTCCCAAATTGGGAATCACGGAATGGTCTGGGGCGGAAGGGCCTTAAATCCCATTCCATGGGCAGGGATAATCCCCGTTATCCCAGGGTGCTCCGGGAGAATTCCAGGGATCCCTTCCCAAAATCCCGTCTGGATTTCCCCTTTTCCACTTGGAACACGTCCCCTGCGTCTTTCCCGATGAAAATATCCGGGATATTCCCCGAAGGATGGGGGGGATGTCCCTGCCTGGTGCTGGATCCCAGGAAAAATTGGAAAAATCCTGTTTTTATGGAGCCAGGAAATCCTGGTTTTCCTCTCCAATGACGGATATTCTCCTTCTGGAAAACCAGGATAACAGCGGAGAGCTTTTCCTGGGAAATGCCTGTTGATCCTCAGGGCCAGCGGGAAAATGGCCGGAGCTTTTCCCCTGTTATTCCAGGAATTCAAATGGGAATGAAAACAGCCGGAATCTCATCGAAGGAATTCAAATGGGAATGAAAACGGCCGGAATTTTATTCCAGGAATTAGGATGGGAATAAAAACAGAGGGAAATTTTCCCGGTTATTGCAGGAATTAGGATGGGAATGATCCCGGATCAGCCAGATCCAACTGTTTTCCTTAGGAAAAAGGAGCTGGAATATCTTTGGCTCCTGCAGCCGAATCCATGGGAGGATTCCTTTGGAGAGATCCGGGATCCCTCCACGGAATCAGGGATGGGGTCGGGATGGGAGCGACCTCAAAGCCCAGAATCCCAGAATTCCAGGAGCTGCAAATCCTCAGGGATCCCATTCCAACCCCCTCCCACTATCGATCCAGGGATAAAACCACGGGAAGAAGAGAGGGGAAAAAATTCCCATAAAAATATCCCGGATACGACTTTCCCAGACTTTTCCATCCCGGATCCAGGGGCGCTCCCGGTGCCCGCGGATCCCACCGGGATCTCCCTCCTCCCTCCCACCGGGATCTCCTCCCTTCCCTCCTTCCCTCCTGCCCCGGGAATCCCCCTGGAATTCCCGCCCCGGGGGAAGGGAACAAAGCCCCCAATTCGTAATGATTAATTAACGACAGGCTAATTAATTAGGACGAGAGGCCTCTGCTCCCAACAGTTTTCCAAGGGTTTTCCCCGTCCTGCCCAGGGAATGGATGTCCTGGGGTGGTTTTGGCTGGGATTTGGAGGGATCCGGGAGAAAATCCGGGAATTTGGAGGAGGGATTGAGCTGAAATGTGGGATTTGGGATGCTCCGGCTCCTGCCCAGACTGCAGGAACACAGGAACCGGGATTCATCCCAAATCCCTTTTTGGGGGAATTGAGGCCCAGTTTTCCCACCAGAAGCTGAGAACAACCCCCAAAAACTCGGGAATCCTCCCTAAAAACCTCCTGGGAATCCTCCCTAAATCCCTTCTGGAATCCTTCCTAAAAACCTCCTGGGAATCCTCCCTAAATCCCTTCTGGGAATCCTCCCTAAATCCCTTCTGGGAATCCTCCCTAAATCCCTCCTGGGAATCCTCCCTAAATCCCTTTTAGGAATCCTCCTTAAATCCCTTTTAGGAATCCTCCCCAAATCCCTTTTTTCCCCCCAAATTGTCCGGCCCCAAACCAGGAACATCCCACAAACAAACCCAGGGATTTCTCCAGGCTCTTCCCTCGGCCCTTTAACCATTTTTCAGGAAAAGCTCCAATCCCCAGGGAGGGATTTTTCTCCCTGGCTCCGATGGTTCTTCCCAGGATGAAGGGCCCCGAGCCCGGAGCTCTCCGTTCCTTCCCGAGCTTTTCAAATTCCACTAAATTTCCCTTTCCCTGGAAGAACTCCGCAGAATCCCATAAAAGATGATTTATCCGCCTGCGTGAGCCGCACGGAGCCGCCGTTCCCAGGATAAATGCCGGGTGTAAATTGTTGTTTATGTCGGATTCCGACTGTCTTTACGAGTTTCCCCCAGAAAACGGGATTTTCCCGGATTTATTTCTCCCGTCCCGGCCTCTCCCGCTGGCGGGGGAACGCTCCGGATTGGGGCCTCGCTGGGATTTTTCCCTTTTTTGTTTTGTTTTGTTTTTCCCCCCAGGTGGGAATTGTGGGAGTCCTGGGATTTGGGATGGGTTTAAATCGGGAGAATCCAAGGGAATTCGGGGTCATTCCCGGGGTTTGAATTTGAGGATTGTCTGGGAAATCCCGGTTGGGAAAAGCAGCTCCTTCCCATCCCAAGTTGGGACACGGCAAAGGGAGAATCCCTTGGGAATCTGGGGGGGGAAATTCATTCCCAGCCTCATTCCCACCCCAAACCTGGTCACAGGAAATGGAGAATCCCTTGGGAATCTGGGCAGGAAAAGCTCCTGGTTCCCACCTCATTCCCACCCCAAATCCAGCCTCAGCCAGCGGAGAATTCCTCGGGAATTTCTTTGGGAGAAGCTCCTCATTCCCACCCAAAAAGCAAAGAATCCCCTGGGAATGTCCCTGGGCTGCAGGGATGAGAGGTGAAGCGGGAAAAACCCTGAGAGATCCCGGGAAAAAAAATCCCAAACTCTTCCATGCCATGGGAACGAGGTCGAGAGATGGGAAATGGAATGGGACAAACCCTGAGAAATCCCAGGAAAGGCAAATCCCAAATTTTTCCATCACATGGGAGCAGCCCCCAGGAATGGGAAATGAAATGGGACAAACCCCGAGAAATCCCAGGAAAAGCAAATCCCAAATTTTTCCATCACATAGGAACAGCCCCCAGGAATGGGAAACTGAATGGGACAAACCCCAAGAAATCCTGGGAAAGGCAAATCCCCAATTTTTCCACGCCGTGGGAATGACACCCAGGAATGGGAAATAAAATGGGACAAACCCCAACAAATCCCAGGAAAGGCAAATCCCAAATTCTTCCACACCCAAAGCCCAACAAACCCTTTCCAGGGAGACACCGATCCGTCCTTTCCCCGCTTCCAGAGGGAAGGGATCCAACCCATTCCCCGGATTCTCCCGAAAAAAATCCCTCCCCGCCAGCAGCAGCACCAGCCCCGAAAACCCAGGGCAACTTCTCCCGCGGCGGAAAAGCCGGGAAAAGGTCAGGGAGCGGGAAAAATAATAAGATTTTCTAACGGCTTCCTTCGGAGCAAAATATTATCAGTTCTCCCGCTTTTTTTTCCGCTTTTTATGGAAGGAGATTCTGCCAATTCCAAAGAAAAAGGAGGATTAAAATGAGCTTCTGCACCTTCGGGGGCCCATTTGGAAGTTTTACTGTACGGGGCTGACAGGAAAAATCGGGAATTAATATCCCGGAGCCGCTTCCGAGCTGCAATAGCAATTATTGGACTCCGTGTCCCTGGATAAATAATGGGGCCATTCCGCTAATTAGCTCCGACGGGCCCGGATCCTCCCCCAGCCCGGGAAAACCACGCCGGGATTTTGGGAACGGCGCCTTCTCCCACCTGGGGCAACCGGGGGAAAATCCAGGAGTGGAAATCGTGGAAAAATCCCAGGGATAACTGGGGAAAAAATCAGGGATCTTGACAGGGAATTTAAATTTTAATTCTTAATAATTTATCCCAGTCATTCCCATTCCATGGAAACACTTCCCTGCCTGGAAAAACAACACTGGATTTTTGGGAACGGCGGCTTTTCCCACCTGGGAAAATCGGGGGAAAATCCAGGAGCGGTTCCCGGGGAACAACGGGGAAAAATCGGGAATGTTAACTGGGAATTGAAAATGTTCCTGATCAAGTTGTCCTGGTAATTCCCACTCCGTGGAAATCCTCCCCTAGCCCGGAAAAACCACCACGGGATTTTGGGAATGGTGGGGTTTTTCCCACCTGTGGGAACTGGGGGAAAATCCAGGAGTGGAAATCGTGGAAAAATCCCAGGGACAACGGGGAAAAATCGGGAATGTTAACTGGGAATTGCAGACGTTGTTCCCGATGAAGTCGTCCCGGTAATTCCCATTCCATGGAAATCCTCCGGCTCGGGCCGGGCTCGGCAGGCAGGGGGCACTGGCGCCATTCCCGCCCGACATTCCCGCCAGGAATCTCCGCACAGGGAACAGGAGACGGCGGGAGAAGGACCGGGAGTGAATCCCCCCCAAAATCCCGGGAATTCTGTCCATAGATCCCCCCAAAAAAATCCCTCTGTGGGACAGGGATGGAGCCAATCCCCGAGAAAATCTGGGAATGGGAGTTGGATGTGCCGGGGGTTGATCCCGTTCCCGGGAAATGAGGGATCAGGGGATCGGGCCTCAAACATTCCCTCCCAGGCCGAGGATTCCGCCGCTTTTCCCGCACGGAAATCCCACAGATCCCGGGATCCGTGGGGTGAGATCCCCCTGGAAAAGCCGTTCCCGCTCTGACATTCCAGGGAAATGAACATCCCTGGGAATAAACCCATTCCCCATCCTGGGACCCTCAATCCCCACAGCTGCAATTCCCAGGAATGGAATTCCCAGGAGTGGAATTCCCTGGAGCTGGAATTCCCAAGAGTGGAATTCCCTGGAGCTGGAATTCCCAAGAGTGGAATTCCCTGGAGCTGGAATTCCCTGGAGCTGGAATTCCCAGGAATGGAATTCCCTGGAGCTGGAATTCCCAGGAGTGGAATTCCCTGGAGCTGGAATTCTTAGGAATGGAATTCCCTGGAGCTGGAATTCCCAGGAATGGAATTCCCTGGAATTAGAATTCCCAGGAGTGGAATTCCCTGGAATGGGAATTCCCAGGCAAGGCATTCCCAGCTCCCGGTGCCGCGGATTGGGCCCAGCCCAAGGGTTGGTTATTCCCAATCCCGATCCAAAGGGACGAGTCGGGATCCAAAACTGCCGGGATGGACGTTGGGAAAACAGGAACAACACCGGGATTGGGAAGAGGGAAAACGAGCATCCGGAAATTCGGGGAATTCCGGATCCTGCAGCAGGAATGTGACAGATCCATGGAAGTTTTAGGGAGGGAATCCCAAATCCTGAGGGTTCAAGAATTCCCAAGAATCTTGAAAATCCCAAATCTGGAAGGTTCAACAATTCCTGAGGATCTCGGGAACTTCCGAATTCCCAAATCCCAAAGAATTCCCGAGGACCCCGGCACCTTTAGAATCCCAAATCCTGACGATAAAAGAATTCCTGGAAAACCTTTCCAGCCCTTCCCAGAAAACAAAATCCCGGATTTTCCCCACCCCAATCCCGCCTTCTTCCCCAAATCCGGGATGGGATTTTTCCCTGTCTTCACCTTTCCCAGGAAAACCCTTTCCCTTAAAACTCCCTCTGGAAAAGGAGAGGAAAAAACCTGGATTTTCCCAATTTTTTTCATGGATTTATTCCTTTATTATTTTTCAGCGGGAATGAATCATTCCCGTGGGATCGGGGCTGGGAAATCCCCGTCCCAATCCGAGCACTTTCTGTTGTTTCATTCCCATTTTTCCACCAGAATTCCACAGATTTTTTTAGGGATTTTTCCCCTGAAAACCCTTCCCAGCATTCCCAGATTCCCCCCGAAGGCGAGCTCAGAGCTGCAGTTGCCAAGGAAAAGCTCTGGGCGTTCCCAAACCTTCCTAAAATTCCCCCCCAAAAAAAAAGCGGAGGCCGTGAACTCCCGTTGGGAATTGGGAATTGGGAATGGCCTGGATTTGACCCCGGGCCGACCCCGACGGACACCGGCTCCGTCCCTCCTTTTCTACAACATTCCCGGGTTTCTATTTTCCTTGGAAAACGCTGACCCCGCCCCGGGAATTCATCCTGGGGGGGGAAAAAAAAAAAAGGGAAAAATTTTCTGTTACAAAAGCTCCCGAATCCTGGGAGAATCCAGGGGGGAAAAAGGGAAAAATTCCCAAAGAAATTCAGCCCCCAAATGTTTCCCTAAATTTCCCCGCATTCCCAGAGGGATTCGGTTCCTAAATATTCCTAAATTTCCCTCCAATCCCAGAGGAATTCAGCTCTAAATCTTCCCCAAATTCCTCCCCATTCCCAGAGGAATTTGGCTCTCCCCGTCCGGAGGGTTCCCGCTGCCATTCCCAAAATCCCAGCCCACGGAATTCCCACTCCGGCCACAGAATGAACCCCCCACTCCTCCATCCCAGAAAATCCAGGGGATTCCCGACTCCGGGACCTTCAATTCCCGAATTTCCCGGCGTCGCCCTCGCATTCCCCCGGTCCCAGCCCAGGAAATCCCGGGATCTGTGCCGGCCTTGGAGCTCCATTCCCTGAGCAGCTTTTCCCAGATCCGGCTTTCCTCGGATTTTCCCTCTTCCCGGGCTGGAAAACCCAACATGGAAATTCCAGAGGGCAGGAATTGCCCAGGTCCTGCTCCGAATTCCCGGAGGGAGGAACTGAATTCCTAAAATTTCCTCGATGGGAATTCCACAGGCTGCCTTTAAACTGGGCTGAATTCCCACAATCCCGGCCCGGGATGGGCCCATCCCAAAATTCCTGACGGGAATTCCATGGGCCGGGTTTAAACTCCAACCTCCGGGCTCTGAGGGAGAGGGAGGGTCAGGTTTTGCTCCGAGGGATTTTTCCCAAATTCTCTTTTTCCCCCTAATTCCTGATCCTCTATTCCAGCCCAAAATCTCTTTTCCCCATCCCAGAATTTTCCCCGGAGCCCATTCCCGGGGTTTTCCAGGGATCTGCTCCCGGGAGGGGATTCAGGGCTGGGTCAGCTCTGGAATTCCCCGAGGAAAAAGGAGAAAAACGTGGGAATGCCCCGGGAATGCCAAAGGTCCCCCCCAGATGGGGGGAAAACGGGCAATAAAATCCCGGGATTTCTCCGGAAAAGCAATTCCCGAGTTCCCGGAGGCAGAGGTCCCGGAAACTCTGACTTTTCCCATTGATCCGGGAGCTTTTCCTTCAGATTCCGCATGAGGGAATTCCCGGCTCCTGCACTGTGACCTGCCGGGAAATGAAACATCCGCCCCCTTCCCCCTCCGGCTTTCATCCCCGGCATCAATCCCGGATGGAAAAAATTCCTTTTCCCTTTTTTTTTTAAGGAAAAAAAAGGGAGAAGGGGAATTTTCTGGCAGAAGGGGGGGAAAAAAAAGGGATTTTTTATAGGTGGGAATTTTTGTTTCAATTTAAAAAATCCCGATTTTGAAAAATTTTGTTTTTGATAAAATTCATCAATAAACCAAAATTCTCACAAAATTCTCACCAAATTCCTACAAAATTCCTACAAAATTCCTACAAAATTCCGGTAAAATTCCTGCAACGAGCCCAGTTAAAAACCCGGGATCATCCCAAGAATTCCTTGGAAAAAGGATTTCTGTTGTTGTTGTTGTTGTTGGATTCTGAAAGGGAAATCCTGGATATTTTTGCTGGGAAGATGATTTTTATGGGAAAAACACAATCCCGAGGTGTTTTCCCGGGAGCTGGAGCATCTCCACATCCCAAATGTTTGGAATTCCAAAGCTGGGATTGGATATCCGCGGACGGATCCCAGTGCAGGTTTCCCAGGGTTGGGATATTTCAGTTCCTAAAGGGAACAACGTCAATCCCAGGGATTGATTCCTCCTTCCCTTTTCTCTTGGAATTGCACAGGAATCCAAGGAAACTCAATCCCAGGGAAGAAATCCCACGGGATTTATCCCAAATCGGCCGAGGGGCGGAAAAACCAAAATGCCAAAGGCGCCAAAACCCTCAGAAAATCCGGATAAACCCCAAATTCAGGGAATTTCTCCCAAACTGGAGGTGGAAAAACCAAAACCCTCAGAAAATCCGGATAAAACCCAAATTCAGGGAATTTCTCCCCAACTGGAGGAGGAAAAACCAAAACCCTCAGAAAATCCGGATAAAACCCAAATTCAGGGAATTTCTCCCCAACTGGAGGAGAAAAACCAAAACCTCAGAAAATCCGGATAAAACCCAAATTCAGGGAATTTCTCCCAAACCGGAGGAGGAAAAACCAAAGCGAGAAAGGAACCGGCACCCTCGGGAAATCCGGATTGAAGGCAGAATTCCGGAATTCCGGGCAGGAATCCAAGGCAGCCGTTCCCCCCCCCGGGATCCCCACAGGGATAAACAAATTCCAGCGGCTCAGGGAGCGCGGAGAATCGGGACGGAGCCCCCGGAATGTCCCCGGAACGTCGCCGCCGTTCCACCTGGGCTGGCGCCGCGCACCTGGGAAAATCCATCACAATTCCGGCCCCTGGAATGCCGGGCCCCGACAATCTTTAACCAGGAGACCCCCCCGAAGGTTTGGAAAATTCCCAGGAGCCGCTCCCGGCTCGGCCGGGACTCACCCGGGCCGGGGAAGGATCCGTCGGGAAGGAGCCGGAATTCCGTGGCTCCGGCCGGAGTTTGGAGCTCCAGGGTCAGGCCGGGAAA
>VZDJ01000112.1:225343-245082 GCA_008694505.1 Cyanoderma ruficeps
TTGGGGTTTGGGGTTTGGGGTTTGGATGGGGGTGGAAGGGGAGCAGGAAAGAGGGAACGGAACGTGTGGGGTGGGATTGACCCGTTCTGTGTTTGTCGGGGTGCGGGGAAAGGGAAAAAGGGGAAAGGGAGGAAGGAAAGAAGGGAAAACAGGGGAAAGGGGGATAAAAGCAGGAGATTTGGGGGAACGTTTTGGGAGGTTTGTGAGGAGATTTGGGGGAACGTTTTGGGAGGTTTGTGAAGGGATTTGGGGGACATTTGAGGAAACATTTGTGGGGACATTTCTGGACATTTTGGGGGCACTTTGGGGATGTTTGGTCCCTCCCCACCCCAGAGCTTTCTCGGGGAGCTGCTCAACAAAATCCCATTAAATCCCCCCAAAGCTGAGGGTTTTCCCCACCCCCCCATAACCCAGCTGCTTTTTCCCTTTTCCCTCGAAAAATTCCTGGGGGGGGCTGAAAAAAAAAGTGGGAATTTGCATCTCCCTGATTTCTTTTCCCTAAAACATTCCCAGGGCATCCAAATCCTACTAAACCCCCTAAAGATGGAGCAGTTTCCCCACTCCTCACAACCCAGCTGCTTTTTCCTCACAAAATCCCTGGAAAAAAAACGAATTTGCATCTGCCACGTTCCCCGATTTCCATCCGAGGTGGCAGCTCCGGAGGGAAGGACAAAGTGGGAAAAGGGAAAAAAGAAATGGACAAACCCCGACCCCCACAACAACAACAACAACAAAAATCCCATTACGGGAGGTTTTACCCTTCTGCCAGCAAAAAAAAAATAATAAAAAAATCCCATTAAGGAGCTGTCAGCGCCTTAATTCCCGTTTTTCCTGCGGGGAATCCGCCGGCGGCTCCAAAGGAGCTGATGGAATTATGGGGCCGGTTTTTGTTGTTGTTGTGAGGAGTGAACAGGAACTGAACCTTGAACTTCGTTTCCCCTTTGAACTCGTTACCTCCCGAGCCTCCCCCGCCCCCCGACCCTTTATTTCCCCTTTTCCCTCCCCCTCCTCCTCCTCCTCCTCTCCAAACAAATCCCATCCCGGTCACGGCCCCGTCCCTCGGGGATGGAGAGCGGGGGCGTGACCCCGTTACCTGGGCCAGGTGCGGCGCCAACAGCCCTGACCCCGCTGCCCCCAGCCCAATGTTAGCCCAATGTTAGCCCGATTTCAGCCCAATTTCAGCCCAATTTCAGCCCAATTTCAGCCCAATCTTAGCCCAATTTCAGCCCAATTTAAGCCCAACTTTAGCCCAATTTTAGCCCAATTTTAGCCCAATTTTAGCCCGATTTTAGCCCAATTTTAGCCCAATTTTAGCCCAATTACCCCAGACCAACTTCTCCATCTTCCTCCCCCTCCCCTGCCCCTGCCGGGGGCGAGGGGAGCTCGGAAAATCCATCCCGGGGGGGAAAATGGGATTCGGGGAATTGGTTTCCATTCGGGGTTTGTTTTCCATTTGGGGTTTGTTTGAATGTTGGGGTTTGTTTTTTATTTGGGGTTTGTTTTAATTTTGGGGTTTGTTTTTTGTTTGGGTTTTGTTTTCCGTTTGGGGTTTCGTTTTAATTTCGGGATTAATTTTCCACCTGGGGTTTATTTTTCCCTTTAGGATTTATTTTCCACGCGGGGTTTTATTCCCTTTGGGAATGAGGAGGTTCAGCTCCATGAATGGGAATTGGAAAAGCCTTTGGGATTCAAATCTGCCAGGGAATGGGAATTCCCAGCTGCTCCCTGTAATTCCTGAGGGAGGACACAAAGATTTGGGGTCTGGGCGGATTTGGGGATTTGGGGTTTGGGCGGATTTGGGGATTTGGGGTTTGGGCGGATTTGGGGATTTGGGGTCTGGGCGGATTTGGGGATTTGGGGTCTGGGCGGATTTTGGGATTGGGAGGGGCTGCAGTGGGGACCAGGCTGGATTTTTGTCCCTTCCCCTTGGTGGAACTCCGGGATCCGCAGGGAGGGGGATCCCAAATCTTCCCCGGCAAATCCGCGGACTCGGCCCCCGGGATCTCCAGGGAATGGGAGGAAACCCCAACCCTGTCCCTGTCCCCAAACCCTCTCCCTCCGTCCTCAAATCCCCAAATCCCCCCCGATCCCACGGGATCACCCTCCTCCTCCTCCCAGAGCTCTGGATCGGGTTTGGAATTCCCGGAGTAGGAGGGAAAGGGAATATTCCGACACCCCTCGTGTCCCAACCCGGGTGAATTTTCCATCCAAAAAAACCCCAAAACTGGAGGAATTTTCAGCTGAATTTTCCTTCTGCTTTGCAAGGCCCCCAAATGTCGAATTCGAGGTGGGTTTGACCCATTTATCCCAACGGGAATTCCAAAGGAAACTCAAATTTAACGCCTTTGATCCATTTATCCCAACCGGAATTCCAAAGGAAACTCAAATTTAACGCCTTTGATCCATTTATCCCAACTGGAATTCCAAAGCCACCACATTTAACTGGTTTTGCTCCATTTATCCCAACCGGGATTCCAGAAATATCAGATTTGAAGTGGTTTCGCTCCATTTATCCCAACTCCAATTCCCAAAAACCAAAAACCTTCCACTTCCCGTGGGCTTTTCCCAAAGATTTTTCCGGGGTTGGGTGGGACGAGGGACGGGGGAAATTTTTCTTTCTTTTTTCCTCGAACCAAACGGAATTTCGCGGGAATTGCGATCGAGAAACCCCCAAATCTTCCCGAGCCCTTGAATTTCCTGGAGGAGAAACTCAGGGAGGGACAAAAACCCAAAGGGAACGAAATCAGAACCGGCGAAACTTCGGGGAAAACCTCAGAAATAACGAAACCCGGCCAAAAAAAATCCCCAAAAATCAACTCAAAACGAAGGGGAGCAGCTGAGGCCGGGCTGCCGAGGGGAATTTCCCGGGATTTTCCTGAGGAGGGATAAAAATTCCCGATGAATTCCCCCCGCCAAGCGGCCCCGGACAAAAGGCCGGGTGATAAATGGGGATTTGTCACCGCCTTGGGGTTAGGCCGGGGTTTAGTCCCGGTTTTATCTGGGCCGGGTAAACAGCCCATTAATCCCGCGGGGGCCGGGAGAGACTAAATTAGGTGGGAATGCAAATACCGGGAGGAAATAATGGCAGGGGACACCGGGAGGTTAAAAACAACCAAAAAAAAAAAGGAAAATGGGATTGGTTTTATCCGGGATGGAAAAAAAATAAAAAATGGGGTTTGTGGGGGGAAAAAAATGGGATTTTTTTAATACGGGAAGCGGAAAAAATGGGATTTGTTTTATACGAGAAGTAGAAAAAATGGGATTTGTTTTATCGGAGACGGGGGAAAATGGGATTTGTTTCATTTGGGAGGGGGGGAAATGGGATTTGTTTTATACGGGGAGTAGAAAAAACGGGATTTGTTTTATTGGGGAAGGGGAAAAATGGGATTTGTTTTATTGGGGAGGGGGAAAAAACAGGGGTTTTTTTAATCCAGGAAGGAGAAAATAAAGTCAAAGGTTTTTTTGGGAATTAAAGGTGGGAAAAGCAGAGATTCAACTTTTAGAGAAGGGAACCTCAACCCCACTCGGATTTGAAAGGATTTTAAAGGGTTTGGAAGGTCTTCAGAGGGTTTTGAAGGATTTTTGAAGGGTTTTGAAGGATTTTCAAAAGGTTTTTAATAGTTTTGAAGGGTTTTGAAGGGTTTGGGATTATTTTAAAGGGTTTAAAAGTGTTTTTAAGGGTTTCTAAGGGTTTCGAAGGATTTTAGAGAGTTTGGAGCTATTTTAGAGGATTTAAAAGGGGTTCTCGGGGTTTTTGAGGATTTTGAAGGAGTTTAAAGGGTTTTAAAAGGTTTTGAAGGGGTTTTGAGGAGTTTTGAAGGGTTTTGTAAGGGATGACACGGCCCCCGTGCCCGCTCCAGCCCTTCCCTCGTCCCATCCTTCCCGCACACCTCATGCATCAGGTGTTTATCGGGAATTCCGGAGCTTTTCCGGCTCTTTTGGAAGGAGTTCAGAGAGCCCCGGGAGTTTTCCTCCCCTCGGTTTTCTCCTCCCGGGGTTCCGGCGCCTCCCGCGCCCCCCGAGGCCTCTCCCGACCCTAAAAACGGGGCTGGAAAAATCCCAAACCCCATCAAGGTCCAGTTAAAGTAAACTTCCCGTTTCTCCCCCGAATTCCAGGGGTTTGTTTGAGGGCTTTGATCCTCTGCCCGAGCCTCTCCCTTCAGCTGATTAATTGGTAATTAATTAACGATTCCCCGGGAGGGGTTTGGGGGATTTGGGATGGTCGTGGATATCCCTGTCCGTGGCACGGGGCCGGAATTGGGGGATTTTTAGTTCCATTCCCGGGGTCCACTCCCAGGTCCATTCCGGGCCCATTCCCGGCTCCATTCCCAGCTCCATTCCCAGTGTCCATTCCCGGATCCATTCCCGGGTCCATTCCCAGTTTCATTTCCGGATCCATTCCCAAGGCCCATTCCCGGGTCCATTCCCAGTTCCATTCTCAGCTCCATTCCCGGGTTTATTCCCGGCTCCATTCCCAAGGCCCATTCCCGGGTTTATTCCCGGGTTTATTCCCGGCTCCATTCCCAAGGCCCATTCCCGGGTTTATTCCCGGGTTTATTCCCGGCTCCAGTCCCGGCTCCATTCCCGGCTCCATTCCCGGCTCCATTCCCGGCTCCATTCCCGGGTTTATTCCCGAGGCGCGCTCCCGCCCCGTGCGTTCCCGCCCGACCCCACACGGGGGCGCTGCAGAATTCCGGAGCCGCCGAGAGACAGCGGGACCCCAAACCCACCAAAACCCCCCAAATAATAGACCCTAAAACCACCAAAATCCCCTCAAACAGATCCTAAAACCAACAAAATCCCCCCAAACGGACCCTAAAACCACCAAAATCCCCTCAAACGGACCCTAAAACCACCAAAATCACCCCAAATAGACCCCCCAAACCCCAGATACACCAAACAGACTCCAATGGGTCCCAAATCCACTGACGGCCCCCCAAAATCCCCCAACATCCGTGGACATCCCCCAAAAATCTCCCGATAAACACGGGCACAGCCCAATGTTCACTGAGCAACGGGAACAGGGGGATCTCCAAAGGGACTGAGCCGGATCCAAAGGGATAAAGGAATATCCGAAGGGATAAAGGAATATCCAAAGGGATAAATCCATATCCAAAGGGATAAATCCATATCCAAAGGGATAAATCCATATTCAAAGGGATAAATCCATATCCAAAGGGATAAATCAGTATCCAAAGGGATAAAGGAATATCCAAAGGGATAAATCAGTATCCAAAGGGAACAGAGGAATATCCAAAGGGATAAATCAATATCCAAAGGGACTGAGCGGTCTCCAAAGGGAATAAGACAATATTCAAAAGGATAAATCAGTATCCAAAGGGAATAAATCAATATCCCAAGGGAATAAATCAATATCCCGGGGGATAAATCCCTCTCCCAGGGGACAGAGCGATGCCCGGGGCTGCCGTGTCCATAAAGACCCAATTCCCAAACCCTGGAATGCTCCGGGCTGGGAAGGGACCTCCAGTCCCATCCCATTCCCAAGGACGGCGGCGCTCCCCGTTATCCCGGGGTTTGGACATTCCCAGGGATCTGGGACAGCCAGAACTGCCCTGGGAATTCCATCCCAGCCCAGGGAGGAATTCCATCCCCAAATCCCACAAAATCCCCCTTTTCCAGCTCCAAACCTTCCCTTCCTCCCATAAAAATTAACCAGCAGACCCCAAAATTAAGGGATTTCCAAGTTTTTAGGCCAAAACCGGTTTGGGGAAGTTTCCCAGAGGCCGGGAGCCTCGGGAATTGTCTCCCCAGGAATCCTGAGCATTCCAAGAGCCCTCGGGATTTCCCGGCCTCCGGCTCTGTGCAAACATTCGCTCCGGAACGTTTCCGTGGGGAAAACCCTCCGGAGCTCACGGCTCATTGAGTAAAGCCATTCCCGGCCCTCTCGGCGCCCCCGGGGATCGCCGGGAGCGTTCCCGGATTCCCAGCGGGAATCGGAGGGAGGGAAAAACCGTCCCGGGGGATTTTCCCCAATCCAAACTCCTCCGCCCCCAAACTTCCCGGGGTTTGTTTTTCTTTCCTGTGAGCGTCATCCCAAATCCGATCCGCTGCCGTCGAGACGGGATTTAATGAAGTTGGGAATTCCGGGAAGTGGGAAAAGCACCGGAATACTCGACCTCGTGTTGGAGAGTGGGAAAGAAAGCCACGGGAATGGGGAGGGTATTCCCAAATCCAGACAGTTTGTTCAGTTTGGGAAAGCTGAAACGTTCCCGCTTTTCCCACCGGGATTCGGGAATTCCGGAATCCAAACTGTGGGAATTGCGGAATCCAGACTGTGGGAATTCCGGAATCCAGAATTCCCTGAATCTGAAGTGGTGGTTTGAACTCCGAGGGGAATCCGTGGAAAAACAGGAAGATTGTTGTGCCTCCCCAAAAAGGAAGCGAAGAAAACAAGGAGAAAAATAAATTTAAAATAAAAAAAATCTCTCAACTAAAACAAAAAAATCTGGGAAAAATCCCAAGGAACACCAGTGACCTTCCAGAAACATCCCAGAATTCCAAGAAACTTTCCAAAAAAATTTCCAGAAAAATCAGCGACTCACCCTCCTCCTGGAATTCTGCCGGGAATGGGGGCTCAGAAATCCGGGAAGGGCCAAAATTCCAGCTGGGATTTTCATCGGAGCCACCCTGCCCGTCGTACTCATCCTCTCCTGGGTGGGAAAGACAAGGAGAGGCTGATTTTGGGGGGAAAATCGGAGGAATTTAGGAATTCCTAACCCCGAATAGCGCCACTTGCTTTGTGACCCCATTTCCTTCTGGTTCCCTCCAAAACCCAAACTCGTTCCTGTGGGATTTGAGGGGTTTTAGGGCAAATCCATCACTCGGGGCCAAGGCAGGGAATTCCTGCTGCAAAAACACCGGGAAAAGCCTGGGAACGCCAACCCTGAGGGCCAAAATTCCAGAGGAAAATCCAAATCCTTGTCCCTGCCCTCGGTCCGTGCCATAAATCCAGGTGTAAAATAAAGAATTACACGAAAACGGAGATTTTTTTTCTGGATTTTAAGGAAAAAAAGCTTGGGAATCCTTCAGGAGAGAGGGAAAAGGCATAAAAACATGGATTCCCTGCAGAAATAACAGGGATAAGGAGGAAAACGTGGATTAATTGCACGAATTTACAGGAATAAGGAGAAAAACTTGGATTCCCTGCACAAATTTACAGGAAAAAGGATAAAAACATGGATTAATTGCACAAATTTACAGGAATAGGGAGAAAAACATGGATTCCCTGCACAAATTTATGGGGATTGGGATAAAATCTGGATTAATTGCACAAGTTTCCGGGGATAAAACCCACGAATTCCCAACAAACAAATCACCAAAGGCGCCGACAGGAGCTTTCGGCTCCTCCAATTACCCTTCCATCGAATTTTCCAGGGAAATTCCCTCCCGCCCTTGGACCCTCTGGAGAGGCCACTCAGGGCCAGGTGTCGAGGTGGATTTCAATGGAAACCGGGCGGCGCTAAAAGATTTTTAATTCAATATTTGTCGGGCACCGAGCGCCGGCCCGGGCCTGATAAGGGAGCAGAGGCAGCTGCTCCTCACTCAGCGCCCCCCAAACAGCTCCAGGAAGGAATTCCCAGCTGCTCCTCCCGCATCGCCCAGCCCCAGTTCCCAGTTTTCTCCCGGCAAACACCGGCAGAGAGTTCGGGGAGCAGAGGGGGAGTTCAGCTTCTCAGCGAGGCCTCGGGCCCAGCAGGGAAAGCCCGAATTTTCCATTTGTCCCCCCCAAAAAAAATCAGATTTTGGGCAAGTTGCAGCTGGAATTCCTGATCGGGGTTTTGGGATGTGTTTTTAGCGGCGCGGTTGTATCATTTCCTACATCTCAGGGCGCATTTTTCCAGGGAATTTCCATCTCCTTGTCCAAAGGAACAGCCTGGAAGAAAGTGAGGAATGAAATGCCCAAGGATTTTTCTCCCCCTGGATCAGCTCCAAGCCCAAACCCCAAACTCTGCCGAGATTCCAAGCAAAAAAAAAAAAAACCAGGGGGTNAAAAAAAACCTGGGGGTTAAAAATACAAAATGAGGGGTTAAAAAAAATAGTTTGGGGTCAAAAGGGAAAAATTAAGGGGGAAAAAATTAAAAATTTAGGGATTAAAAATGGAAATGTTGGGGTTAAAATAATGAAATTGACAGGGATAGGGACAAAAACATGGATTCCCTGAGGAAATTGATGGAGATTGGGACAAAAACATGGATTCCCTGAGGAAATTGAGAGGGATAGGGACAAAAACATGGATTCCCTGAGGAAATTGAGGGGGATTGGGATAAAAACATGGATTCCCTGTGGAAATTGACAGGGATTGGGATAAAAGCGTGGATTCCCTGCAGAAATTCAGGGTTAAAAGTAGAAAATTAGGGGTGAAAACTTTTAAAAATGCAGAAGCGGGGAGTGAAATTCCCACAGATTTCCGAAAGCCGAGCGCATCCGTGACTGTGGCCGAGTCTTTCCCAGGACAAGGGGACGTTTCTCCCTCTTTTCCAGCTCCTGGAATCCCACAGCTTCCCCAAAAAAGCCACTGCCAGAGGGTGAGCGGGAATTCCCGGAATTCCCAGCGCCGGGAGCATCTCCGCGCCTTCCTGAAATTCCTTAAAAATGAACATTCCCTGGGAATTCCGCCTGGATCCCAGCCCCGGGCGCGGGGAACAGGTGGCTGCCTCTAACGAGGTCCAGGTGTGGGATTATCGGGATAACCAGCGGCCTCGGGACCTCGGGATGGGAAATTTTCCAACCGGGAAAATTCCCCGCGGAGGGAAAAGCTGCTCCACGCGGATCCGGCCGCAGATCCGGCAGCAAAATTCCCAAACACGGAACATCCAAGTTTATCGTCACCATCAATCCGGGGCTTTATTCGGGAAGGGAAATGGAGTTCCCAAAATCCCCAAAACCCACCCAAATAAAGCTTGGCCGTAAAACGATCCAGCATTGACAATTCCCATCTTTAGGGGAATTATTCCCATAATGAATGGGAATATGGAGTTCCCCAAATCCCCAAAACCCACCCAAATAAAGCTTGGGCATAAAACGATCCAATGTCGACAATTCCCATCTTTAGGGGAGTTATTCCCATAATAATGGGAATATGAAGTTCCCAAAATCCCCAAAACCCGCCCAAATAAAGCTTGGCCGTAAAACGACCCAGCACCGACAATTCCCATCTTTAGGGATGGCTCCGAGCGCGGCCACGCCGCACAGAAATCCATGGAAACGGCTCCGGGAATATTCCTGGATATTCCTCCAGGAGCCACCCAAAACCCCGCAGCCCTCGCCCCGTAAAAACCCCATTTCCAGCTGGAAATTTCCAGATTCCGCCTGGGCTCGCATCCCGAGGATTCCTCGTGCTTTTAAATCCGCTTTTTCCATAAAGTTTATGGAGCGGGGAGGAGCCCAAGCAGGAGGAACAATTCCGGGATTGTTGTGATGGAGGAGAAAACTCATTAACTCTTAATGAAAACACCGGGAATAAAACCCGCACGGCACAAAACCCCGGAAAATAATTATCCCAGACTTGCCACGGAGCTGCTCCCTGAAACCCGCAGCCAAATCCCCGGATCCCTTCTGCTCGGGCCACGGAAAAGCAGGATTGGAACAGAACCTGGATTTGTCCCGGGAAAAAAAAGTGGGATCATCCCGTCTTGGAGCTGGCTGGGAATCCCTGCAGGAGCAGGACCAGGAGTCTGGAGTTTTCCATGGAATTGAGAGAGGTTGGGATTTCCACGGAGCAAATTCCAGGGGGGACAGGGGTGTCCCAGGGGGTCCCCAGCCGGAATGGGCAGAATTCCAGAGGATTTGGTGACTCCAGGGCCCTGCAGGAGCCGGGAATGGCCAACATTCCCGGCCCCTGGGAGGGAAAAAACCTCCGGAACAGGAGGGGAAAATGCCAAGGGCAGAAGGAAAAGATCCGGGTTTGGGGAAGGAAAAAATCCGGATTTGGAGGAGGAAAAGATCCAAAGGTGGAGAAGGAAAAGATCTGGATTTGGGGAAGGAAAAGATTCCGGATCTGGAAAAGAAAAAGATCCATATTTGGGGGAGGAAAAAGTCTGGATTTGGAGAAGGGAAAGATCCGGATCTGGAGAAGGAAAATATTCAGATTTGAAAAAGAAAAAAAATCCTGAGGTGGGGAAGGAAAAGACCCAGATTTGGGGAAGGATCCGGATTTGGGGAAGGGAAAAATCTGGATTTGGGGAAGGGAAAGATCCAAAGGTGGGGAAGGAAAAGAAGCAGGAGAGGGAAAATCCCCCCTTTTCCTACTCAAACCTCTTCTTAAAACCTGGAAAGCTCCCCCGAAGTAAAACGATTTCTAAACAGAAATTTTTCTTTCTTTCAGCTGCAGCTGCTTCCCGTGGAGAGAGAGAGAGGGGAAAAAAAAAAAAGGAATTAATGAATCCCAGCAAAGCCATGGAAAACAACCTCAATTTCCATGGATGACAGGAAAAAACCTGCATTTCCCGCAGCTTTTTATGGGAATTGCAATTAAATTTCCTTGGCTTTATCAGGTGCCCAGAGCTCCATTAAACATCTCTTAAATCCCAGGAAAAGCCAGCGCCGGCCGGGATTTTATGAAGAGCGGAAGCAAAATCCCCAATTCCTCTTCAAATCCAGGGAATAAAAAAAAAACAACCCAAAATTCCTCCTCAGATCCCGCCTGGCTCCGTGAACATCCCGGAATTTCCGGAGATTCGTTTCCCGGAGCCGGAGCTGGGAAAGGATCGGCGATATTCCGGTTCAATATCCCAGAAATCGGCCGAAATCACAGGAAAATCCCCCGGGATGGATGGGATGGGGGCGGCTGGTGGAAATCCGGGATGTTCTGAAGCGTGTGGGTGGGCTGGGAAATGGAGGAAATCCCGATTTTCCAGAGGTTTCAAGGCCTCAGGGTCCGGGTTTTCCCTGGGAAGAGCCCAGGGTTTGGTGGGTGTGGATTTTCCACGGGGATCGTTGGATTCCTCGGAGTCCCAGGGCCTGGACAATTCCGTATTTCCTTTAAATCCCACATTTTTTATTTACTGACTTCCTCGGAGTTCCAGGGCCTGGACAATTCCGTATTTCCTTCAAATCCCACATTTTTAAATTTACTGACTTCCCCGGAGTTCCAGGGCCTGGACAATTCCGTATTTCCTTCAAATCCCACATTTTTTATTTATTGACTTCCTCGGAGTCCCAGGGCCTGGACGATTCTGTGTTTCCTTCAAATCCCAAGTTTTCTGAGTATTGACTTCCCAGTCATAAAATTTCCCTAAAATCCCATTTTTCAATGTTTTGACTTCCTCGGGGCCTGGATAACGTTTTATCTCCCTAAAATCCCAACTTTTCTATTTATTAACTTCTTCGGAGTGCCAGGGCCTGCAAAAATCTGCCTTCAAATCCCATTTTTTTGCCTTCAAATCCCATTTTTCTATTCCATCCACCCATCCATCCATCCCCAGCTTATCCCAACACAATTATCTCCCCAAAAAAACCCACATGGAGCCTCCAAACGGCTCCACCACCGTTTTCTGGGGGACGCGGTCCCGCCCACAGTTCCCAAAAATTCCTCCCCGTGACCATAAGGAGCCGGTTTCACCTCCCAAACCTCCACCCGAATCCTCTCCCAGCCTCGTTTTCTCCTCCCATTCCCAGGTTTTTTTGGTTTTTTTGGTTTTTTTGGGTTTTTTGGGTTTTTTGTTTGGTGGGTTTTTGGGGTTTTTTTTTTTTGCCAATTACATGTAATAAAGCCAATTAACGGTTCGCTAAAAATGCCAGGAAAAGGGGAGAATCTTGGGATTGAGGCTCAAAATGCCGGGAAAAGGGGAAAGCCTTTGGGATTGAGGCTAAAAACGCCGGGAAAAGGGGAGAACCTTTGGGATTGAGGCTCAAAACGCCGGGAAAAGGGGAAAACCTTCAGGATTGAGGCTAAAAACGCCGGGAAAAGGGGAAAACCTTCGGGATTGAGGCTCAAAACGCCGGGAAAGGGGGAAAACCTTCGGGATTGAGGCTCAAAACGCCGGGAAAGGGGGAAAACCTTGGATCGCCTGCAGTGATCGCGGGCGCCCAGCAGGTCGGGCTGCAAGGCAGCGGCTGCCGGGAGCGGGATCGGGAGCGGGAGCGGGAACGGGAACGCGCCGCTGGAATTTCGCTGCCTTCCCCTCCCCCAGGCGTGGAAAAGCCACGGGGAATTCCTCGGGAATGTCCAAACCCAGCCAGGAATCCCGGGAGAGGACGGGGAGGGTGAAATGGTGGGTGTGGGGCTCGCGGAGGGGAATCGTTGGAAATATTTCCATGTTTTAAACGTCAGCCTTGGGATATTCAAATATCCTGCAGCGGGTCTGAGTTCCGGGTGGAATCAACGGGGAAAAAATGAATTTTTGGGGGTTTTGAGAATAATCCCGAAGGAAATTCAGCAGCTCAGGGGTTAAATGATTCCTTGTCCCAGGGCAGAGAAACTTCCTGGATACAAAAAACCGGGAATAACCTGGAAGTGATGGATCCCTAAACCTTTAATCAGAGGTGCAAATGTCCCGATGTTTTCCCCGGGGCTGTTCTCCATCGGGGAAAATTCCCAACAGGAGAAATCCCAAACCCCGCCCGGAGCCCGCAGACGGCGCCCCGGGAGATTCCAGCCTGGATTTCTCCACTGGGAGCTCCCAGCTTGGAATTCTCAGCCGGAGCTCCCAGCTGGAGTTCCAGCCTGGAATTCTCCCCTTGGAATTCTCCGTTTGAAGCTCCCGGCTGGAGTTCCAGCCTGGAATTCTCCCCTTGGAATTCTCCGCTGGGAATTCTCCCCTTGGAATTCTCCGCTGGGAATTCTCCACTTGGAGCTCCCAACTGGAGTTCTCCACTTGGAGTTCTAACTCAGGATTCGCCCGGAGTTCTCCGCCTGGAATCCTGAAGTTGGAATTCTCCACCTGGAATTCTCCAGCCGGACCCAGAGCCCTTGGCAGGGCTGCCCCGAGCTCGTTCTGCTGCTTCCCAATAACTCAGGGGCTCCCAAAATCCCCCAAATCCATGAAAACCAGCAGCTCCCACCTTCCCTCGGAATTCTCCAGTCCCCCTGGCTCACCCTGGGGCTTTTTCCTCCTTTTTCATCCTTATCCCTTCCTTTTTCCCTCCCTTTTCCTCCTTTTTTTTCCTCTTTTTCCCTCCCTTTTCCTCCTTTTTTCCCCTTTTTCCTCCATTTTTCCCCTTTTTCCTCCATTTTTCCCCTTTTTCCTCCTTTTTCCCCTTTTTCCTTGCCTCCTCCTGGGATTTCCCCCCTCTCCTGGCACTCCTTGGCTCTTTTCCATCCCAATTTTGCCTCTGGAAGCGAAGCCAGGCCGGGGCTGAGCCTGAAACCCGGCCCGGCCCGCGATTCCCACGGGATGTAAACAAGTAAACAAGATTTATCCTTTTTTTTTTCTCCTTTTTCTCCTTTTTTTTGTGTTTGTGTGTGAAACAAAACGGGCGCAGGGTTTGTGTTTGTGGGGTTCGTAAATTACGGCTGCTGAAAGGGGAGGTGGCACGGGAAGGATCCCAAATTCCGGCCCCGCTCCAGCCCCGAGGCTCCCATTTTCCTAAAAAAAATAAAATAAAACCTCCCTGGGAAGCCGGGCGAGAATTGATTAATAATTCTGCAGAATTCCGGGCAAAGCCGGGCGAGAATTGATTAATAATTCCGCAGAATTCCAACCAAAGCTGGGCAATAATTGATTAATAATTCCGCAGCATTCCAGGCAAAGCCGGGCAATAATTAATTAATAATTCCGCAGCATTCCAACCAAAGCTGGGCAAGAATTAATTAATAATTCCGCAGCATTCCAGGCAAAGCTGGGCAATAATTAATTAATAATTCTGCAGAATTCCAGGCAAAGCCAGGCAATAATTAATTAATTAATAATTCCGCAGCATTCCAGGCAAAGCTGGGCAAGAATTGATTAATAATTCCGCAGCATTCCAGGCAAAGCCGGGCAATAATTAATTAATAATTCCGCAGCATTCCAACCAAAGCTGGGCAAGAATTAATTAATAATTCCGCAGAATTCCAGGCAAAGCTGGGCAATAATTAATAATTCCGCAGAATTCCAGGCAAAGCTGGGCAATAATTAATTAATAATTCCGCAGAATTCCAGGCAAAGCCGGGCAATAATTAATTAATAATTCCGCAGCATTCCAACCGAAGCTGGGCAATAATTGATCAATAATTCCGCAGCATTCCAACCGAAGCTGGGCGACAATTAATGTTTCTATGGAATTCCAAGTGGAACTGGGCAATAATTAATGAAGAATTCCATGGAATTCCAGGCGGAACTGGGCAAGGACGGATTAACAATTCCACAAAACTCCAAGTGAAACTGGGCAATAACTAATTAACAATCCCACGGAATACCAAGCGAAGCCGGGCAGTAATTAATTAACGAACAACCCCATAAAACTCCAGCTAAAACCGGGCGGTGACTAATTAACAACCCTCCAAAGCCCCGGGCAAAGCCGGGCGACGACTAATTAACGACCCCACGGAAACTCCGGGCGGAGCCGGACAGTAACGAACCAAAATAAGGAAAATAAGGAGAAATTAAAAATAAAATATCCCGTGAGCTCCGGGGCCGGAACCGCTGCCGGGAACGGGGACGGAGACACAAGGAGCCGGCCTCGCCCGTTTTCCCGGGAAAAGGGAAATCCCGGGAACGCCGCCAGGGGAGTTCGGGACGCAGCAAAGCTGATTTGGGGCTCAGGGTGGGGCGGCGAAAAGCAGAATTGTGGATTTGGGGGTAAAAAGCAGAATTGTGGATTTGGGGGGTAAAAAGCAGAATTGTGGATTTGGGGGTAAAAAGCAGAATTGTGGATTTNAAAAATTCCAGGTTTGGAGGGGCAGGAATGGGGAAAATTCCAGGTTTGGAGGGGCAGGAATGGGAAAATTCCAGGTTTGGAGAGGCAGGAATGAGGAAATTCCAGACTTGGAGAGGCAGGAATGAGGAAATTCCAGACTTGGAGAAGCAGGAATGAGGAAATTCCAGGTTTGGAGAGGCAGGAATGATTTTTGGGGGTTGTGGATGCAGAGAATTCCCACTCCTCACCGAGGTCACATCCCCCCTTCCCTTCCAGCTCCAAATTCCAGGGGCTGAAACTGAGGATTTACCCCCTTCTCCCCAATTTTTGGGGGGAAGCAGGAGGGGCTGTTCCCGCCGGGAAGAAGCCCCGGTGAGGGAATCCATGAGATCCATGAATATTCTCCTGCTCCAGCCCCAGGAGGGGAATTTTTGGAGCCCTTTCCCGTTTTCTGGGAAGCAGGAGGGGCTGTTCCCACCGGGAAGAAGCTCAGGAGGGGAATTTTTGGAGCATTTTCCCGTTTTCTGGGAAGCAGGAGGGGCTGTTCCCACCGGGAAGAAGCCCCGGTGAGGGAATCCATGAAATCCATGAAATCCATGAATATTCTCCTGCTCCAGCCCCAGGAGGGGAATTTTTGGAGCCTTTCCAACAACCCCTGAGGTTTTTTTCCCTAAAAAAAACAAACCCGGGAGGATTTTCCTGCCCCACAACCAAGTTGGGACAACACTGAGGGTTCATTCCAGCCTCTCCCTCCTCGGGCAATTAAACCGAGAGGATAATTAAAATATTTCATTAACTCCCCACAGCCAGAGCGGCAGAAGCCGGGAATATTTAACCCTCCCCTGGAGCTGCAGATCCCAACATTTTTCCCGAGGATTTTTTCCCTCCTGCTCCTCCTTCCCGGCGGGCTGGAATTCCTGAGCTCTGACCTCGCCCGGGGAGGGGGCCACGGGGAGGTGCCAAAAGTGGCCGAAAAGGGCAAAAAAAACCCAAAACAAACTGATCCCGAGGAGTTACAAATCGGGATGGGTTTCACTGGACGTGGGAAATTTTGATTAATGAGGCCGAGATCTCCCCCACCCCACCCCGGTAACCCAATCCAGGGAATTTCCCTTCCAGTTTGGGAAAAAAAAGAGTTTTAAAAGTTTCCTCGTGGTCCCTAATCCTCCTCCAGGAAGGAAGTTGGGGTGTTCCTTGTGGGGTCACCTGGACTTTGGGTTGCACCAAAAATCCCCAAATTTCCGCCCCTGGGGGAAGGCTGATGACGGTGAGGAGGATTTTTATTTTAAATCCCATCCCGTGGCTATTCCTGGAGGATTTTCCCTTCCCCTCTCCTCGGTTTGTGCGAGGAACACCCCCAAAAACCAAGGGAGAAAAATTCCATCATTTTCCAGAACTGCAGAAAAGCCTTTTGGGGTTTATCCTGATCCAGGATGGATTCTGTTTTCATGGAAAATAAAGTAACTCCCGGAATTATTGGCGCTCCCAACCCACTAAATCCACATTTAAGGGGTGCAGAGACTGGTCCTGCCCTCAGGCTGGATGGCAGCACACCCCGACATCCCATTTTCCTGCCCCAATTCCCAGGTTTTTTAGGATTTCAAAGGTTCCTGACCAGCCGGGGCTGGGTTTGGTGTGGGAACCCCTCGGAATTCACATTTTGCCTGATTTTCCTCTGCGTACACGGAATTAAAAAGGCGGAGTTATCCCAACCCGGCCCTTCCCAGGCGATTCCCTCCCAGCTGAGGATTGTTCTGTCCTCTCCCGGAATCATTCCTCCCCTCCCAAATTTCCCCCCAAAAAATCTCAGAATAATCGATAACCCCCCGATAAAGAATGGATAAACTGGGGAAAGGAAGCCGGGCAGCCGCTCTGATCCTGCAAAGCTCCAAACCCCGGAGGGATTTCCACCAAAAAAACCAAAAAAATTCCTGAGGAATTTGCCCAGGATTTGATCCACAAAAAAGAGGCCAAAATTCCACCCGGAGCAGCAGGAAGCCAAACCTCCATCCCAGCAAAGGCCCTGCCGTGGTGTGAAAATCTGACTTTTTCCAGCTCTGGCTCCAGGGGATTGGCGGCAATCAGATTTTCTCATTAATTAAGTAATTAATTAATTAACTGCTGCTCCTCCCCAAGGCCCCTGGGGGTGTTTTGCAGCAAAAATTGGGGTTTTTTGTTTGTTTTCCGGGGCCGTGTTTTGAGGCCTCCGGGGCCGGAGTTTCGGGGTTTGGGATCACGGAGATTCCAGCGCCGCCTTCCCTAATCCTGCCAATCCCAAACTTTCCTTCTCTTTCCTCCCGCAGCTCCCACAACACTCCATAAATCCCAGCCGGGTCCGTGGGGCTGAACCCCGGCTCGGCCAAGCCGGAATGAGCCAAAAAGGCTTTTTTTAATAAATAAAACTTCCTGAAATCACCCGGCACCCCATTAATTCCGGGACACTCCGCCTCGGCTTCAAAGGGAATCTTTGCGGCAGAAAAAAAAGGAGGTTTTATTCTTTTTTTGGGGGTTTTTTTGGGGGTTTTTTTGCTGTTTTAATGATTTGCTGCTTGTCCTTGTCATAACTACACGGAGCAAAAAAAAAAGAAATGGGGAAACGCTGAGGTTCCACCACGGAGCCGGAACTCGGCGTTGGGAACAAAACCCCGGAGAGGGAAACTCAGAAATGACAGAAAATCGTTCAGGAGACGCTGGCGCTGAGACGTGGCCAGGAGAAAGATCCCCAGGCAAAAATTCCCAAAAAAAAAAAAAAGGATTTTTGCTGCTCTTCTTTGTTCAGGAGGCAAAAATATCCCGAATTTTGGGAATGCTGGATTTTTTGGGGATTGGGGGGGAATGCGGGGATCTCTTAAGAGTTGATGGTTTTCCCCCTTAAATGCGGAATAATTGGAGTTTTCCATGGAGATGTGGGGATTTAAGGATAACAAAATATGGGGGGGAAAAAAGCTGGAGGCGCTTTTCCAGCTGCCCTCAGGTGGGGCTGGATTTTGGGGATTTCGGGATAAAATGGAGCGGCCGCAGGAAGGAGAAAATGGAATTTGTGGAATTCAGGAACCACTCCCAAGAGCATCCCGAGAAATTCCCAATTTTTCCCCCAAAAGGCTCTTCCCAACCCAATATCCCAGGAAATTTTCTCCCTGTGCACATTTTGGGATTTTTCCTGATTTTTTTTTTAAATCCAGAGCAAGCAACTCCAAGAGATCCCTGGCCCTTCCTCAGAATTCCGGGTTTTTTTCCCCAAGGAATCCGTGCCGGGAGCTCAGATGTTCCACAGGTTTTAGAGGGAAAAAAGAGCTCCCAAGGTCTGAGTCTGAAGGGTTTTTTTGGGATGTGATTCCCAAAGAGAGAGGCCAGGGATGGACATCACTGCTGCTCTGCCACGGCTCCAGCACCATCCCGGGAAGGACGTGGAGTTCGATCCCGAGGCAGAGTGAAAACGGGATCTGAAAAAACGGACAAAAGGGAGATAAAGCCATCCCGAAAAAAAACGATCCCCGAAAAAATTACCCCAAAAAGGTCAAATCGAAAAAACGAGACAAAAAATAAACGCAAATATCGTCTCAGTGGGGCCTGCTGTGGGGTGAGGCCTACAGAGGCCTACTGAGGCCTGAGCGCCTACTCCGACTCTCCTCTCGCCTAATGAACCCTTTTAATTAACAAAGCTCCCAGCTCTTAAATCATAACCCATCCCTCCTTTCTCCACGTTGCCATTGGTGGTTCCAGGAGGTTGGAATTGTCTGGGGTCAAGGCACAGAGCTGGGACAAGCAGGAGTTGTGGAAACCCCTGCGGACGAGCGCTTCCTGAGCCTCAGTTTCCCCAAAATTCCATAAAAACGGAAGAGCCGTCCTCCCTCTCCTGAATGCTTTGGCGACTTATGAATATTTTAAGGAATTCGGCTGCTCAGCAGTTCAGGGAAAAACCACGTGGGACAAATTTTGGACGGAGAAATAAAAGCGCTGTCATCAGCCCCCTGGAAATAAATCCGGGTTTATTCATCTACCCGGGGCTGTTTTCTGCAAAATAAAAGGGGGAAGCCGTCGCTTCCCACTGGGAATTCCAGCGGGAACGGATCCTTGGAGTGCCCGGCCAGGTATTCCATGGGAAGATTGGATTGGGAGGGATAATTCCATGGCTGGAGACCCGGGAGGGCAGAGCCACATTTTCCACCTTTGAGGGAGGGATCATCTCCCTCAGAATTCCCATTCCAGCAGCGCCTGATTTCCCTCAGAATTCCCATTCCAGCACTGCCTGATTTCCCTCAGAATTCCCATTCCAGCAATGGCTGTTCCCCTCAAAATTCCCATTTCAGCAACATCCATTTCCCTTGAAATTCCCATTCCAGCACTGCCTGTTTCCCCTCAAAATTCCCATTCCAGCACTGACTGTTTCCCCTCAGAATTCCCATTCCAGCACTGCCTGTTTTCCCTCAGAATTCCCATTCCAGCAACACCTGTTTTCCCTCAGAAATTCCTATTCCAATTATCCCTAGCCCCCCCCCCAAATTCCCGCTCCAGTAATGCTGATTTCCCTGAAAATTCCCGCTCCAGCAATGCCTGTTTCCTCCAAAATTCCCACTCCACCGATCCCTTTTCCCCTCCCCAGTTCCCATTCCAGCAATTCCCGTTTCCCTCCCCGGCTGCCATCCTCCTCTCCGGGTTTCCGGGGTGAATTCCCACTCCGGGGAATCCGGAATTCCAGCCCTGCCCCTCGGGAACCTTTTCCCTCTCGCTCCCTCCCTTTCCCGCCCCTCTGTCTGTCCGTTCCCGTCCCGAATTCCCGAATTCCCTTTTCCCGGTTTCCCTCCGCTGCCTTGCAGTTCCCCGCCCGGCCTCTGGCCGCTCCCTCAGACCGTTCCTTCCTCCCAAATCCCAGCTTCGCTCCAACATTTTTTTTTTCCCTGGAAAACAGCGCTCGGGGTGGGGGAAGGGCTCCAGCTCCC
>VZDJ01000112.1:245088-256220 GCA_008694505.1 Cyanoderma ruficeps
AAAAAAAAAAAAAAAAAAGGAAAAAAGAAAAGAAACTGAGGGTGGAAAAAATCCTCATCCGGAACAGAGAAAATCCCGAACTCCTGATCTGGGGGGAATCTTTAGATCCCGGGATTTGTTTGGCTCATTCCGGCCGATCCCGGGAAGCCACAGGCTGGGAGAACCGGAGTTCCTGGGATTTTGCTCTCTGGGTTCCCAGAGCTCTGCCTCGACCAGGTCTGCCTCAAGCTGTGCTTAAATCCTTCAGAAAACATTCCCTCAATATTCCAAGGGAAATCCTGGAAGGAAACTCTTCCTGTGCCACTCCACCCTGTTCCTTAAATCCATCCCCCTTTATCCCGGGATTTCCCAGCCCGCCCATCTGGATGTTCAGGCACGGATTCAATTTTATCCCTAAAAATCAACCCCGGCTCCACAATTCCCTGGCTCTTTTCCAGCCAGGACACCCCAATTCCCATTCCCACCTCTCCTTTCTCCACAGGGATCAAGCTCAGCCTCTTGGTTCGTCAAATCCGCAGGTTTTCCCCTCAGATTCTCCCGTTCCCTTGGAAGGTTTTGTCCCAACAATATGAATTACCAGGGGAGGACGCAGTGAGAGAAGACCTAGGAATTCCCAGCGGGAATTCCAAAGCCAGGAATTCCAAAGCCAGGAATTCCAAAGCGGGAACCCCCAGTGGGAATTCCAAACCAGGAACCCCCCTGTGGGAATTCCAAACCAGGAATTCCATACTGGGAACCCCCAGCGCAAATTCCAAACCAGGAATTCCAAACAGGAACCCCCAGTGGGAATTCCAAAGCCAGGAATTCCATACCAGGAATCCCCAGTGCAAATTCCAAACCAGGAACTCCAAACCAGGAACCCCCAGCGGGAATTCCCGGAAGCGAGCCGGGCCCTCCTTTCCAAATCCCTGCCCTGTCCCACATCCCGATTTTCCCACTTTTCCTTCAGCTTCCCAGTCCACAAAAAGAATATTCCAAGGAACAAAAACCTCCCTCCTCCTCCTCCTCCTCCCTCGAAATTCCAGGAGCTTTCCCGGTTTAAAGGCCTCCTTTGGAGCCGTTTGTCTGCCGGGATCTTCCCTCCTTCCCATTGTTTTGTTTTGTGTTTTTGGTTTGAATTTCCAGCCCGGCTGTGCCCGCTGGACTTTCCCAAATGGTGCCAGATGTTGGATTCGTGGGGAAAACAATGCCCGGGAAGCAATTTCAGCGCCGGGCTGGGATTGGAATGGGAGGACGCCTCTCCCGGAGGGAATCGGCCAGGCTGCCGCATTCCCGGCATTTCCCGGCGCCGCCTGGAGAGGACGGAACGCGCCTGGAATTTGTTCCTGGGGAAAAGGAAGGGTCGGAGGAGCTGGAACGCCGGGAAGGGAGTTATTCCCAGAGGAAAGGATTGGATGGGTTGGAATGCCAGGGAGGGATTTATTCCCAGAGGAAAGGATTGGACAGGTTGGAATGCCAGGGAGGGATTTATTCCCAGAGGAAAAGAAGGATCAGGGGAGTTGGAATGCTGGGAAAGGATTTATTCCCAGAGGAAAGGATTGGATTGGTTGGAATGTCAGGAAGGGATTTATTCCCAGAGGAAAGGATTGGACAGGTTGGAATAGTGGGAAGGGAGTTATTTCCAGAGGAAAGGAAGGATTGGAGGAGCGGGAATGCCGGGGAGGGATTTTATTCCTGTTGCTCCCAGCTGGGTGAAACTCCGGGAGATCCGCACGGATCCCAACCATTTTTGAGGAAAAAGGACAAATCCACCAACCCCGGCGTTGTTCCCGGCGCTCCGAATGGGAAATGGGGAATTCCATCCCTTGATCCCAAGGAGCTGCAGCCCCGCCCCGAGCGATCCCGCCTCCACCGGCTGATCCAGAATTCCCTCCTGGCGACCCTCGGGAATCCCCGGGAGTTCAAATCCTCCCGCCCACGGTGGAGGAAACGAGGAGCAAAGCCAAAAATTCCCGAGTTTTTAACAAGGAATGGTCATTCCCAGAGAATTCCTGATCCTGGACTCTGCTCAGGAGAACTCTGGGCCGGGCCGGAATCTTCCCCGCCAATCAATTCTCCACGGGAATGCGCTGCCCTTTCCAAGCTTCCCCAACTCCTCCGAATTCCTGGAGTTTCTGGAAAACTCCCCAGCCCAGGAATGGACGCCAGAGCCACGGGAATTTTGGGATTCGCTCTCTGGGATGAGATTCCTGCTGCGGAATTTTCCCACCCCAAGAGCTGCCCCGCACATCCATAGAAACTCTTTTTCCTGGGAATTCAGCGCCGGGAACATCTCCCAGTCCAACCCTTCCCAGCCTTTTCCCAGCCGGACTCACCTTGGGATGGGAATTCCAGGTGGTACCTGAAAAACAACAGAAAAAGAGTCAGAAAAAAATCCTTAAATCTCAACGTTTCCATGGAAAACTCCAATTATTCCACATTTAAGGGGAAAACCATCGACTCCAAGAGATCCCCGCATTCCCCCAGTTCCAAAAAAAACCCAGCATTCCCAAAATTCGGGATATTTCTGCCTCCTGGACAGGGAAGAGCAGCAAAAATTCCTCTTTTTTTTTTTTTTTTTGGGAATTTTTGCCTGGGGATCTTTTTCCTGGCCACGTTTTAGCGGCAGCATCTCCTGAACGATTTCCTGTCACTCTCCATTCCCGCCCCGGGAAAGCACCGGGGCTTTGTTCCTGACCTCTGTCATTTTTAATCCCGGGAAATGGCCTAAAAAAAAAAGGGAAAATTGAGTTCCCTTCCCTCCCGGAGCAGCTCCGGGAAGGCAGAGGGAAAAACGCAAAAAAAAGAAAAAAGAGCTTCGATTTTCCTGATTTTTTATCTTTTTTTAGGATAAAAAAAGCGGCAAAAAAAAAATTCCGATTTCGGCTCAAGGGTTTGGCTTCAATTCCATGCTTGGAGGGTTTTTAGTCTGGGAAGGAAAATTTGGGATAAAATGGAACTGGGGACGGGGGGAGGAGAAGCTTTTAGGGAATGAGGAAGAGCCAGGAGCTCATTGCTGCCTCTGCCAACGGAAATCTGGGATAAATCCCGCAAATGCCGGGTCTTGGATTCCCGGCGAGTTCCCCCATGGAATTTTGCTCTTTTCACAATATTTCCCCTAAAATTGGTGTTTCCCCCACCCCTTCCTGCAAAAAGCTTCATCCCAAACCCCATTTTCCCCATTTTCCAGGATATTCTTGGATTTTTGGGGCCTGCAGCACCCAAAAAACACAAAAAATTTGGGCAAACTTGGGTTTAACGGGATTTGAGCAGCTGGAAAACCCCAGAGGCCAAACCCTCGGAGCCAGATCCGTAAAATCCAGGCAGCCTCCAATTAAATTCCCAGTTTCTCCTCATGAATGAGGAGCTGACGGGGTGGAATGGGATCTTCGGAGCCGGGATTTGAACGTCTGGGAAAACAAATATTAAAAAATAAAAATCGATGCCGGACGAGATTTCCAACAGGGGAAAAAAAAAAAATAATAATGGGAGCCAGGAAAATGGGATTGGGAATTCCCCATTGGGGAAGAAAGGGATTTAAATCCGTTTTTCAGCTCCACTGAGGCGCTCGGGTTTCAGGTTAATGATGGATCCGGGAGGAAATGGATGGGAAAAGTGGGATAATTCCATCAGCCGGGCTGGGAAAGGCCGGAAAATTCCGGAAAGGAACAACCCAGAAGGCTCCAAACAGAATTAGTGGTGGGACTGAGCTCAGGGATAAAAGGGGGTGAAAATGGGATTAATTTAATTTGGATTAATACAGGAAACTCCTTCCTTAAAAGAAAAAAGGTGGGGGGGTGGAATTCTGATCTGGAAGAAACGAGGAATAGCCGAGAATTCCTTCCTCAAAAACATAAAAAGGGTCCAAAACCCCCATCCTGAAATTTCAGAATAAATCGGGAACATCCAAGGATTCCTTCCTTAAGAAAAAGGTGGGGGGAAAAAAAAATCCCTGTCCTGAAATTAGGGAATCGATCAGGAATATCCCGGAATTCCTTCCTCAAAACTAAAGGGAGGGGAAAACCCCCATCCTAAAATTATGGAATAAATCTGGAATAGCCCAGAATTCCGTCCAAAAAAAAAGAAAAAATCTCCCATTTTGAGACTGAAGAATGAATCCGGGACATCCCAGAATTCCTTAAAAAAAAAAAGAGGGAAGAATTCCCCGCCCTGAAACAGAGAAAACCCAAACGAAACCACGACAACTTCCCGGGATTGCCCCGGGATCGGAACATCCAGAAAACTCCAAACCATGGGCGGGGGGTTTCTTTCCTCCACCAGAAGGAGGAATCCCCAGAATCGGAGGGAATTCCGGAGGGTTGGGATCAGGGAGTTCGGGGAACACCGACCTGGCTCGGAGGCGCTGGAGGCGGCCCAGGATCGTGTCCCGCTGCTCCCGCGCCCCCGCGCTCAGCGCCTCCTCCCGCAGGCCCCGCGCCAGGAAATCCTGCGCCTCTGGAAAACAGGGAACCAACGGGAAAAAATCAGGGACGACGGGCCGGGAGGTCAGGGGAAAATGGGAAACCAGGGGAAAAAAATGAGAAATCAGGGACGCCGGGGCCGGGAGGTCAGGGGGAAATGGGAAATCAGGGGAAAAAATGGGAAATCAGGGACGCCGGGGCCGGGAGGTCAGGGGGAAATGGGAAATCAGGGGAAAATGGGAAATCAGGGGAAAATGGGAAATCAGGGATACGAAGGCCGGGAAATCAGGGGAAAATGGGAAATCGGGGATACGAGGGCCAGGAAATCAGGGAGAAATGGGAAATCGGGGACACCAGGGTTGGGAAATCATCAGGGACACGAGGGCCCCAAAATCATCAGGGACGCGAGGGCTCGGAGGAGAAAACTGGGTGTGGGAAGGGGCAAGGAAGATGGGAAGGGGCAGGAAATCTGTGGGAAAGGGGTTGGGGAAACCTGGGAAGGAGTTTAGGAAACCTGGGATGTGGGAAAGGGTTTAGGGAAGCTGGGAAAGGGTTTAGGGAATCCAGGGATGGGAAAGGGGTTTGGAGAAAGCTGGATGTGGGAAAGGGTTTAGGGAATCTGGATCTGGGAAAGGAGCTGGAGAAAGCTGGGAAAGGTCGGGAAAGCTGGACCTGGGGAGGGATAAAAACCCGGGAAAGGTCAGGAAAGCTGGGAATGGGAAAGGGGTTGGAGAAACCCAGGAAGGGTCAGGAAAGCTGGGAATGGGAAAGGGTTTAGGGGCCCTGGGATAGTGGAAGCGCCCCTGGATGGGATTTCAGGCCCCTTCATCCCGAGGCACGCCAGGATTCCAGGATTCCCAGGGATTCCCTCTTCTCTCAGCCGGGAATTCCAGAATTCTGGTGAGGCTTTGCAAATCCCAGCCCCGATCCTGGAATGCCGAGCCTGAATTCCCTAAATTCCCTTTTCCAGCGCATCCCCCTGGGGTTTCCATCCCACGCCCAAGCTCCGGGTCAGGCCGGGTCTGACAAAGCCGAATTTACACCACGGACAGCTGAGAGAAACCCAGAATCCAAACCTGAGGAAACCCCAAATCCTGCCCTGAGGACCCCGGCGAGCGCAGAGGGAATAAATTCCTTTTCTGGGAACACAAAACCAACTCCCCGCCGCGGGAAACCGCACGGGGAAAAAAAACCCAAAAATCCCGTTTTGCCACAGGGAAGGAGCGGGCAGGAAAACCAAACCCGTCCCATCGCCCCGGGCCATCCCGGGGCGATTTTTAAACGCGGATTAACTCGCTGAGCCCCAGATTAGCGGGTTTAGTGCCGGGGATGCCAGAGCGGCGGAGTTATGGGAGGAGCCGCGGCTTTTCCAGAGGGTTTGGGGAAAGGGGAAGGAAAAGGGAAACTCGGCCCGTAAAGTCAGGGAGGGCGGGTCGGGAATAAATCACCCTAAAACCAGGTTTAGCCTCGGTCGGGAATAAATCACCCTAAAACCAGGTTTAGCCTCGGTCGGGAGCGGTAAATTCCGGCTGGTGACGGAGGGAGAGCCCGGAGAGCTCCGGGGTTTGTTTGGCTGGAGGGTCCCCGATCCTTTTTGGGGGGAAAAAGGGAAAAAAAAGGAAAAAAAAAAAGGGAGGGGGGAAGGGAGGAGAAGAAAATAATGGGAGAAAAAATGGGGGGGGGGGGGTTGAAGAAAAAGGGAAAAAAATGGAAAATAAGGGGGGAAAAGGGAAAAAAGGGAAAAAAGGGGAAGCTCCTTCCTCCCCAGGCAGGGAAGGGCTGGAAGTTTCCACAGCTCCTGGAAGGGCTCAGGATTGTCAAGGTTTGATCCCAAATCCCTCCCCGTGCTTTTTACCAGCTCCTTCAGGCCACAACAGGGTCACCCCCAAAACCTCACGAAATGCTGAATAAATAATGAAAATATTGAATTTAAATGTCTCCATCCACAGCCCCTGGAAATCTCCCCCAGCCCTGCCAGGGATGGGGTGGGAGAAAACTCGGGGAATTTGGGAAACAGACAGGGTGGATGGGAGAAAACTCAGGGAATTTGGGAAAGAGATGGGATGGGGTGGGAGAAAACTCGGGGAATTTGGGAAAGAGATGGGATGGGGTGGGAGAGAACTCAGGGAATTTGGGAGAGAGATGGGATGGGGCGGGGGAAAACTCGGGGAATTATTTGGGAAAGAGATGGGATGGGAGAAAACTCGGGGAATTTGGGAAAGAGATGGGATGGGGTGGGAGAAAACTTGGGGAATTTGGGAAAGAGATGGGGTGGATGGGAGAAAAGTCGGAATTTGGGAAAGAGCTGGGATGGGGTGGGAGAAAAGTCAGGGAATTATTTGGGAAGGAGATGGGATGGGGTGGGAGAAAACTCGGGGAATTATTTGGGAAACAGACGGGGTGGACGGGAGAGGCTCGTCCTGCAGGGCCGGGGTGGAAGTTTTCGGGTGTTTTGGAGGGGGAGGGATGAGCTCGGCGCAGCTGCGGCAGGAAACGAGAGCTGAAACCCCAAAAACACACACACAAAAACAAACCCAAAAACAAAACCCCCAAAGGGGTCCCAGCTGCTTCCTCAGCACCCCCCAGATGTGGGGGTTTCAGGGGCAGGGAATCGAATCCCCGCTGGGGCTGGATTTGGGGATTTACGGGCACCACGGTGCTCCTCTCCCCGCCACGCCAGAAAACCCCCACGAGGGTTGGGGTTTTTGGAGATCAGACCCTCAAAAGGGGCAGCCAGAGGAGCAAAACACCTCCAGAACTCGGGGTTTCCACAGGAGTGAACCCCTGCTCCAGCCTGAAACCCCTGCCGGGGCTGGATTGAGGGATTTAGGGGCAGGTGGGCACCACAAAACTCTCCCCGTGCCACGCTGCAAAAAAACCCCACAAAATCCAGGGGTTTGGGGCCCAGAACCTCCAAAACAGCCCCCAAAGTCTTCCTGGGCTCAGGGAGGTCCCACAGCCCCCAAATCCTTGGCATCAGGGACAGGGAGGTCCCACAGCCCCAAACCTCTCCTTGGGGTCCAGGAGGTCCTGCAGCCCCCAAAATTTTTGGGATTAGGGGCAGGGACATCCCACAGCCCCCAGATTTTTGGGATTAGGGACAGCGAGGTCCCGCACCCCAAATTCTTATTGCGGCCAAGGAGTTCCCACAGCCCCCAAAACATCACTGGGGTCAGGGAGGTCCCACAAGCCCCCAAAGCAGCCCAGGGAAAGCCCCAAAGCCTCCCCAGCTCCGCCCCGCTGGGATTCCCCCCCGGGGCAGGGAGGAGGAGGATGATGATGATGGTGATGAAGGGTTTGTCACCTGCCAGGAGCCTCTGGATCTCCTCTGGGATCGGGGCGGCGTCCATGGGATTCCTTCCCGGGGGGGCAGAACGTGCCCGGGGCCGGAGGAGGAAGCGACGAGGGCGGGGACACCCCAAAAGTGAAAGAGGAGGAGGAGGAGGAGGAACCTTCGGGGTGGAGATTCCTCCTCCTTTTAACCCCCCTGGGATCCTCCCCAGCTGTCCTGGATGATCCCCCCCGACCCCAGAGAATTCCCGGTGGGAAAAGCTGAGCCGCAGCCGAGGGGTTTCACCTGGAAACTCCTGAGGTTTCCCGGCAGGAATTTCCCCCGGGGACTCACCTGGGGCCGGGGTTGGCATTTCTCCGGGTCTTTTCCACCCCCTCCCGGAATTCCCGTGGGAAAAGGTGATGTTTGGATGTTCCCGGGTAAAATCTCCCTCCGTTTCCTGCGTGGAAGGACGGGAGGGGTTGGAAAAATGAAACCCCCGGGGTTGTCCCAGGGCTGGGACGGGGAAAAGGTGGGAAAAGTCCTGGAAATGTGGAGATTTCCACACGGAAAGGTGGGAAATATTCCCGGAGACGCGGGGATGCTCCTCCGTAAGGAAATGCGGGAGATATTCCTGGAAGGATGGAGGTTTTCACGTGAAGGCGTGGAAAGTACTCCTGGAAATACGGAAATTCCCGTATGGAAATGGAAAATCTCCTGGAGATGCTCCTCCGTGAGGAAAAGATGGAAAAGCTCCTGGAAATGTGGAGGTTTCCACATGGAAATGTGGGAAATATTCCTGGAAATACAGAAGTGTACCCATGCAAATGTGGGAAACGCTTTTGGAAACCCAGCAGTTTCCATGTAGAAATGTGGGAAAAATATTCCTGGAAATCCGGAGCGGCTCCTCCGGGGGCTCCCGGGTGTTTTGGGCCCCCCTTTTCTGAGAAATGAAGGGAAAAAAAATCCCGTTTTTCTTTCAGTTCTCAGCACAACCCAGACAGAGACCAGGAGCCGGGAGGATCCCGAGTGTTTGGGGTCAGGATTTGGGGTCGTGGAGCCGAAGCAAAAACCCCAAAGCGGCTCCAAAGTCCTTTTGGGGCCGTTCTGGGATTTTTGGGCCCGGCACCTCAGGGCATCCCTCACCACTTTTCCAAGGAGGGAGATCTGACAAAAATCCGGATTTGCAGGAAAACTCTGCGCTGGATTTTTGGGGTTTTTGCCGGGGGGGCAGAAGGAGCCCCGGGGGGATTCCCGGATCCGGGGTGGGAACGGCCGGGGCTCCCGCGTCATTTCCAAAGCCGGAGTTTCACATCCTGCGTTTCCCGCCCGCTCTTTGCCGCTCCTCGCTCCGGTTTTAAACTCGGTTTTTCCCCTCCCCCTTTCACCCGAGTTAGGCCGGGCTCAGCTGCAGCCCCAGCTCGGCTTTGGGGCCACAACAGCCCCGAAAATTCGGCGTTTGCAGCGGATGCTGCGGCCCCAGAGCGCAGGAAACGCTGCAGCTCAGGGGCCCCGAGCGGGAGAGGGAAAATAAAAACATCACAGCGGCTGCACATCCAACCTCCCGGCCAGGTGGGGCCTGGCTTTAGGGAATTCCGGGACTTTTTTGGGGAGGAAATCGTGGATTTGTCCCCATCAGTGCCTGTCCTTAAATCCCCCAGCCAGGTTGGGATTCCTGAACCGGGATTTAGGGAATTAAAGCCAGAAAATAAAAATATCACAGCGGGTGCACATCCAACCTCCCGGCCAGGTAGGGCCTGGCTTTAGGGAATTCCGGGACTTTTTTGGGGGAAAATTGTGGATTTTTCCCCCATCAGTGCCTCTCCTTAAGTCCCCCAGGCAGGTCGGGATTCCTGAACCGGGATTTCGGGAATTCTGAGGCTTTTTGGGGGGAAAATCGTGGATTTTTCCCCATCAGGGCCTGTCCTTAAATCCCCCAGCCCGGCAGGGTCTCCCGAGCAGGGATTCAGGGAATTCAAGCCAGGGAATAAAAATAATAGGACGTAAAAATATCACAGGTGGGGTGTCAGGAAAAGGGATTTTCCCGATTTCCAGGGAAATCACCTTTTTCTTTTTTTTCCTCTCCCTTCCCCCTTTTTTCTCCCCGCTTCTATTTTTGGATGTGTGGAACGGCCACAAATTTGGATTTGGGATCAGCTGGGAAGGACGGGGCGGGATCCGGCACCATCCTTGTCCAGCCGCTTCCCAGTTTTTGGGGATTCGGGATCTCAAACCTCCTCCACGCTGGAGAGGAAAAATTCCCACCTGGACCCTGCCGGGCTGTGCCCGCTGACATCCTTGGAAATCCAATTTCCCAGGAAAAGGATCGGGAGGAGTAACCATGGAAACGGAGCCGGGCGGCCTCGGAGGAGCCGCGGGGAAAACGGGAGAGGAGGAGCCTTTTCCAGCCCCAGAACTGGGAATTTCGGGAGGAAAACGGGAGGGCCGGAGCCCTTTTCCTGTAGGGAATTTTGGGGGGGAAACAGGACAGGCAGAGCCCTTTTCCTGTAGGGAATTTTGGGGGGGAAACAGGACAGGCAGAGCCCTTTTCCTGCCGGGAATTTTGGGGGAAAACAGGACAGGCAGAGCCCTTTTCCTGCCGGGAATTTTGGGGGAAAACAGAACAGGCAGAGCCCTTTTCCTGTAGGGAATTTTGAGGGAAAACAGGACAGGCAGAGCCCTTTTCCTGTAGGGAATTTTGGGGGGAAACAGAACAGGCAGAGCCCTTTTCCTGTAGGGAATTTTGGGGGGGAAACAGGACAGGCAGAGCCCTTTTCCTGTAGGGAGTATTGGGAATACGGGGCCCTTTTCCTATTGGGAATATTGTGGGGAAAAACGGGAGGGGCAGAGAGTCAAGGATTTCAGGATTCAGGAGTTCAGGATTCAAGGATTTGGGGATTTTGGGATTCTGGGCTTCAAGGCATCCCAGACTGCTCCAACCTGGATTTGGGCACTGCCAGGGAATTTCTTGGGAATCCCATCCCAGGGAGGATTTTTCCCTCCAAAACCCCCCTCCTGAATCCATTTCCCCAATCTTTAAAAGAGGAGCGGCCACGCCTGGATCGGGAAAGTTCTGGAATTCCAGGAGGGTTTGGGTGGGGAGGGGCTGGGATGGAATCCCCCCCGGATCCCTGGAATTATCTCAGGATCCATGGGGGATTGTGGCTGGGATGAATCCGAGGCCTGGATCCACCCTCTGGGTCCAACCCAACAAAATTCACTTCACGCCCCTCAGAGCGACTCTAAAAATAGGGAATTTTGGGGCCAGAAATGGGATTTTGATGATCCCTCGGAGCGACTCCGAAAACGGAGAATTTTGGGGCCAGAAATGAGACGAACTCCGGGCTTGGAAACACGAATCTGGGATTTGGGGTTTTCAGGGATTTGGGGTTTTATAGGAACAGCAGGATCCTGACCGGGAGCGGCCTCAGGCGGGGGGTCAGAATTCCCTGGGAGTTCCA
>VZDJ01000114.1:0-156812 GCA_008694505.1 Cyanoderma ruficeps
AGAACACCAAATTTCTTGCTGCTTGAGGAGATAGAAAAAAAAAGATGGTTCTATTTCTAGTTTGTCTGGATTAAAAGATAAAAGTTTGCTGCAAGTCGTCCCGTACAAAAAGCACTGTATCCTTTTGTAAAGCAACATTTAACAGGTATCTTTAGGATAGGAATTCTTTAGTTCTCTATTGCAGTTTATGTATTTCATAGGTTGTATATTTAGAAAGCTGTGCTTTTACATCTTCCAACAGATCCAAACCACTGCTTTGATTTGTTTCCTTGTTTTACACCTGCTCCAGATGTCTTCAGTCTTTCTTTAGCAATTTGCTAGGATGTGCTGGATATTGCAAGTTAGCTTAGCTAAAACAAGACCAGTTTTGATTATATGGGAGATGAAAGCAAATGGCACAGGAGTGATTGATGGAGCATTGATGCTCTGAGGTGGCAAGAGGCAGTTTTGGAGGCCGATGTAACAATTTTGCCTGCTAAGTATTTCTGGTAAGGCACTTGCCGTCACATAGGTTCAGGAAACCACAAAAACATGGAGGGATGAACAATTAAAATTTTAAATTAAATTTGAGTAAAATCTCCAAAATAAAACAGGATGGTGTTAATATTATCTCAATATTAGCCTCTAAGAAGATGACTGGCCTTTGCAACTTTCCTTGGTTTCTATTGCACCTTCAGGACTTCACCCTTGAAATATGTTTTCCTGGACATTAAACCTGCAGAGCAAAACAGGATGGCTGCTGTCCCTGTTCCCACCACAGGCATGTGCCATGCCTTGGCCATGTGATGCACTTTACTCTTGTTTTTTCCCTTTGCAATGTGGGAATAATGTCACTCATTTGGTAATGTGGGAGTAATGTCACTCATTTTCTTTTAGAAAATACAGACTCTAAGTATTCATGTGCTCCATTGGAAAGAGACCTCTGAAAGCCGTGAGATTATTTGATCCATAATAGTTATGGTTTCTTCTTCCCTGAACATGACCTTGAATATGTGAAATTCTTTCTCAGTACTTATGGTCATTAACTTTTCCTAATTTTGCTCTACATGGTATGCTGTCTATACACTAATTCCTGCTGCTTCCAACACAGAGAGGCAAAATAATTAATTTAATATGTCAGACACAGTAATGGAAAATAAAAACTATGTGTGCCTAATGACTGAGGCTCAGCTAAAGTTAGTGCATTGTCTTTTCGCTGCAGCTGAATCCTAATGATTCTGTTCCTAAAACTGGCACAGTAAAGGAGCACATTAGGTGTCCTCATTTAATGAGGAGGGAAATAAAAAAGAGTCTGGAATATTTTAAACTAAACATTTCTGGATCTAGAAGCTACCTTCATTCTGCAATCCATGGCAAGGCTCAGAAAACTGCATTTTTTTCAGAGAAGTCTTTTTCCAGGTGCAAGAAAACAAGGCTCATTCTCTCCTCTTCAAACCCACACCTCTGCCTTGCAGTCCCTCAGAGACAGCTGCAATATTATCAGATCACCTGGTGCAGTTCAGAAAAATATAGATAGGCCACACACTTTAATTTTATTCTCACAGTGGATGCACAGGTACATAAATTCACACCTGCTTTCCCCAGGGACACAAGAACCCCACTGATCTTTTCAGTGTCAAGATTCCTGCTCCTTATACTTGGGATTTAATTTAAGACTTGTGTGGAAGTAGAAAACTGAGTGTGTACACAAAGCACCACCACAGCTGAGCCAGCCCTGCTGTGTCGAAAAGGGCAGTTTTTAACAAAGCCACATGGAGAAAGGCAGGGCTGTGTTTCCCAGACTACAGATAGCACAGGAATGACTCCTATACAAATTCCTTCAAGGAGTACATGGTGCACACCCCACCAAGGGGACAATCCCCAAACATTCTGTCATTGATCTGTAAGCACAAAAAACATGTTTCTTTAGAGCTTTGAAAGGCCAGAAAGTAGAGATTCAGCATATTGGCATACTTCATTTATCAAAAACCATCCCTCACTTTTGTTCTCAAGACATGCATGACCCAAAAAGGGAAGAAACATAGCTACAGGACAGTAACAATTTCCCCCCTCAGTGAGACCCATCATCATCCCATGCCAAGGACCAGGAAACAGAAATGTACTGAACTACTGCACAGGTCCCCAGTAAACCCCTCCTTCCAGTGCTCAGCCTTCTGGCTTCTAAGCTGGCAGCCAAGCTTGGCCAACTGAAGGTCACCCAAATATATCCAGGTGTTTGTAGGATGGAAGATGCCCCAAAGCCTCCATCCTTTGCAAGAGAAGCTTTCAGGAGGGTGCAAAGCAGCCCCAACAATAGGAGACTTACCTGGGAGAGAGGGAGGGCAGTACATGAGGCAAAATCTCCCAGGTGATTATACAGTAGTGGTACCTGAAAGAAATTATTGGGGTGATGGGCAACACAAGTGCCTCAGGGGCCAGCTTCCCTGTGGGGTGGGTACCCGGTGTCTCTCCCAGCCCCTCAGCTGTGCACAGTCTGGCACAGGTGTGTGACAGCTTGCCATGGCTCCTAAAGCACCTGGCTTAAGCAGCATGAAAGCTCAGTCTGGTTCACATCCTGGACCCATTTATCTCCCAGAAGTGCAGGCCAGGCCCTTCATGCAGAGCATTCAGCAGAGCTTAAACTGTAGTGCAGTAGGATTAAGTCTTTTCTGTCCCCATCTGCAAAGAATGCCCACAGATTTTCAGATGTGAGGGAGGGACCTTAGGGAGAGTGTGGTAAGCAAGCCCAACGAGCCTTAGGCAGATGAGGGGTTTGTACCCAGTAGGTGCTTTCCCTCCCATCCTGCCTCTTGCTCCCCCTTCCATCAGCAGGGGAGAGCATTTAGACATTTCTGTAGCTCACCTTTGAATTTTGACCTGCAAGTCCAACGCAAAGGCCTGATGGTCAGCAGAGCAGCTGCAGGTACCTGCAATCACCTCCTCTCTGCCCTTTCCATCAGGTGTGTGCTCCAATGTGCTCAGCTGCTAACTCCCAGGAAAAGTCTCCCTCCAAATAATTATTTTTCTAGTAGCAGCTCTTTGTTGAGCTTCCTAGTACTGAGTCTTCTTTGGAGATATGCACATGGGATTTGTGAAGATAGGACTGAAAGTGAGTGTGATCACACTGGCTGGCATGGGACACCTGTGGCCGCAGTCTGACCTGCAGAACTCAGCACTTACCATATTCTGAGGGCTGAAGGTCTGATATGGTTTTCTCCCTCAAATGGCTTTTTCTTGGGTTGATGTGAGAAGCAGAGTTCAGCTCTGGCTCTGAACTCCACCAAGCTACGTGGATTTCGTTTGGTATGCTCTTCTTCACCCTTCCTTCCTCACTTTGCCAGCTAAATTCAGACAAGGTGCCTGTATGCATAAGAGCTGTCAAAAGAATAACTTACAAGTACAGGAACTAGAAATGTCTTGAAGTGTAAAGCTGGCAGCCCCCAAAGACCTGCAGGGACTATCCAATCCATCTGGTGCTCCAGGGTGCAGAGCAAACAGGCTTTTGACTAGTTCATAACCGCAGCATATGCAAAAGGCTCAATTATTGCTTCTTAAAAAGCCCAAATTATCTCCTGGAGTTGGAGACTGACAGCCACACAGTCTCCACAGTGTTATGCATGACTGAGTTTTTGCTGGCTTATTCTCTGCTGTTCTGTACTGCCTGTAATTGCATTGCATTTTAACTGTTTAGCATCGTCAGAACTTCAGCCCCAGGGGCAGCGGAGGTGGTGAGAGCTCAATACATCAAATTACTACCCAAAGAGCAGGCAGACAAAAAGCAGAGCAGGGAGGGAGGGAAACAGACAAATGAGCCACATTCATTAGAAAAACAGCAGCCCTGACCAGGGAAGCGTCCTACTGATGTAATGAGAAAGGTGAAAGTTGTTAATAATAATAAAGAACACAGTAGCAGTTTCTTTTCTATCAAAAAGCACCGAATCTGGAGAAAATAAATGCTCTGTGGAAAGCAGAGATGAAAACCAATGAAATGCTCCTTGCCCACATAGCCCTTTCTTTCTTCCCAGTTTTATTCAGTGGGGTTTTTTTGTGGTATTGAGTTCTGTAGCTGCACTGTTTAGTGCTGCTCCCTTGAGTGCCGTGATGTGACCCCAAAAGCTCGCATTGCTTCTACAGAAGCCCTGCCATGTGAGGCGATGAGGCACTTTCCCACTGGCACGTTTGTGTTCCACCCTTGGCCAGGCAGAGGTCCTGATTGCTGCTCCTCTCTTTGGAATTTTGCCACCTGTGAGGGTCCTGAAATGTGACAGAGCTCTTGATGGGGCTGCCCTGATGAGGCACCTCCAGTAGCTTTGACTTTAAAAAACTGACTAAGCTCTGTGCAGCTTAACAGCCTGAAATTACAGGGCACTGTTCCAGGGAACAGGCCCAGCACAACGCAGAGGCCACAGCGATAGGGCCACAGGATGAAGGGTTACTTGGGGAAGCCTGAAGAGCAGCCCCAGAGCTGCCCACCACGGCACGGAGTCCACAGGGCCCAGCAGGACCTGCTGGGTGTCCCTTGTAAGCCACCAGCAGGCTGCTTGTGGGTCTCTGTCCTGCATACATGCAAAGCCATGGGAGGAGAAGACTACAGAATAATTTGGGCTGGAAGTGACCTTGAAAGTCTAGTCCAACTCTCAAGATGAGGCAAAGACAGAGGGACATCAACAGGCACAGACAGCACTGCCAGGAATAAAGATGGTTGTGGCAGCAGAGAGGTTTCTGTCCCTGTCCCAGTGCCGCCTGATAGGGAAGTGCCTCTGCTGTGGGTCTCCACAGGGAATGTGCAAGGTGGATGTGAGGGAGCTGACAAGATCCTTCAGCTGTCTGTGCTGAAAATTTTGAAGGTATTGACGTTTCACATCAGCTGCATTCACCAGGGTTAATTAAAGTCTGTGTTTTATAGATTGCCCGTGGCCATAAGCGGAAAAGCTGCCTCAATTGGAAATCAATAGAGTAATCTTTAAGCTCTTTTATTTTATTAGATACAGGGTTCTAATTTGAAGAAATTGAGGATCCATAATTAATGGTGGCCTACCTGAGAGGTATGTTTAAAGCTTCCTGAGGAGAGGGCTTTGCTGTAGGCAGAGTGTTGGAGGTGCCCAGCATGCCGGGGCACACCACTGAGGCTGGGGAATGCTCTGGTGAGTGAGCTCCCAGGAGCACTGCAGAAATCCAACAGCAAATCAATAGCCAGCACTCTGCCCAAAAATTGAAGGGAAGGCTGTGAAGGCAGTGCTGTCATCACAGGCCACAGCAGAAAAGCCAAATCCTGGGCTGCTGACAACCAAGGAGCCTCACATATGCTGCCAATGGCCCTGTTCTGAGCCAGAGAGACTGATGTGCTTAATGCCTTTCTCTAAGTCTTCTGTGTACTGGTAAGGTTCACCCTTCTTCAGTGGGGTGGAGTCATTCCAAAACCACAGATGCCTTTGGGGGTTTTGGAAGGTGAAATATCCTGACAGTGCTACTCCTCTCCCTTGCAACAGCCTTGCTGGCAGGCTGTACAACTTTCCCACAACAAACAGGCCAAGGCCAAGGAATATTTTTCATTTAAACAGCTTTCTGAGCAGTGCCTGTAAAATAATTCTGTCCACAGACAATGGAGTGTCAAGGGCCAGAATGATTCCTATGATCCAATAAGCAGAATAAACCCCAAAAGACTGGCCCATTCATGAGCAGCCCTCATGAGGCCCTCAGCCAAATGTGTGAGAATAAATATGTAAGTAATTAGAAGGCTAATAAGCTGCTTGTGCTTGAAAAGCACTTAGCACTAGTACCTACCTTTTCAGCATCTACCTTTTAGAAATAATTATTTTCAACTTTTCTATGTTGTTTTTCTCATTTCTAGACCTTTTCCCTGTAAATAATGATGAAAGTAATTTTCTTTCTGTGAGTCAAATCACTTACTTGATATAGCATCTTAAAGTAGAAAGCCAATTGTCAATAGACTGTGCCACACCTCTTTATTTGTGCTTGCTGGGCTCTTTTTCTTCAGTGCCCACTTGTCTTGTTTGGGACTGCATCCAAAATCCCAGCATAGTACAACTGGTCACTCTCAAAATATTGTAAATCTTTTTACTGAACAGGGTTAGACTCTGGGAAGAGCTCAGGGAAATTTTCTGTGCTGAAGACAATGACTTGCCTTCCCAAGTTAAGCGTGAGATAAGCAGTGCTGGAAACACTTTCACCTGGCAAAGCTGAACCCTGCACATTTTGCTGGCAGTGATGAACGATACCCCAAAGTCTTTGCCAGCCAAATACGTTCTGTAGTCTTGGATTGTAACATGTAGATCAGAATTACATACTCGACCCACAGAGTTGTTTAACAAGTAACTCATGAGCTGAACTAATTTGTAAGCAGATCAAGTTTAATTACATTTCTGTGGGCATGTTCATTCCACTCAAAGTGGATGTCATTCACTTCTTTAGCAAATTAGGATACAGAAACTGAAGAACATTAAATTTAGATGGGACTGTCCACAGAAGATTTAGTCAAACTTTGGTGAGAAGACTTTTACAAATGTAGATCCATTTTCCTAGTATTCTCATATAGACAAACCTCACAGTGGAGGACCAACTTTAACTTTTGGGGGTTTTTTGACCTGGTGGGTGTTTTAGACATGTATTACAGCAGAGCTGTTGAGCCAGAAAACCTGAATTGATTTTTCATTTCTTTTTCATCTACCCGAGCCATTGCATGTAACTTCTTTAAATACTGAGTTCTCTCTGCAGACAGTTCATCACCTTCCATTAAAAGCAATTCCAGCACCTCCAACTCTGCATAAGAAAAGCATCCCAAATATTCTTCCACATACATTCTGTGCTTTACAGATATCCTTCAAGCAAATCTGTCTTCTCTCCTTCATACAAACATCAATTCCCTTGTGATTCTTAACAAGAATGGAAGTTCATGTCTACCACAAGTTTTGTCATTTCGGGGGTGAAGAGGATCTCAGACTCTTATTTGTGCTGTCGACTAAACTCACCTCTTTTCCTTCATACACACTCAGCACAATCCAATCTCTTTGAGAGATGTTTCCCAGCCTTACAATGAGTGCTTGGTTGTCTGCTATGCCCCTTACCATGAAGAGCCCAAACACCTTCCCTGTTTTGTTGTTTTTCACTTTTCCAGTGTCAGGATTTGCAGAGAGGCCTGTCCTCTCCCCATCACTGATTGTAATGAGGAGTTTCCACTTGCCACCTCCAGCATGCTTTCTGCAAGATCTCAAGGAGCCCCTGCCACCACCATGCCCAGAATATCTAATGTCTGCTCTCCAAGCTTGTCATAAAGGGTCCACCTCATCCTGTGAAACAGGAAAGTGGAGTAATGGATAATAGTTTTGCTAGACATGGGCAATGGATTGCATTTCTGCAAACAGAAAAAGATAACTACTTAATAAAGATAATAAATTTTAATAGGCAGTAAGGTTTTTTTGACACAACATGGTAGTTTCTGAACAGATTTTGCACAAAAATACAAATATTTCACAATATTTCTCTGCTTTTCTCTACTCTCACTATGATACAACACTCTACTAAATACCTTAGGTTTTCAATCAACATGAAAATCCACAATGACTGTTTTTTTCTGAAGGAAACCTTATCAATCAGGAACCAGAATAGCTGCAGATGCCAACTAGCCTGTTTCAGATGGCCTGACCTTTCCAAAGTAGGCATCCAAGACTTCTCTGCTCCTGAGGAACACAAGTGATCCAGGAATACCTGAATGAACCACATAAGCTCAGCTGCAGCATGGACACTTGTTTGTTCCCCATCTTTCATCGAGCTTCACCAAAAGTCTCTCATGGTGCCACTAAGACAGAAGATTATCAGACACACCAAAGTAGAAGTAAGAGCAAGAGCCAAGAACAGGGAAATAAACGCTTTTCAGCTTTGTCTATAGACATGAACTAATAAATCTGCTCAATCTCTTACCATGGTGCTAGGCAAGTTTTAGTATTTCAGAGAAGGAAATTGGAGAGAAAAGTTCCCCCAAAGCATTGTATCAATACGTATCAAAACTCAGATGATTGTCCTGCATCTTGGTCCTGCATTTAGACTACCAGTTGTCTTCTTTCCATTTCCCAATTTAAAAAAAGTTAATTCTTGGAATGCTACAGTCAATGGATTACGACTGAGCAAATGCTCACAGTAGTATAACTTTCAAACATTTATAGTTCTAGAACAGTAGGGTACATGCAGGTAGAAGCACTACTTGATATTTTGGAACTGCCAGCTCTGTACAAATTAGGAGTGTCTGTAATTAGCACTTGAAACACTCTTTGAACTTCCAGAGTTATTCAATAACCCGCAGGAATCCCATGCATTACTCAGAACACAGGGAAGAAGGTTCATCTGTGAAATTGCTTACCTTGCTGATTCCCACTGTGTGCCCCAGGCTATATGGGAGTCATATTTGTAGCACACATAATACAATTAGCCAAGGAACAGGTAAAAACTAACTATTGCCTACTACGTTGCAAGGATTATATTCAGTAATTTACAGAATTTCAAAGAGCCTCAGTGCAAGGCGTATTACTCCTTTCACAGAAAAGAAGCACACACTTCAGCATCTCAGCCAAGCATCCCACCCTGTAAACATTTATGTCAAGCAAAGCATGTGCTACAGTGAGGAGTCTCATGCAAATCACTGAATTAATTTTCATAGTGGCTGTTTGCCCAGTCCTGTGTCAAGGGTTAGGCCTGTTTGTATTCTGCTACATACAATTAAAGATCCCTAGCTACCCTAAGTTCAACAAAGTATGCTGACATATTCTTTCCTGTGTGTGCAGAAAACATTTTCAGTAGCTACTATGCAAACATCACCAAATTTTTACATTTTCACCCTTCTTGTTTTTACATTCTCTTCAACCTTGTATCCCTGCTTTTACTATATGTGAAAATAATAAATATACATGATATACCAGTTATTAAGCCATCAAAAAATTACATATCATTCCAGAAGGGAAAGGAGATGCTTGAGATTTAGAAGTCAAAACCTGGTCATTAACACAACTGTCCTGATGGTAAAAAGCTTCAGCTTCTCCATATTTCCCATTGAAACGCAACTTCGGTGAGATGTTCCTGTATATTGTGAAAAAACAGGCTGCCTCACATCTGCAATGACAAGAGTATCTCAAGATTATTATTCTAGGTAAGGCTGTTCAGGAACATGAGAGTAAGCTAAAATAGAAAACACAGAATAAATCAAATATGGGATAGGCAATAAGGATTAAATTCATTGTCCAGGCCCTTGCCCTGGATCCACACAAATTGAATCATCTCTGGGTTTTCAGAAATGTAGGCAAAACTGTATTGTGCTGCTTCTAATTCAAGGAACAAAAGGAGGTTATTTTGTCCTTACTATTGGCATCAGGAAAGTCTCTACCTAGGGGAATTGAGAATAGGTCAAAACCATCAAAGATGTTGTTCACATTTCTGGTCAACCAGATATTTCTCAGTGGAGGGTGATGGGACCCACTCTAGAGGGGCTTCATTCTGCAGTGCTGACGGGAGTCTGGGCTTTGCCAGAGCCTCTGTTGGATCCACCCACTTTCTCAGGCCATCCTTGTCCCCTGCCTCCTGCCCTGCCCTGGTCACACAAGGCCCTTCCACAGCTGCTTCCTTCTCCCTCCCTCAGCAAAGAATGACAGCTCTCCACAGTTCTCCACAAATGAGAGAAGCAGTTCCATGGGAAGTGGATATTGTGCCTGAGAAACCTTCATACATGAAGGGAAATGCAGCACCTAACAACTGGGTTTCAGAGGTGCTCTGATGATCTCTGCCCTCTCACATGTAAAAATACCATCCAACATTTGCTATGTATGTTAACCATCGAGGATTTCAAGCCATAATACACCACCTCAATTAAAGCGCTGGCTTTTGCAAGAAGTGAAAAAGATTCAGATTTTTCACGGAAAAAAAAGGAGTAAAAAACTTCTGGGTACAAGATTTCTTTTTTTATATAGGTACCTGCCCTTAAAAATTGTTATTTCTCACAAACAGAAAGAAAATTCACCCAGGGGTTTACATGCAGGAAATGCTGAACAGTTAAAGTCACATGCTTGTGCCTATAAAAGTCTGTCTCTGTGAGCTGGCAGCTCCTTCAGCCCCAAAGTTTGTCTGTGAATCTGGTCATGATGGGGTGTTGCAGCCGAGCTTTGTTTAAGCCATTTTCCTTGAGGCTGCTGCCAACTTTCTCTTTTTGGCTCTCATTTTTAACCCTTCCTTTTAGTTACATGGCACAATACTGAGAGTAAAATTATTAAAGGGACTAAAACCACTAATGTTACAGGGTGGAAAACAAAGGCTATAAACTTACATATTTATTGCTGAGATGTGAAGAGTTGCCGAGTTTTATTCTTCCCGTGAGATGAGTGCTCTCCTAAGAAAAAGAAAATACATTTGCATCAGATAAACATGGAAAGACATAAAGATGGAAAAGAGTCTAGCAGGAATACATCACTGACCAGTGGACAAACTAGCCAGTCTCCTTGTCAGATTTACTTAACAGCAAAAACTGTCCCCGCAATAAATTTTTACCAATCTTCCTATTTTATAGATTATTTCCCTTGTGATTTGCTCATAAATGGTGGGATACTACTGCAAAGTATTTTCCAAGGCAGTTCTCAAGGGATTTGAAGAGGAATAAGACTTTAATTAATTTAAAGCTATGATTAGAACATTGAATCATAAAAATAAGAAGATAGAACTATAAAATTAATTTTTGCCAATAACATTGACATCAGGTCAGTTCCTCCAAAGCAGTAGGGTGAAGATTTAAGAACTTCACAGTTCTCAATATTCCTTCCCTGGAGAAGCCAGCGCCACATCGCATGAGGGCAGAAAAACCCAACTATCTTCTTCTGCCTCCCTGTTCACCTACAGGAGACAATTCCTCATGCCCACATGAGAGGCAAGGAGGTGATGTATTACATTCCAGGAGAAGTTAATATATATTAAAAAGCTACAAATGATCAATGTCCTAGGGTTGAAAACTGTAATACAAATTAGAATTATAAAAAATTCACTGGTTAGGCATTTAAATAATTAGCAGCCAAATTAAATAGTTGCACTCCTGAAGAGAATGGAAAAAACTTATCAATAGTTTTCAGACAGTTTTTCTTCACAGCAAAAAAAGGCTCTTTGATTGAGTGCAGCTTTTTGGAGATGAGTAGAAGACTTGATATCTGCTGAAAACTGTTCAACAATAGTGTGCTGGAATAGTGTTCACTCCCCAAGTGCTCGATTTTGGAAAAAAAAAATTAAAAATAATTTTGAGTGTTGCTAAGATAGTTTCAGAAGCTCTTATGTCAAATTTCAGATAGAGCAAAGGAAAGCACAAGCTTCTGCTAGGAAAAAAAAGGAACATCTTAACAAGACATATTTTTGCTAGGTGAAATGTTTTTGTCAGATAAAAATCTTGTACTGAAAAGCTAAAATAAAGTGAACCAGTTCAAATATTGCACAGTTTTATACTAGCAAAGGAGCAAAATTTTCAAGAACTCTCATTTCTCTCTTTGTCTATTTTTACTTTTCCTTCTGCATGTAGCATGTTTCTACTTTCTATAGAAATAGAAGCACCCCAGGAAAACAGCACGTCTAAGGGCAGGCTCCAGAGTAATGTAGCTTTTTGGGTAACATCCCATTTATGCCAATAGACCAGAGTATGGAGTGGGGGAGCAGCACTGGCTGCAGAAGGCAGAGTGCCTGAGAGGTACCTGCTGACAGCAGTGGCCGGGCCACAGGGATCACTCTGCCTCTCTGCAGACCCTGAGGCCACAGCACACAGACACTCACACGCCCTATCCAGGTTTCCTGCTGCTACACACTTTATCCCTGGAGCAGTGAACTGCCCCCAGCTATTGCCTGGAGCAGTGTCCCCCCACAATACCCATGTCTGGTGAAGGGATGGATGCAGGCAGGAATGCTTCGCTGCTGCAATTCCAAGAGGGCAGAAGCCTGCAAGCCTTGTGAAAAAAAAGCAAGTTGTGGCTACTCCATTGCTGCAAATGTGCCTGAAGATAGTTGATTCGTAAGGTCTGTAATCATTAGTGCCAGCCAACAGTTCAGTGATGAACAGACAATGATTATACACTGGAGAAGAAGCAGTCACAGATGCTCTCTGCTCAAGAGATAAAAAGGTAGTGTGGATGGGTTTACATACAGGACTGCAGAGCACCTGGAGACTGCACAGAGATCGATTTTGGAGTTCAATGGTTCAGCAGTTTGATATTCTGCTAAGTACTCAGTTGCAACTCAAAGGGCAAACCAAGAAGAACATTCAGGTTAGCTGCAAGTAAGAAAACATTTATAATGATCTCAAAACAGCCTTAACTGACACAAACAGATTCCAAGACTGAAAAATCCCCAAACTTGTCCCCAAACCATCACCCACCAAAACAAATGGACTAAACCTTGCTTCCCATAAGGGAAATGAAAAACAAACACTTGTGTTTTGTAGTTTGTTAGAAGAGATGGCATTTTAATAGACTGAAGAAATTATTTCACAGTGAATTTTTTGCTGATAGAGAAAATACAGGGTGCAGTGTACCACATACATTACCAGTCCTCCTCATACATTACCTGGATCCTTTGAAGGTTGTCACAGGATCATAGAATTGTTGAGTTTGGAAAAGACCTTTAAGATCATCAGGTCCAACTATCAGCCCAGCAACATCTCCATATTCACCACTAAACTATGTCCTCAAGTGCCACATGCACACATTTTTTGAACACTTACAGTAATGTAGACTCTACCACTGCCCTAGACAGGCTGTTCCAATGCTTCACGATCCTTTTTGTGAAGAATTTTCCCCTAATATCCAATCTAAACACCCTTGGCACAATCTAGGACCATCATTGAAAGAGAAAGGGTATAGTCCCATAAAATATACCAACAAGAGCAAAACTGCTGCACAACATCATCAGTGAAAAACTGGGATTTTATTTACTCTGGATTATGCATTTAGAGAAGAATGACGCACAAACTCTAGTGTTATGCACCAGGAGATGGAAGGTATCAGGAGAAACTTGAGCCATCAGCTTCTCATTATATAGGTATTAAGTATCTCGCATAAGGTATTAGTTGATCCAACTTGATGGTTACTATGGCAACACCTTTCTGATAATAGGTTGAAAATTCATTGTACATTTGTCTACCTTGAAAAGTAAGTGAGCGGCCTCAGAAAAACAGGAGATGAAGGGAACTGGAAGAAAGCACTTGGTGCAGTTAAAGTGCTACCAACTGCACAGCTGCAAGTGCAACATGGCCCCCTTTAGCTGTGATCCTGCCACATGACCCCTCTCCCGATGGAGGAGGAGTTATGGGCTCAGATAGATTGGCAGAGGGCAGTGAGAAGCCAACGTCATATGCATCACACACTTCTACAAAAACTGAAAAAATGATGCACAGTTTGAAAAAGAGGCCTTAGAATATTTGGAAAAAGAAATTAGATACTGACATGGAAGTTTTAGCTGACATGCAAAGGCTACCATTACACCCTTTATTCCCTCCCTCATCTTCCAGTGTTGCACCTGTTTGTTGATTTTTGTCCGAAATTGGACTGCAAAAACAAAGACAGAGGCATCATGAAGTCTCTAACTATTACTATCATAAACCAGACAGATCTGTAGTTAAACTGTCAGGTTTGTTGCTGCAGGAGGCTGCAGATACCACAGCAAATAAGACAAATTTGGGGAATTAAAGGCCACTGAAACTATGAAACACTAAGTGATAAAAAGCCTGATTAAGGATGTCTCCAAGCTGCAGGCTGCTGGAAGACTATGGTGTAGGACACATTACTGGACTCCTTTCATGTTTGTCACACTTCCTTTCATCTCATGTGATCCACCCTCTAACAAATCCTCTGCGACTGGATTTAAGGCCGCAGAGATCCAGCATCCTAGGAGGTACAACTGCCTCAGCTGTCGGTTTCTTAGCCTCAATACTAAAGGAGACAGTGCTCCAGCAACTTGCACAATACAGCACTGGTCTTTCATACACACAGCCTCCATGTGGCACCCTTTGAACACTTCTGCCAGAGCCTTGGTCACTGATCCACCCAAAGAAATTGGCAGTGTAGGCACTGGGCCTGATCCAATACACCCTGCACACTTCCTCCTCTAAAACATGGTCATGGTTCTAAAGGATAAAGACAAGGAAGATGTACAAGAAAAAAAAATTGTACTCATAAATCCTCATCCTTCAACATATTTGCTTTAAGTGCATGGAAAGTAGATTTGGTACACAGCTACTAAGGCCTCTTTCAAGCTGAAAGGTAACCAGAAAAGAAATAGTGCTGCAGTGAAAATGCAGTGTTTTCTTCCTAATTAAAATTTCACTTGTGCAGTATTTGCTTCGATTTTTCACTCACAAATATCCTCATTTCCAACCATTAATGTTGCATTCTGATGCCAATCTATGTGAAAAAGTAATGGGTACAGTCAGCTGAAATTACAGATTGCAATAAGGTCAGTTTTGACATTCTGAAACAAACATTTCTTTGTCTCACTGTTGTGGAAGGATATTGTATTAATCTCACTGCAATTTTCCCTCTCCTCCTGCCCCTCCACATTCAAAATATATTATTCAGAATACACATACACTGCAGAACATCATGACATAAAAGAGAGTACAGACTGAGTACTATGAGTACAGAAAGTCTTTGCCCTGGCTGAAGCCCTCTGACATTATTGGGAAGGCTGGAAGAAAAACGATGTAGAAACAGCCTTTCACATAAAAAATAAGTTGTACTGCATCTTGGATTACATTGCCTGTAAGAAGAAATTAGTTGTGCTGTTATTTCACTGCAATATCTGCTGCTGAGAAATTGCTTGTAAGTGGCAATCAGATTTGGAGCAAAGAATTAAACCAAGCTTTTTATAAAATCTGATTGCTGAAGCCTATCTTTTATAAAAGTATAAAACTACCTCTGCAGACACAGGAATCAAATGTCTGTTTTTACCATACTGAACTCAAAGAAAGATGCTGGAGAACAGCATTAAGTGGGAACTAGGGGCTGGGTTTGGTGTGGGCTGGTGGGTCCAGCACCTGCAATGTGCTGCAGCTCCCCTGCCACACACTTCACCATTTTCCTGCAAATTGCTCCTCACCACTGCCAGCATGACAGAAGGATCTGAACAATCCACCGTGGCAGAGAGAGGCTGTGTGGAAACGTTCAGGTGAAGAACAGGAAGGCAATTGCCGCTGAATGGGCAGCAAAGGACGGGAGGTGGCTCCCTCTGGAGGAGCAGCTCAGAAAACTGCAGGCTGGAAAGTCAGCAAATGCTTCACAGGGGAAAACATCACCTGACCCTCAGCAGGCTGAATGTAAGAGACTGCTTAAAAACCCTTGAAAATACGCACACCTCACAAAACAAATGAGAAATACAGAAGGAAACGTATACTATTTTGACCACAGTTTGACTATGTTTTTGACAACAGTTTTGTCCAAAAGTTTCAACTGGAAGTGTGTGCAGTCAGAACTTTGTGGTGTGAGTAAACACAGAGTCCAACCCCAATCTAAGAAAGTTTATTCTACAGTTTCTGTGAAGAAAAAAACACAACTTAAGGCTATTATAGAATACAAGGTTAAAAAAAAATAAAAAGAAGAGTATCAGCAAATGAGAAAGAAAAGGAGAGGGAAGGAGGTACTTGACATCTTTCTCTTTTGCAAGGGGACACTTTTCTATAAAGCAGCTTCCAGGTGTTCTACGTGCAGGAGAAAAAAAAAATAAGACCCCAAAACTATATCTCAGACTAGGAAAGAGAAATAATCAATATCATATCCTACATTAGCAGCAGCACCTGCGCATACCACCCCTAAGCACGCAGTGGGCCAGCAGACTGCTCTTCACTGACCTACACTGCTTGTCTTCCAAGTGGAAGAGGGAAGGGAATTTCTACTGACAGAATGAATCATCTAGTGACTCAGATTCCTCACCTGCTTCTAGAGACATCCATATAGATCCTAGACATGATGAGAAAGAGGCCGAAGTCCCAACACATGTTCATAAACCTCATGGCACACTATGGAGTCATGCCCACTCGCAGGGGTAAATTTTGCTGGGTTGGGTCCCTAATGAGGTAAACCCCAAAGATTTCTGACCTTCTTAAATGCCATGGCCCATGCTCAGATGTACTCAGCATAATAGGAAACAAGGTCTGCACCAGCTCCTGATTTGTCCCATTGTACCAAAACCACATCTGTGGTTTGATGAGTGAGGCAGGACAATAGCAGTGATGAAGACACTGTCATCCGACCACACTGTTTCAGAACACCACAGGATTTTCCATGTCCAAGCCCCAGCACCTCAGTGGATTGTCTTGAGGTACATTCAGCTGAAGCAGCAGGTAACAGCTCCAAGGCCATCATTACTGTTGAAGAGCAGCAGCTTTTGGAAGAGATGTAGAGCATATGGAGAAGGCAAGTTTTCCTGCTTCCTCAGTTTATGCTATCTTTGCACTGCACTGCCATCAGAGAGCACCTCTAGGTATTAACTGATCTCTTTCTTCAGTGTGATTGCAGTAAGTTCAAGGGATTTCAAATGGAACAGGTTAGGTGTCTCCCAAATATCCATCTTTGCCTGATACATTTTCCCATCTCCGTTTAATAGCAACACTTGAATTTTCAATTTTTGTCCACAGTGGGTATCTCGGGAAGCCCTAACGCAGACATGTGCCACAAATCCTTCTCCAGCCACCTTTCATTTCAGCTGCCTCACCAATATCTGAGCTACCTCAGCTCTGATACATTTAACACCCTTTCAGCAAGTTCAGTTCAGAGCAGGCAGTATCTCTACAAGCCAAGGAAGTCATATCCTACCCTTTCACCTCAAAACAGCTCAGTCTGGTTATAAATCATGTTTTATTGGATCAGCTTATGCTTAGGCACCAGGATTATACCTAACATGTCTGAAATATGCCACCTGCATATACATATGAGGCTTTACATTGAATATTGAACTGGTGTGCTTCTACTAAAAAGGCCTTTCATACATTTTATCTGCTTTAGAATAGTTACTCCAGACAAGGGCCATAAAAGAAAATTCTGAAGTTATTACTCAGGTATCAATGCTTCTGTCACACATCATATACCTCTATGGAGTAGTCTTACCCAAATTTCTACTCATCAACCTTCCTGTAACTGAGAAATTTTCATTCCTCAACGTTTTTCTTGAATCCTAAAAAGGTGTTCAATACCTTTGCTGTTTTTCGGTGTAATACATAAGAATCCTTATAGAAAAAGTTAGGTCTGTTTTCAAGACAGGCAATACTTTAACTTCATGGCTGATGGTATTGATCTCTTAGTCATCAATTAAAATCCTTCATCTTACATTCTCAGGAAATGTAACTATCACTGACAAGCTAAGTGCACAGTTCTGTGGGATGTGTTGAATCTCAAGTAAATATTTTTGCAGGTAGATTTTCTAGACTACTGTATTGTAAAAGACCACTTATTCTCCCTAGGGATAGCCACCCTAAATTTGCCTGTACTGTCAACATTAAATGGCTGCCATAAGTCCTGCATTTGTACATTAGTGTAAAACTTTTGAGACAGTTTTTATCCAAGCTGAGTTTACAAGTAAGATGCAAGAACAGGCACCTATCTTGCATCAGGTGTTGCGGTTCACTGACAAATATGCATGAAAAATTTTCTGAATCTAGTTTCTCTGGTTTTATACTTTACATCCATTCTACACTAGTTGTGCCATAGAGCTCAAAGCCATTAGCAATTCCATCTTTCTAAAAAGAGTTAGAAAAAATGACAATATTAAAGCCCTATTGTGTTCCTGATGATACTATTTCATTAAAAAACATTACTTTAGTCCAGGCTTAATTGAAAACTATTCATTTCCAATAATCTTTTACATTAATTGTTGGTATTTGAAATAATATTCTTGATTAAAATTAATTCAGCTGTGCCTCTGAAAAAGGAGTCTTTCCTTTTTCTTTCATTTCATATTCACAACCTAATTTTAGAAGTCCTAAAATTGGATCTTTCAGGAATCAATGGACATCCACAGGTTAGCCCAAGATAGATGTCCAAGGCAGATGGGATAAACATCCCTCTGGACATATACATCTCTTTCAACTATGTGCAGCTGGCATGGTTTTTAGACAGATAAAAGAAGGCAAGATTAAACTCACCATAACCTTTGATCAAGATCTATGCAAAACACTGAGACAGTGTCTTTCTAGGTTGCTTACTTGAACAGTTTATAGGTCCTTATTTGTCCTGCACATATTTTACAGAAATTACACAATCTCAAAGTCTTCTGTTTGGAATAAAAAGAAAAAATGGAATAAAAATTAGAACATTTACTTTTAATAAAGCTCAGTTTGAATACATGTCAAAGCAGAACTTCATTGTAGATACGTTTGACCTTGGGGAGGAGCTGCCTATTGATAGTGAGAGGATGATACAGCCCTGTCTGTAAAGTTAAGGCTGCTCTTTAGTTCTGTGTAATTTCAGTCTTTCTACTCACAACTTTTTTGTAGTTTTGTTGGTACATACAGAGACAGCCACAACATACACTTTCTAAACATCTGGACCAAGGAAAAAGAAGAACACTTTTACAAAAGTTTTATGCAGGGCAATAGTTGTCAGTAGCTGTGAGAAGGCTCATGAATCAGGCAGTTCTTGTGTCTATACTATGAGAAACATTTGCCTTTATGACTGAGTTTTTAATAAAGCAAGTAAATCTGATTCAAATGGGGATACATCCTAACATATTTTAAATACCTGTATGAGTGACAAGTATTTCTGGAAGAAACAGACCTCTCTGCCAGAGTGCTTTTAATTTAAGAAGTAAAGTGACTCTAAAAATCTAGGCAAAAGCGGGACTTCAATTTCTGTGAAAGCATGTTTAATTTTGAAACGTACAATGATGTAAAAATTCAAGTGAAAATGGCAGCTAGTTTAAATATGAATTGTATTAATGAGAAGAGGGCAAGAATCTTGTCTTCTAAGTGGTTATGACTCAATCCTTCTAATTATAGCATGCACACATCATAGTTCAGTAAAAAAGAATATCAAGAATCCTCTGGATGGAAGATGTTCAGATATTTGGTGAACCTTTAGCTGATTAACAGAGAACAGAGCTCATCTTGTGGAAAAAGGAAAAAAAAAAGTGAGCCTATGTCTTTTCCCATTTACACTGCTGTAAAACACAAACAATTCTGCTACTGTCAATGAAATCACTTTATCTTTGAAATGGCATGATGGGGGTAAAATCAATCGAAAAACATCCATTAATTAGTTTCTAACTTCATTCAGCTTTCAAAAAACCAGTAAAATCTTACGAAAACATACACTCAACTTCATACTCAAAATAAAGCCAAAAGTCCATTCCCAAAGACATACTCTTAAAAAAACTCAAATAACCAAACACAAAAATACCCCTTCCCAAATCATGAAGTTCTGAAGTGCAGCCTCTAAAGTGCCAAAGTGTAGTTTGCCTTTACCCAGCAGAATGATGTGTCCTGTGATGGAGCAGGGCCTTCCTGTCCCTCTCTAGCCCCTAGCTCTGTGTTGAGAGGCCATGGGGACCTTGCACAAGTCTGGTTTGCTGCAAGGGCTCCCAGATGCCCTGTGGGTCTTTTGGATTGCACAAAAGCTTCTGGGACTTGCAGAGAAGGCTGGAAAGATGAAACTGTGCCTCTCCAGCAAGCAGAGAATAGTTCAGATCAAGTGTTGTATTTCAGAGGACTTCCCAAGGATTTGGACAAAAGGAGAGAGCAGCTATTGCTCAGCCTCAGAAATGTCAGTAGGAGGAACAGATGACCAAAAAGCTTAAAACAAAAAAAGAGTATTATACCTAAAAAGTAGAAAGTAAGATCCTGTTCTTCTGGAAGGACTTTTGCAGATGAGGTGGGACCTACACGACTGAGAAAGCATTGCATGAAGGTGTGAAGTTTCACCACAACTAGCTCTACCATAAGAAATTTAGAGGTTTTGATTGATTAGTTAGAATTCTGTTCTGCCTCAGTCTTATTTTGTGCCACTCCATTTTTTTGCAGAACTTACAACTGCATCCATCTCTTTGCTTTGAGATTTTTCTTTCTTTTGTGCACGTTATCAGTAACCTTTGCTCCTTTAGGCTTTTTTACCACAGATTTTGTAAGAACCTGAGGCACAGGACAGAGGGATTTGCAATGAGAATAAGATTTTGGATGCAAAGGGTGACGGAGTGCAGGGCTGACTGAACACTGCTGACACCAACTGCAACAGAATCCTGATTACATACAGCGGACTCCCAAACCTTTTGAGCCCTGGGATATTAGCTCACTTGGTAGGACCATAGTAATAATAACACTAAGGTGGTGGGTTTGATCTTCACATGGGCCATCCACTTAAGTTCCCCTGAGGGTCCCTTCCAACTCAGAACATTCTGTGATTCTGATACTATCACTCTTCAAACTTCCTTGTACAGCCAGATCTAGCTGATAAATACCACAATCACTGTTATTCCTGAACATCCCTAGCTAGATCACTTACCATCAATGATATAAATAAAATATTTTCCTAAAACAGCCATACCTCTTATTCCCAAATACTGACAGCACATATAGTACAGCTGACTGCAGCTCTACAGGATCACAGTCTGGGGATTTGCTCTGTAGAGGAATTGTTTGCAGTGACTTTAACCTGACAGGAACTGAAGATGGGTTTGTTATTGGAAATGACATCCCAAAAACTGCTCTCCTCTGAGCTCAGAGAGGGAAGCAGACATACAGACAAAGGAAACACTCACCAGTCTCAGGGGAAGTTGTCTTCACAGAAAGAAGTTTGACTCCTTCTTTATCTGACTGGGCCCTGTTGAAGTCAGAAAACATTTAAGCAGTCAGCACACGTTGGTCATCCAAACAAAACTCTGAGATTATGGTCCTGAGGAGGCAGCATCTACTTCAGTCTAAACTGGCAGGCTTAAAATGGGCTTTGCATGGGGTCATGTGGGAGAAAATACCATATACCAACATCTCTGAAAATGCCTTTCTCTTAAAATATGTAATAAATAAAGTTTCCTTACCCCAGGTTAAATCTAGGACTTCACAGAAGAGGTACACCTGGGGTAAAATGAATAATATTTTTTCTATCAATGCAAGCCTTTTAGCCATGTTGAATTGCAAAGAAGGACCACTTCAGGTGTCCAGGGAGTCAGGGCTACCAAGTAAATTAGCACCCTAAATGTTGCTTTTGGTCATACAAGCAGCCACTGCCAGGTTCAATGGTCTTTAGTTTGTATCTTCCAATGGACCTTTCTCAGTTTCCCTCTCCTCACACTCCTTATGCCACTACTATTTCAACTGAGGCTATGCAAATGGTGCAGTGGAAACAAGATGGGACAGAGGAACATGATTTAATGGGGAAGAGAAATATTATGAATAATCCAGAATAAAAAGGGAACACATTAGAAAGAGAGAAACCGTGAACAAAGGAAGGACGGTGGGAAAAGATGCAGGGGTAGAGGAGAGGGATCAATGGGGCAAAAAAGTGAAATTTTAAAAAAAAAAAAGAAAAGAAAAAAGACGGGGCAAATGAGTCCTCTGGCACAGCATAAGCTGTTTATCCATTTCAAAAGGATCAACTGCAAAACAGTTGAGAGTCACTCCATTTCTATCCGTGCTGAAACAGGTGCTTATCATGCATACAGGTCTACAATAACTGCAAGTGCAGCACTTTCAACAGGATACTTCTCTTTGGGGTGGCAATTGATTACTATTTTTAAACAGAAAGCGGAATTCAGAGAAAGATCAAAGAAAATTCTATGCAAAATTTGAAGTGCCCTGTGATAGATTCAAAGCAATGAAAAGGATTCAACCTACTGTTCAGCGCCATTCTCTTGTCTCTCTGGAAGAAGAAAAAATGTTAAAATCATTTTGATTGCTGGAATTCAAACCCCAAACATTTAGACATGGCTATTGCAGCTTCTGGCAGAAGGCTCAGTTGTAATTTTGCAGTATTACATTAAGTTCATAGACACAATCAACCAGCTTGAATAGTAATTGTTATTTTTCTGGTCATCTATAGAAGTGAACTGATGTTGCTTGTACCAACACTTCTGGAAACCAGGGAGAATGACATTTGACTTGTCCAAGAGCACAAGAGAAGCACATTTTTCCCTGCAGCTCCCAAAGCCCTGGGTAGCTGGCACAGAGGATGTGAGTATGTGATGGTTCTCGAGTACACAACAGCTGAGCTAAAAGATACAGGGTAAGGGGACTGAGGGAACAAGGGTGTTCCTGAGGCTCTACCCCCTGGGGGTACAGCCTGGCATGACGTCTGAGAACAGAGTTTGTCATCCCCATCAATGAAGAACAGGTTTGTCTCCAAAATGAATCATATGCTGAATGTATTTCATGCTTATGTGCAAGTGTGGGCAGATGGAAGGGGCCAGGGGGTTACATCAGAGACACGGAGCCAACTCCGTGGCACCAAGCACGGGAGAAGTGCACTGGATAGATCTGGGCAAATCCTACAGGAACCACTACAGATATCTACTCTATCTTCCAAATGAATTTGCTAATACAGTGCCTGATAACATTTGTGCATAAGGAGGCTGGTAAGGAAATGTTCTTCATCTCACGCCTTTATCTCTTGACTCTGAACATTCGGTAACTTCCTTAGTAAGGATCACACCTTCCTCTGTTTATCTGGGTCTGTTTTTCCATGTCATTGGCTAAATTGGTTGTGACACACTGTTTGTCTTGGTTTACAGCTTCAACACCCTGTTGTGATTTTGTATTTCCAAGGCCTGGTGATTTCACAGCTCTGCACAGGTCTCCTAATTCATACCAGCTCACAGGGACAGAAAAACCACAGTCTGGATTCAGATCTGGGTTTTCACTTAATGGAAATTTACACTTACCTGTGGCCTACTTGGGCAACCCTGAAACATTTGGCAAATGGACTTCGATGGAACTATAATCCATTATCTTAAGTATTTAATGGACAGCAGAGAAACAGATACTGACTTTAGCTGCTCTGTCAAAATGACTATTTCTGAAAATACTGTTTGCTCAGGGATTTTGCTCCATGCACATTATACTGTAACTGGAAAATTTTACTCATGCATCATGTGCATGTGTGTTTGTGTGTGTATGTATGTATCAGGTATATCCCAAAAGAAAACACTGGTATTTCTTTGCCTGTATCTAGAAGAAATATAAAATAAAGTGATTTTGTTGAATATCTTCAAATTTAGTTTTCATTGTCTATTTCTATCTGATTGATTGTGTTATCACAGGTGTTTGTTAGCTCTTTGTAGCTGCAAAAGCATGAACAAAAAGATTTACAGCATTATATGTACTCCAAAAATCATTTTGGTTCACACTGGTCTTCCTACTGATTTTGAAAATGAAGCATTAGTTTCCCACTTTAGGCAAAACACAAACTACAAAAAGCTTTCCCATCAGACTACCACAACAGTGATGGTTAAGATAATCCAAAAGAGATCTTTTATTAATAAAATGCACGTTGATTTCTCCTCCCCTGCAGAGAAAGCAAACCAAATACCTGGAGTATTCTTCTGGCACATTTTGTATAAAGCCACCAGTGAGAAGACAGAGAGAGAAATGACCATCAGGGTGATGACAATTGGCAAGATAACATCTGCAAAAGAGGGAGAACATAATTTTGAGTGCTGCCTTACATTGCCTCTGACTTACATTGCTTCTGTGTATAGGGACTTGCACACACTAAGGTGAGAGGCACCTTCAGCTCCACTTCACCAAGCATTACCCATTTCTCTGGAGAGGGTAACCTACTCCTCCTGTTATTCTTCCTGCAACCACTGAGCCTCAGGCTTGGATACTTTGTGGAGGGAAGACTTAGGCTTCTTCCTTCTCCTACCCTTACTCCTTCCCTGACACTCATGCTGCCCCGTGGAACTGGTTTCACTCATTTTTCAGTAAAAGAACAAGGTTTCAGCACCTGCTCCACTGGGCCCATCATAATTTTGAGGAAAACACTCATCATTCAACCCCAGTGTTGTATGACCTCCAAAGTTTTTGAGCAAGTTGTGCTCTAGAAATAATTTTTTTAAATATGCAATTTATTTTTTCCTCTTTTTTTTTTTTTTTGGGAAAAAAAAACCCAACACAACAAACCCNNNNAACCAACCCTGTCTCAAATTCAGCAACTGAAGTGATTATTTTGCTTTTAACATTGTGCACCCAGAAAGACATCAAGGAATTACATAATTCGGTAACATTCTCCACAGCACTTACAACCAGGGATAGAAAATCTCCTTTTAAAACGAGGACATTTCTTTCCTTTTATTATTTCCCACCATCTGCCATTTCCTGACAGGTGTTTCCCAGCCAAGAAGCAAAAAAAGGAAAGAATTATGTAATGAAGAGAAGCTTTCCCTGGGAAATGTATAAGCCCTGCTTCTCCCTTTTTATCGTTTCTCTGGCAGCAACCGGCCACATTCAAATTCAGCAGGCACTCTCCTGCCTGCTGGCCTAAGCCCTGTGTCAGGGGGAGGCTTCATTCAATGGCTCTTGATGCAATTAATGTTTAATATCCATATAGATGTGCCTGTGCATCTATGGAACTAGAGGGAGACAGTTTACAGTGGGAAAACATCAACCATATTTTGCTTAGTCAGTACTCTGAGTAGGAAACAGCAAAGCTGCAGCAACACTCTTGCCCCAGAGATGCATAATATTGAAATGAAAGATTAAGTAGCATGCGTCACGCAAATATCAAGTGCTTAAAGAGTCTGCAGAAGATTGCCTCCTAGACCTTCTCTCCCATGGCAATATGAATAATATATTCATATCACATATTCACAACAATACATTCATATCATACGTACAACATGTATATGAGCAACGTTTTCGTATGTTCCCTTGTGTCTTCTCTAACGGGGGATGACTCTTTTTTGGGGTATTTTTTTCAATTTTACCACTTTGAATCACTCCTTGGGAATAACTGTGCTGCTCTACAGTGAGAGCAGTGTCAACCAACTGAGCTCTCTTTCTCTTTGAGAGGAGTTTTATAACCACCATTTAAATTTGGTTTTTAATAGGGCCTAAGTCTGGTAAGGCTAGAAATAAAACTGCCAGTTTAATTTGTCTGCTACTCCAATCACTCATCAAAAGCAAAAGTGATCAACTGAAAACTCAAAAACCAGACAATTAAGTAAGAATACTCACTAGAATAGCCGATATCACTCCCTGTCTGAGTCTGGTTTCCAGAACTGCTTTTAGGGGTTTCAGAAATTGCCTCTGCAAAAGAAATAGTGCCTTTCAGGTAAACATGTATTGCCAGAATTCCCCAAACAACTCACTCTGAAAAATTACCCTCCCAAAACAACCACTGTGTCTCCAGTTCTGGAGCTTCACATCTATATTTCTTCTCAATAACATTTGTATAACTTGGCAAGAGGGGTGGAAAAGTTTACCAAGGGTGGCCTAAAGAAACATGCACTTTGTATAGGTGCAGATTTCCCCAGGATCCTCTGCTTATCCGCTGACAGGTTATGAGCTACAAACCTTTTCACTTTTAGGAGGTTGTGGTACTCTTCAACATTACAAGAGAATTTTTAACAAGTAAATAAACAAGAAAGAGGGTGAAAATTAGACGTGTCTCCAAGAGAAGAAAGACCAAAATTCACTGGTAATTTAAAAAAAAAATAAAAGTTTGAATAGTAGATGAAGAAGTCTGAAGAGGTGCAATATTAGTAGAGAGCAAGTTTCTTGAGTGTTGTTATAGAGGAATGTGCCTGTTCTCTGCCCCATTTGGAGAGAGCAATGCTGTGAGCCTCTGGGACATTTTTTAGGGCTGGGTTTAAAGGAATGCATTTCTACCTTCAGGTGCTAATGTGAATTTGAGTCAGGTATCAACAATGCAAAATATTTATTACCTTTCTGCATACAGCCTATGAAAAAACAATCACTGAACTTCCAGAGAGGAAACAGAAAATTCAAACATTGGCATTTCCCTAGGTACATTACATAGCACATGGGATTGCATTCCATATTGGATGGAGGCTTGAGTAGACAAGTGCTCACTGCAACTGAAGGAGCTGACCGGCTGGACACATGTGATGCAAGGTCATGCATTTCTATTGCCTGGCTAAACATCACAAGTGGCTCTCAAAAAAAGGTGTCTGGGGAAGGTGATCTGTTAAAAAAGGGTCCTAGCAGAGGTCATAGCCCCATATATAAGTAATGAGAACATGGTGGCAGCGACTGAGGCTTTGTTGGTCAGGTACCTACTCACAATCCATACCTGTAGGATTGCATGGTTCCTCTTCCCAAGAACAAAAGAGGACTCAAATTGTAGGGTGGAAGCTATGACATTAATTAAGTCATTGAAACTAATGTCCTATGGCCACTTTGAGGTCTAGAATTCAATTTTGTTCTACCAAATCTCTGAAAGACATGTTCCCATTTTTACAGAAACTGCTATGTAGGCAGTACTTGTAACTCTAATCCATGGAGTTACAGTAACAAATAAGGTTTGTTTGTCCCAACCATGCTGGAATTCCTCTTTCTTGCAAAACTGATTTTAAAGTCATGCCCACTATTAAAAAATGTTTTGGTGGTTGTTTTCTTTCCCCTTTCCCCTCTCTTCTACCTTCATTTGTCTGTACACAGACGGAAGCCTCCTGGAGAAAAATTATCATTTACTAAGTGCTTGTGTGGTGCCTAAACAATACAGTCATAGCTGAGACATTCGGATGCTACAGTGCAGGAAACAATCATTGTCCAAGACTTTAGCTCTGAAAATCACTGTTTCTTTAAAGCAGAAGTTCTCTTTTCCTTGCTGCCTGTCTGCTGAGAGGTCATAATGTAAGGTTGGAAACTGAGCCATCATCAAGTGACTAAAATAATTCCTATGCATTCTTAATTCCATGTGACTGCTTCAGATTTCCCAAGGAAATACTACTGCCTTTTTGTTACCTTATCTGGTATACTACATGATATACAGGGCAAGCAGGCAATTATCACAGCAATGAGTTACCCTGGATACTGACTGGAAATGTCAACAGAAACAAACTGCACTGAAAAACAGGAATGCGTATCTCTGCATTTGTGCAGGAGATGTGTGTCTCTCCTCAGTAGAAAAACTGAGGACTGAAATCCACTGATTTGGGTTTTTTTTCCTGGTTATCTGTTAATTGACCAAGATGTGAGTAATGAAAGAAAGAAAAATCCTTAGGTTAGCATTTTAACTACTTGTGGCCATCAATAAGAAATATGACAGCTGAAAAGAAACATTACTGAATAAAACAGAGTAAGGAACTAAAACCTTAAGCTCATTTCCCCACTTCTTTCATTAAAGTTTCTCACAAGCCAGCCCCTCCTGCCTAGTTTGTCTGGGTCTAGAAGGTATTTTCCACTTATGGAATAATCTGGGACCAGAATAAAAATGAATTGGAGAAATACATCCACCATGGTAACAGAAGGGCCAAGATTTTGCAGGCAGCAGCAGCAAGAACTGCAAGGGGAATATAGAAGAGACTGTTTCCTGATAAGCCCAGAGAAAGGAAAATAGGACAATACAGGTTCATTAGCACAGGAAACTTGTCTTACTCTGGGACTTGCTGCTTCTCACTACAGGATGAGAGCCACTGACAAGAACAAGCTCCTTGGTAAACACTCTATTTATAACAGCTTCCCATTGCATCATGTAATATGCCAGGCCTGATTTTTTCTGTGGTCCCACCCTGTTTTCTTTCCAGTATCTGCTAATCCAACATGGTATTCGGTTGAAATCACAGCAAAATTACTCAATGCTACAAGCTGAACATGACTCTTCCACTGCTCTGTACTGTGTTTCAGGTACATTATTCCCCAGATCCTTCTTGCTCCCTGAACATTTCCTTTCCTCAGGTTGTCCTTCTCCCATCCCACACCAGCCTTTTTCATCAGTGTGCATACAGCAACCTCTTCTATTGCTCTTACTTGTTGAATTTGTTGGAGAGATCATGGGAAGGCCTGCAATAAAACAGAAAGAACAGTTTTGTTAGCATCTGTTTTAGATGTCCAGAGTCTTCGCATCATGCAAACTGGCAGAGTCTAGGAACATGCTCAGTAACCCACACAACAAGTGCTGCCTCAGAATTGACATGCTAACACTGTTCCCAAGCCCAGAAAGTCTGAGCTGTAAAAGTCTCCAGCCATCCCTTATAGATGGGAGCAGAATCCAAAGCCCAGCCTATGCTAGGTTGTTACTCTGCTCAAGAGAAGAAAATCCTGAATTAATTGATACGTTCCTTAAAAACTCCTTCCAAAACTGAAAAAGTGCCTGGGAGTGAATAGCTGACATTTAACTGACAATTAAGTGTTTTAATAAAAGAAACTAATTGAGACACATCTTCAAGAGTCACAAAACCCTTTAAAAAGAAATCTTTGTTTATTGTCTTGGTGCTTTTAGCTAGTAGACTGCCAAGCAGCGGAAGCAAGAGGCACTGGTAATGAGGAAGAAATTGACCTTACAGAGCACTGGGCACAATGCTTACTGGCTCTGCTGTCAGCTTCCCCCAGCTTCTTCACAAGTTTTTGGTGCACAACTTTTTTTTTTTTTTTTTTTTCNTTTTTGTTAGCATGCTGTTGTCCACGCGTGTCTAGACTGTGGCAGGCTTGGAAATTAGAGTGGCTGTGTCCTCTGTGTCCCAGCTGTGCCAAGGTGGGGGATCAGAGAGGCAACATCATGAAGGCAGCTGTAATTCCAGGCAGGCATTAAGCTTGTCCTGTGACTGCCCAGGTTGCAGTGCTCTTGTAAACCAGTTTCCCCAGGAAGCACAAATCCACTCTTTTACCCTCACTACCCTTTCCGTGCTTTGCACAAAGACATCTCCTACCAGCAGAGCTGTAACACACATTGTTCTATTGCTGTGAACATAGTCTTTGAAAACCAGAATGCTGCTCTTGTTTTTCCTTCTCTCTACACACAATTAAAACCATGGATCACTTCAGCCGCTGGGGTGCAAATAACTGCTTTTGCTAATGGTACACGTGATGAAACTTAAACTGCATTTTAATCATAAACGTCCATGAAAAGTATGTTTAGGTTGAAAAGCTAAGTACTTAAAAGTCAACAGTAAGAGTTCTTCTTGAACATATTAAATATTTGTAATGCTAAGTACCCTCAATGTATACAGTTACCTCACCCTGGCTTCCTAGAATGCAGAGGAGACTGTTTTCCTAAGCTTTTTGTCATCTCATCAATCCATCTGCAAACAGCAATATCACTGTGCTCTAAGAGGATCTCTGTGATGAATCATTAGGCAATGTTTATAGCATGTTTGGGCAACATTACCAACAAAACCAAGCAAAAGCCTTCAGAAAGTTAATAAATCACTTGTCAAAGGAAAACACAGTACAGAATGCAGGAGGATACACACCTGGCATTAAGGAAACATCCAAATATGATATGGTTGCTTATTACCAGAACACCGCCTTTCCTTCAGCCTATAAGGTGTGGGACACCATGATAAAAATACCATGTGATCACACAGTGTGTGGGCAAACTAGCAAACTGTAAGGCCCTGGGTGCTCATACTCTCGAAGAAAGGAAGAAGACTTTGTCAAGTCTCACAAATAGGTCACTTCTCTATGAAGTCACTTTGAACATTGTCTCTCAAGTCTGTGGAACGTTCCTTTGAACGAGCTCCAACATTATAACATAATTGAACATTTTTCTTTACATTCACTCTTACAAACAAGTTGAAGCATCTTGGCTCAAATTAAAACAAATAAATAATTAGAAAAAGCATATGAAGCCCAGGACTGATACCCAAGTTGACCTCAAAGACTTAATGGCTTTTCAAACCTGAATGCAGGTGACATAAGTGCAGGTGACATAAGTCTCTGCAAACAGGAAGGACTGAGGGACACGTGCTTCAATACCCACTGGCTCAACCAAAAGCCATGCAGCTGTCCTGGTCAGACCTTGCCTCTTCAATAAATCCAGACAGCAGAAATTATCCCAGGGAGGAAATATGACAGCAGCCACCTGCCCTCTATTTCTGGGCCTCTCTTATTTTTTAACAACTGCACACACCTACACACAATAAAACTACCAGCATTTTTCCAGAAGGTATCTCACCCAGGTTTTGCTAGAGCATGAAAAATTAAATTGGAAAAATCTTATGCCTTCCTCTCTCTCCCTGTCTCCAATATGTAAGCAAGGGACCAGTTCACCTTCTGTTCAGAGATCACTCAGTCCTGCCATGCAAACAAAGCTGTGCTTATCAGAGTGATTCAGCAGGTGCTTTCAGTTTGTGTTTTCTAAATAACCATCCAGTGCCCTTTCTGATGCAGGCTCACAGGCTGCTGCTCTCCAGAAAGAGAAGGACAGAAGGAAAAGCAGCATTTCACTTGGTAACAGTTACTGTAGTTGCTCTAGCTGCCTGTACAGAGCTTGCTACCTCCTTTGGGGCTGCAAGCAAGATGCTCTGCATAAATAATCTGGGAAGATTTCCAGATTCATCATGAAAAGTGAGGTGTGCAACACTGGCTGTGCTGGGTTCCTCCTTGTGCAGTAAGAAGGACAAGGATAAAAAATTTGGCTCATGACCATGGTTTTATCTGAAACTGCCTGCCTGAGTCAGTTCAGCACTGCTGAGAAGCTCGACAGATGGAGAAAGAGACCAATAACTAAACTCTCCCCACTCTGTTCTCCAACAGCCGCTACCTAAGCAGCCTGGATACCCTGCAGTTTGCTACTTCTGGTTTTTGGAGTGCAGCCACATCCAACTGTGTTCACTGGCAAAACAAACGAATACATTTGGCTGATTACTCAGAGGGGATATACCACAATATAAATCAAAGCAAAATTAAAAACTTGAAAAAGCCTTCCTTGCCTTGACCACACCAGACCTGCAATAGTGTTAACTGAGGCTTTGCTATGTTTTCCACCTCCCAGAAACTTCTGCTTTTGTGTCTCTCTCTTTGTGAAGGAGCTGAGGATACAGTGGGTAATTTTTATCTAATATCACTATCCAGGGTTCCTGCAGTTCATGTACAGAAAGAGTCAAACCCTACTAGTCTTACTCATAAAATTTTTTCTTAGGGAGATGAGTCCTGTGAATCAAGTGAGTAGGATTTATAATTGGAGGAGTGCAATAAAGATATCAATAGATGAAGCAGGTTGATTCATCTGACAGTTTATTATAATAGATCATTTAATCTTACCACCCTGCTGGGTGAACTTAAGCTCATACTGCTTTATGGATTTTTTCGTTGTTTAGATCACAGAATTAAAAGCCACAATACTTGCAGTTTCTCAGATGTATTTAGACTCTAATCTCCAATTTTCATTAATTAAACAAAAGGAGAAAATTAAATATTAGCAAGCAATCCTCTCTGGAGGTGGAGAAGGAGTGGGAGGTATATTCTACATGACAACCAAAGTTAGAGAAGTGCATGTGTCAATGGCACGCATGCAGGTTGCTCTCTTTGCTAAAAACAGTCCTTATTGCCTCCTCTAGCCTGGGTGAGCACTATGCAGCACCTCCTCTGTGGCTGGTGCTTTCTATCCATTTTAATACAGCAATACTGTTCTCTGATGTTCCTACACATTCTTTCCCAGGCTCCCCCACTCATCTCAGTTGCTCTCCAGCTCTCTGTAGCACTCCTCCCACACCCTGATCTTTTGATATGGCTGATTGGAAATTTCTCTGCAAAATGTGCTTTCTTCTTTTTCTGCATCAAGAAAGGAAACTTTCACCAAAATGGCATTTTTTTTAAAAATGGAAAATGGTCTCAAAACTAAGCATATTTAGCCAGCTGGATTATTTTGGTTGGGCATACCAAATAGAAGTGTTCTGGTTTGGATCCATTTCACATTAATTTGTCTTCCTCTGAGCTCCCACGCAGAAGACATGGCTCAGATACATCCAGCTTGCAAGCTATTGTATCCCCCAAGGGCTGCAGCCCTGGCACATACCAGGCCCTGCTCTGGTGAACAAAAGGCATCCAGCCCCTGAATGTGAAATTCTGGAGACCTAGAAATAAATAATCTAATGGTAGTGTAAGAGGTGGCATTTCCTCTAGTCTCAGTACAGGATGAAACAACTGGCTTCACATTTGCATTGCCTTAAAGTTATTAGGGTGCAGCATATTGCTTCCCCTGGGCCTGAGCAATTGCACAGAGAAGAAATCTGTTTAGAAGGAGCCAAGACATTTTTTCTTTTTTAACACACACAGAGAATAAGGGAGCAAGGGTGGTCTAAGGCTTAACCATTTGGGATAGGCTACCTACCACATCAGGGTGAGAAAGGAGATTTCTTGTATATATAAGCTTCAAGAAAGAAGCAAGGAGCTGGTGCCATGAGGAGACAGGAAAGGTGATAGTGTGGAAATCCTGGTGTGGGCAGAAGTGATTTGGAAATGGCAGTTTTATGGGAACTTGGAGCACTGACTATGCCAATGATACCTAGACTGACTGCCCCTGGATAGATGGGTTCTTTCTGTCTCAGCCAGGCAATTATAGTTCTGGCATCTTGGGTAGTCTCTGAGCTCAAGAAGATTTACTGGTTTTACAGCAAAGTAAGCTGAGTAAGATGATGACTTTTGCAAATGGACCCCAGGAAGGTTGTAAAACTTTCTTGACAAATTTTAAGTGTAAAATATAATTGTATACACAGCATAGTAGGTAATTCAATACACATGATGCATAGTCAGATATGCAGTGCAAGTGAATATTAACCTGGAGAATTTACCTGAGTGAGAGACCTTTTAATTAAAAATGTAATTTACTGTTTTATTGCAGTATAGTAGTGGTGAGGTTTCTGTACTATGCCTATATTTGCCAAAAGACATGAAACCCAACAGGAAAGTCAAGTAACCACAGGTCACAGTACATACATTATGAGAAATGGGCTTATTAAAATAATTGCAAAGATTTCTCTCTGAGTCAGTGGCCTTGAGTTGACTTTAACTTCCTTAAAATGCTTATAATCTTTTTTGCATGCTTCTAAGCATTTCAGTGTATAGTGAGCATATGATATTGCTCCAGTTTTAAATCCAATCCTATCCTTTATGAGGAAAAATCACAGTACACACACGTGCTTATCTCTCACAAACACAATCCAGGGGTTGCAAAAAGAGTCTTGTATCCCTCAGGGGATGTTAAACATTACTATTAATAATAGGGATATGCAAACAAAGACAGTGTCCTTGTTGGATTTACACACATGTAGCTAAGAGTTAGTACTAAATGAAGTGAAGGCCCAAGAGACCTTAAGGAAACCTGAATAAGTGGTTCTTCAAAACCTAGGAAAGTTAAGCCAGCTAGAAGCATAACAAATGATCATTCATATGATCTGACATCTGCATTCACAACAGTGTTTCTTAGTGAATGCATACACCAAAACACACCCAGAAAAACAATAAAACTAGACTGGAGTTGGGAAGAATTAATGTATTTTTGACCTTGCATGCAACCATGCTGTACTTCGAACAACATCATTTAATTGGTAATGTGCATTAAATTTCTCTCCAGATTTTTTAACAACTGCAAAAATTATAGCTGTTTTCTTCTTTGTCTCCTCTGCTTTGTAGCCTGGAAATTTATCTTGATGACCTCCTCTGACAGTCAATGCTACACAATGACCTCACACAGCATACATGAAGATTACTATTATCACTTGTAATTTATATCCTCCTGTAATGACACCATGTATCTCAGCTGAATGCTTGGAAGTTCACCCATCACTCAACATAACTTCAGGGCTAGATGACATGGACACAGTGTACCCTGCATGAACAAGGAGATGTGGTCCTCATTCCAGAACAATGCACAGCAAATGAAGAAAAGACTCAAAATTATTTGCATCCTTTTACCTGCTTGTGTAGAGAAAGAAAGTGTATGTTTTTAAGACTTACCGGAGGTTCCAGAATGAGAAGCGTTTCTTTCTGGAGTGTCCGTAGAAGAAAAAGACAGTCCTGTAGTAGGTGCAGCACCCAAATTCTCAGTTTGTGCCAATTGTGTTCCATTTGCTTGTGTAGCTGGAAATGAGAGAGATGTTCAGGTAAGAGGCACCTGCACAGGCATTGTCTTAGACCCTGGACCATCCCTCAGACAAACGCTCTGACCATCACAGAAAAGACTTAAGGTAAGAAAGCACTACATATTCTGGTCACTGCCTCTAAAGGAACAAACCATCCCTATGGAATTATTACTACTAGCATGGCTAAGGCACCTTTAAAGCACATTGTAGCAAGGGAAACAGCCTCATATCTGTGCCAGCAGACAACCCAGAGCTCTGAATTGGGACCCTAGAATAGTTAGTGTTGCACCAAGAGCAACATGAGCAGAAGAGAGAAGCTCAACTTACTGCCCTCTATATTTTCCTTTATTTTAAAATCAATCAATCAATCAAGCTTCAGTTACAACTGTCACATAATGTGATACTGTATAAAGTTTAAGGATTGCAAATAAGCAAAGAGGTGATTATTTCATTCTGCACCGTTAAGGCCTAGGAAACAACATATACCTGATTATCAATGTATGAAAAATAAATTGTCTTATTTCTCCTCTCACTCAGTCAACAGGAGATCAAGGCTATTGTGTCACAAGATTTGCAGCCTAAGGTGAGGCCAAGACAATGGTGCAGGACATGACCTGAGCCTGTGGAACTGATGGTCACTGAATGACCAGAAATAATTTAAGATATTCCAGCACTGCTCATAGTTCCTACACCTGTACTCAAACCTCAGAAGAACAACGGGCAAGAGAGTGTCTACTGAATAAAACATAGAGGTGTCCAAGAGTAACCTTATACTTCCTGTCTGATATAAGTCAGAGAGGTGACTGAGCGGTAAACTGTTTTCAGTGCCTATTCATATGAATTTTAAACACTGGAACCAAACCAACTTTAAGACATGTTTCAGTCAGCAAGCAACATCACATACAAGCAATATGTAAATCTTGAGGAATGGTTCATCACTCACTTTATCTAGAAACTGATTACCAGTTTGGTCCCTCAAAGAACTCAAAGGTCCCTATGCTAAAACTACACACCTTTAACCTGGCCTTTCCCTTCCCCTCTTGTTCTTTAAGTGCAGCACCTTAGAAAGGCAAGCTTCAAAAACCAATAAGCTAAGAATGAGTGAGCTGAAGCCACTGGAGTCAGGGGAATTCATATAATTTTGGAAACTGAGGGAAGCTGGGCAGCCAGAGATGGTGTCTTTCAAGGCTGAGGCATGAAAATTATGCAAAACAACTTAAGTGCCTAAAACTTTCACTGGGATTCTAGTGATGAGAAAGAGAATTTCATGTTAGCTTCCTTCAGAAACTTCAGCATTTTACCCCTTCAATATACAAATCCAACCTGCAGTAGAGAGAAGTGTAAAATCCCCTCTACCTCATTTTTTACTATGATATAGTGCAAGGATCTGAGAATGTTAACAATTCCTACATTCTCTCCATGGAAGCCTTGAATCACTCTTTAGAAGAAAACTTTTCCAACATTTGATTCTTATTGTTGTGGCTTCAGACTCAAATTTTATATGTTGAATTTTAATCTGAGATTGATTTTTAAAAACAGAGAGAAAAAAACCAAACAGAGGTACCTCCCTCTCCCTATAAGATGCAGAGGCTTGCAGCAGAAACAGCAAATATCTTATGGCCCCCTTGCCATAGGTTAATAAAGGATTGTGTGGGAAAATGAAATCTAAGTCAGAATAACAGTGTAGGGACACTCAAACACAAATATGCTTTGTGAACACTGCAAAACAATCAGGTGTGTGGGAGAGAGGAGGAGTGAGGCAGCCAGTTACCCTGTAACCCCACAGAGGGCTGTTTTCCCATGGGGATCACTCATTCCATGCATCCTATCAGTCCTGGCAGCAACCCAGCCTCGGGTGCTCCTCTTGTGTTTGGGAGAACTGTGAGAACAGATTGTTCTCAGGAACACGGGCTGTGCTCTGGATATGCCTTGGCAGGGGATCAGGAGGGGAGGGATGCTGGCATTTCCATTTTATTTTTTTTTTTTTTAAATTTGCCTGGGTGAGATTCTCCCAGTGACCCAGCTAGCACCAGGTATGACTTACACCTTTATCTAGCGCTTGGCATAAAGCTTGTTGCATCTATTTCGCCAGACTGCAGAACAGGCTCATTGCCCCCTGTGTCAAAGGGTAAAGTAGATGTGCTACAGGGCAAAAATCCGTGTGCCAGTTTTCACTGCTTCCAAGATGGAAAACGCGACCTGGCGGGTAAGGCTCCCTTAATTCTGCTGCAAGATAAATCCTAGCAACCCAATTCTCTGCTGACTTGTGGCTTTGAAGCAGCTTTTAAGCAGCATCCAAACCTCACGCCTAATGCACAGCACAGGCTCTACCACCAGCACATTCAGCAGATGAGACAGCTTCTGCACCAAAAGCCAGTGGGAACAGAAGCATCCATACCCAGCCACTGCTCACATACTCCACAGCACAGAACGCGTGCTAGAGACGTGCCTTTTCGGTAAATCCCGTAACTCATCTGTATGCGAGCTTTAATTCGCTCTGGGCGGCAGGAGACAGCGCAAGCCCTCGCTGCGGGGACGGGCGGGGGACTGAGCGCGGGCTCGGTGACTCAGTCCTGCCATCCCCGCTGACACATCGCTGCAGTCATTCATCACGCCTCGCCTCAGCCAGCTGCAGCGCGGATCCCTGCCCGCTGCCAGGGGGAGGCCTGGCCTCGCAGAAAAGCTGCACAGCGCAGAAGGGCGGCTGCGGCTGCTGCTGCAAAAGCGCTCATCGCATCATCGGATCATGGGTTCGTTGTCAACAGCTGATTATGAATAAAAATGGTAAAGCGGCACAGAGCGTAAAATAGCTGTCCAAATGGGGATGATTGCTGCAGCAGCAGAACTCTCTGGTGGCGATGGAGCTCTCCCTGCTGATATTTTGATAAGATAAATGGCAGTGTGTTAACACGTATTTGGCAAAGGGAGAATCAACAACAGGGAATCTGAACCTGCCCTGCAAAGCTGCTGTCTGATCTTCAGGAATTTCCTTATTCTCTATGCTTTGAAAATCTTCATTTTCTTTAACCAGCTGAAATTTGACACATATCCTCACTTGATCTTAGCATAGTTTTCTACTCTACTTTCTACCTATGTATAATCCACATACATTTTGGCATTTCCTGACAGTAGTTTAAATTTTCTTTACAGTAAGCTGCTACCTAATTAGTTTTGATGTTGTAAGATGCTTCAAGTAATCCACAAATACCCTGCATCTACTCTGTGCTCTGCAAAGAATATAGACATTGATCAGTAAGTCAATCAAGGAAACACTTTTAAGGGGTAAAACAAACTCCACCCAAAGCACATTAATTTATCAACACAAAAGCTTTTTTAAATGGAAGACTAAGGCTTTTCCCTTAAGATAGTATTTTTAGCATTAACACACATACAGGCCTTGCCCCCATAATCAGTAGCCTGAAAAGCCATTTGCATTAATGAGTGCACAAAAGCTGTGAAAAATCCCATTGTAGCAATCCCAATGACATTTTTGCCCATTCAGAAGAACGAAAATTGGCTAGGGAGGTAACCAAACAGATCTCAATTTTAATGTTTACATTCATAGTTTTAATGTTTACATTCATAGTTAATTGCATGTACTGTCTGCAGCTTTATGTTTTCTGGTAAGCAAAACCCCAAAGTATTTTAAAATACATATTTCAAAACTTCTCTCTGCATAAAATCGCTCAGCAGCCAACTATACCCAGTGTTTACCTATAGCATAGTTACAAACTGAGGAAAATTGAGCAATACCTGTTACAAGAATGCTTTTCTGGTAGCATTCCAGAAGCAAAAGTTACTTTTTAATTACCAGTATTTTGATTAAAAAAAAATCCCCCACTGTTTCTCTTTGTCACTTTTTAATATTTAATACATCACTGCACCATAATATATCATCATCAGGAAAGTGGCATGGGATAACGCAGAAACACAACAGCCAAAAATCTACTCTTATTTGTCACATAACACCTTGAATACTGATCTTACATAAGATGCTTGTTCCATGTCCAAGGAAGGAAGAACAGAAATTTTTGTTGCATTTCATTTCTTATTCTCTTTGATAACTTCAAGTGTCCCAGGATATGAAATCCTGACTGCAGACGCAATTTTCTGTGGTGTGACACCATACACATTCTTGTTTTAAGGGCCTGAACTGCACAAGCGAGGTCACTGATTAATGTGAGCTCTTGGATTTGACACTTTATATTGATAAATAAGAAGGCTAAGGAGACCAGTCTAATGTTGGCTTCTAATACAACAAACAGTGCAGGAAGGCAAGCAGGAGAGATTGTACTTGTGGCCTGCGGAGGAAAAAAACCACTGGTTTGAAAAAAAATAAAGGACAAAGATGTTTGCTAGATTTCAGTGTATGGAGCACTGGGGGCTTTTCCTGAATCTTAATAAAAGGTGACAGCAGCCACAGAAACTGCAGCAGAGACAGGAAACCCTGTCAAATCTCGGTTGTGTGAATGCAATCATTTGCTGAAGCCTTCAGCAGGGATTGAAGCAGAGAAAAGGATGACTTCCATTACAAAACAGCAGAGCTTTTTATTAAAAATCAGGTGTGGCAAAAGTGAATTTTGAAGTAAAGTAAATTTTGAAATAAAGGCACCACCGATTTTTGCCTCAGTTTCACACAGCCAGTGCAAAAACGGGGAGAAAAGAATGCTAGTGAAAAAGAAAGAGACAGCAGCCAGCTTTCCTCTCCTGTCCATTTTGAGAGCAGCAGTGTTGCTGTGCCGGCGCTGGCTTCAAGAGTGCAGCTCTCGCAGCCCGGAGCTGCTGCCGGGGGTGGCGGCAGGGGCTGGGAGGAAGCAGGGAATGAAGCCAGGGACATCCTGCTGTGCCCGTGCTGCGGTGGAAACGCAGGCATGGCTGTCACCAGCAGCCGGATGGTGGCCAAGGGGTCTGAGGGCTTTCTGCAAGGCTGGTCACACCCACAAAGCCCCGGTGCCATGTCTTGTCCTAACACCAACACCTTGTGCCCCATCCCACTCTTTTCTGCTGAAGCCAAGGCTACAATTTTCTTGAAATGTAGACCAAAATTTTGTCTTTAAAAACCCACTAAAATTTGGTTTCACAGATATTTTTAAATACTAGTTTTGCATTAAAAGATGATACAAATTTTTTTTAATGACGGGCATTTCCAATGTCCTGCACACATTGTCCCAGTTTTCCTTCTTATGAAGGGGATTGAGAGGCAAGAAAACCCTGTTTTTAGGTTAATTTACCAAGCATTTTTTTACCACAAGTTTGAGTGGGGGTAAGGAGGGCTTAGCTTAAATGAGGAATTTTAAAACCAAATCACAACACAAGCAGCTAGGGACTGAACTCTAGCCGGTGGGAAAAGAATGCAAGAGGAAGGGAAAGGAAGCGCATCGCTGAAAGCTTCTTGCCCAGTCCCATCACACCTCCAGCACCAGTTTTTCAGCTCGGAGCAGTGGCTGGAGCTAAGCTGCACTGGCAGGCATGCCTTTCCTCATTAGCTTTCCTTCCCCTGCTGGGAGCTCTACCTGTCACCAAGGTTTAGTTCCAGGTGGCTGTGCTGCTCCGGTAGCCACAAGCCAGGAACCTCTGCCAAACTGAAAGGAGCAGGAATTACATCCATAATGCAACGTGCCATGCTGAGGGCTTCTGACAGGCCTGCAGTGCCACGATTGAAAGTTTTAAGAGATTCTTTGGGGCCTTTGGTATCACTTTGAGCAGCTTGTGCATTGGCCAGCCTGTGTGTATTCTGTGACCGTGGCATTTAAAAGCCAAGCCAAAACCCCAAAGATTTTGGGCTGAGAATCAGGCCACACTCCTTACACAACACACAGCAAGAAAGCTGCATCAGTAGAAAATGAAACCATGAAGCGAAAGGGGAATGGTTCTCCAGGAAACTTGGCAGGCTTGGGTCCATGAGGGGTGGCTTTAAAGGAAAAATTGCACAAAAAAGCATGCAGACTGCTTTATGGGAGTAACTTTTCAGACAAATAAGCCAAGGGAAGAGAAGTCACATTCTAATAATTTGTAACAGTTCAGGATGCTCTTAACATCAATTCTGAGTGCATTGGTGTACCACTGACTGCTGAGCTAAATATCTGGAGTATTTATTTTAATTTTTTAGTCAATTAAAAATAAAAGAATGGAGTGCTTCAAACTCTGGTTCATCAGAAGACTGACTGGAGCAAACATTTACAGTGCATATCACAGACAAAGGAGACTGAATTTTATCTTAAGTTTGCTGACTTCCTTTGTTATTATAATTTTTTAAATTAACCCAAATACTTGCTAGGTATGTGAGTTTGATTTTTGGTTTGGTTGGGTTTTGTTTGGAGGTTTTCTGGGGCTTTTTGCTTTTCTGAGGTTTTTTGTTTGTTTGTTTTTATGGGTTTTTTCATTATTAGTTTTTTTTTCTAAAACCCAATCTGATATTCCAGGCCAACACACGTTATCCTGAAGATTAATGGGAAATAAAAGTATCTCCTTAGATTGATGCAGAGTAATTAGCACCACCTCTTTTTCAGTACTATGATTTGCAATAATAGGAAACATAATAAGCATTGTGTTGTAACACATATAAATATAAGAAACAAAGGGATGTTGTTCTGACACGATCCTGACCACATGATTTTTTTATTTCACACTTATTGAAAAAAAACCCCAAACAAAGCAGAAAGTAAAAAATTTAAACCCCTCCAAATATATCTCTCCCAGTTACAGGGAGATGAACATCCTGTGTAATGGCTTCAGATCACCTCCATTACAAACTTAAGGTATAATATTCTTTCTAGTGGATTTCAGGGCAAGCTTCATTAAAGATATATAATATGGTAGGATGAATGGCTCTGCTTCTCCAAACCACCAAACTATTCTTTTTGACCTCCCTTTACTGTTTTGCAGAGTTTTACAAAAATGTAGCATAGAATGACTCAGAAATGGCTCACTGAAGCCATCACTTACTGTTTGTTGTGCTGAGACTTGTACTTGCTGCTGTAGTCAGTGCTGGTGGTTGCTTTGTTGTACTTTGTGTTGTTTGTGATGTAGTATTAGGTGAAGAAGACGTGGGACCTAATACAGGAAAGACATTCAATTTATTTCCTCAGTTTTGTAAACACACACAAAACACACCTACTGATCTGCTTGCAGACTAATTTTAAATTATCAAAAGGATATTTAATTGAAATTCACGATCAACAGGAGCAGGGCCCCATTGACTGCAGGGAAAGCCACTCCCTGTCCCATAGGTGGGTAATCCCACTGCAGACAAGCCTGTGACAATGCAGCTGGAAGTTGGAGCTTCTTTTAAGCCTGACCAGAAGGAAGCTCCCGCACACACCTGTAAGGTTTCACCAAAGAGTACACTCCCTTTAAAACAAATTCCCAAACCAAGAGGCACTGCTGCCTAATTTCCTCAATGACCACTAGAACAGCATTAATTAACTCAGAGATTTTCACTTACTGCTTGTGATGGTTTCATTTGTAGCTCCAACTGCAGTTGTTGTCAGCCCTGTCGCTGTCGATGTCATTGTTTGTGAGGCTGTCGTAGTCACAGGTTCCACTATTGCAAGAAAGGCATTCACATCATTATGGATTTATTTTATCATGCCTAAATAAACATCACATTCCTCTAGCCATGGTCTCTTACCAAGGCAGTGAATTCTGTTTAAAGGCTGGCCCTCACAGAGCTTTATTACCCACACATTTTGAATGAGGATTCGAAGTACATATAGCTGGTTTCAGAGGGGAGGTTTGGCCTGTGAACAACCTGCAATTGCCTACTGAAAGGTAGCAATTGTACCTTCCAGCCAGCCCCTAAAGGAGAGGCTCATGATCTTTGGGGATTATACAGAAGTGCTTGGTTTGACTTCCAAGGGAAGAAGTAGGGGAACAGAGCTTGGTGTGGATGGACAGGTTCCCTGTACTTCTGGGACCCCTCTGAGCAGCACTTTGCTGCATACCTGTTCAGCAAGAGGAGTGATGTAAAATCTCTATAAAGAAGTGTGTGACACATGGGAACACAGCTTATAGATCACTGGTAAAGAGCTGAAGGGGAACAGACTCCACTACTCTTTGGGCAATTTTTCCCTGTCCTTGCCCATTTTGAGACACATTTGAGGCTTCTTCATTGACCAGCTTTTCCAGACCTTCTTCCTCTGCACCCAGATTTCTGGGGGAAAAAGGAGCACCCAGCAGGCCCTCCTCTTTGAAGTATAGTAAAGCTTAGGACATGGTGGATGATGATATGAATAGTACTCTCTACTAAATTATATTCCTTGGGGTGAACCCAGTGCCCCTTGTAAGGTGACTCCTAGTTCAAGAGGAGTGAGACTTGGAGGCTAAGGGGAGGGGAAAAGGCTCCTGCAAGCAGCAGGGATCCCTTCTCAGCCACTGCTGGTACGGAGAGATGGGAGCAGAGTTGTCCAAACATCACTAGAGCAATACAAGGTTTAAATCACCTTGTCTTGCTGCACGGATGGCATACTGCAGGTCCCCAGCACTTGCTCAAAGGAATAGACTTACCAAATTAAAGCCAGGGAATCTGGACTAAAAAACTCCATAACTAATCAGTTTAAGAGTCCAGCTTTCAATTCCATGATTTAATGCAAACAGGAAGTGCTACTGTCAGCTACAGAGGCTCAGCTAAACACCTGACAACTACTACCTCTCCCTACATACTATGTCTTCTAGCAGTTTTAACGGATGGCATTTGTGAAAGAATAGGAATAAATCATTACACCCCATGAGGGTTTCTCTCATATGACTTAAGTATTTCTAAATTCAATGTTCACACTGGAACTTTTGAAATATAACTTATGCTTTCTTTCTCTGCTCTCACTTTTCTGGCTGTTCACCTAGAATAGCAATGCCTCAAGGAATGGGTCTCCTTGTTCCACACTCACATACTGGGTTTCTAATTCATTTCTCATAGTGGCATAAATACCAACACTGCTTTCCCTTCCATGACAAAAAGCTGCAAGGAAAATTTCAGTGAAACATTCAAAGAGTTAATTCACTGTGAGGTGTTGGGCATTTATGAAGTATCTTTTGAACAGATAGAAACATCAGGGTTTTTGAAACTGCAACAGAATTTGAATAGGTCTAAATCTTCTGCTGTAACAAACACAATACATGCATATTTCACCTGGTTGCATTTTATCCACCTCCATTACTAGCATTTCAAGTGTATACTTCATAATCTCAGTGCTTTCAGCTCCACAGCAGACTCATTAGTATCCCCAGTTATCAAAAATTGAATATTGAATATATCAGAATATTGTGTCCATGTTTTCTTCTCTCACATGTATAACTTATTAGATGCAGCAATTTTCAATATTCAGACTAATAAAGGAGTTCACATGATTGAAATATGGTCAATATTGATTCTTCATGCATTTTCATAACAAAGCTGCACAATAAAGAAAACTGAACGTGAAAGTCCAAGACGTAGACCAGAATCACAGGCTTTTAACATCTGAAGCAGGTTTTCTCTGTTAAGTCCTCTTGAACTTTGGTAATTTATTAATCTCTGATCTCACTTGAACCACTCCTTGAGACCATAGGAACTCAGAGAACCTTTTTCATCTGAAACAAAAAGTGTAGCTTGCTCAAATTAACTGTCTCCATACTAAGATATCCTTTCTTTGCAACAGAGTTTCAGAAGAGATTCAGGGAAATAAATTGCTCTATGATCACTTTGTATGAAATAATTCATCTGATTGCTCCCAGAAGTTGGAAAAGCTGAAAGCTAGCCAGACAACAGGATCTTCAGAACACCAGATAACAGCAAATTGGAAGACTTACCAGCTTTTGATGTCACTGCAGAAGTGGTTGGCTTAACAGTAGTGGTAGTAGTGGTTTGAATGCCATCTTCTGAAATAAACACAGGAAGAATCATATCATTTCTGCACCTTCCAGATCTACTTAGCACTACACAGTCATAATAGCAGAGAGCAGCATGGACTTTCCTGGAAAATCAAGTTGAGAAGCTTATTGGCAGAAACAACCAAATCAAGTAACTCTGCTACCAACATTTTCAAGCTATAGCCTAAACCTCTTAAATTTTGCCCTGACTGCTGAAATGGGGAGCATCTGCTGCTGTCTCCCACCTTGGACTCTTTTCCCACTGGTGTCTTCCAGACTAGTTGGGAGGGGGGAAATGGAGACAATTAAAGTGGTTTTTGCTATCTCCTCCTCTCCTTGAATACAACCACAGCTTCTCTGAGTCTTCAAGGTGGAGGATTAACTAAAATAACTGGCCACAAGAGTAAGCAGCCCTTCTCCTGCCTTGAAGTAACAAAATTGTACTAGTTCCCTGGCTAGTACAAGCACTTCAGGAAGGCTTTTCAGCATCACCCTGATCCCTGAATGTGAGAGGAAGAGGAGAATTCCCAGAACATGGCTCAAGAAGCATCACAATAAAATACTGACTTTCCCCATTACCCTCAATGCAGTGCTCCAGCTATTGGGGATTTACTGCCAGTAAATGATGCCAGTTTTAAAAGATCATTAGTAGGTTTCAATGTTACAAAACAAATAAATCATCCAAAAAGAAACTTCAACAAACAAAAAGTTAAGTATTTTCTGTCTCTAGTTACTGTATTGCAAGGTTGTAACATCATAACTCAAAAAGTGTTTTGGCTTCAAACAAGATTTTCAGTCTTATTGCTGAGGTGTTCATATTTTTCTACTGAAAGAAGTTAGGGGGTGTTAAAGGGGGTGAAAAAGCTGCACTGACTCAGAAACAGGCATTTCTCAACCATTTTAGACTGCTGTGAGACAAGTATGGGTACATTTGTGGAGGAATAGATCTGTAACTGAATGGGAGAGGAAAATGGCACAGGCTAATCCCCATGTGCTGTCAAGTTTGAAGCGTGACATCCTGTCAGGCTGCATTAGCATGCTGTAATACAGACATGCTAAACTGAGTCAGGACAGCATGTCAGTATTCTTGTGTGATTCCATTCATGGTAATATCTGCTGGCATTCTCTCTTTTTTTGGCTACAGGGCAGAACAGTCAGTTTTGTTCCCTTTGCTCAGTGTACTGCACTCTCATTAACATTTCACGAGCACCACCAGAAGCCTGCAAGAGCCACAGACCTAACCTGGAAAAAAAAATAATACATAATACAATTGCAGTGGCTCTGCAGAAATGTATAAAGGTCTAACCACATGAGCCCTTACAATTCCTCTCCAAGCAGTGTGTTATCAGCCTTCTTGGCAGCTGCATGTTTCTAATGGGTCTCAGACCCTTCCCAGTGAGCCCCACTTTCCTGGGCATATTTTCTAGCTATGCTGTTGCCTCCATCATGCCTCGTCATAGCACATGCTGGCCCAGTTTGACATCGGCATATCCTATATAAAATTAAATGAGTCCCCTGTGGGCCTGCTGCTGCCCCAGCTCTACTCCCCAGAACACGTGGACACAGTCACACCATGCACAGACTCGTGCACACTGCATTGAAGATACAGGTTTTCTTGCCATTTGGTTACCCAGTCGGAGTAATGTTTCGTAGCCCACACTTGAAATACTTGGAAAACAAATTTTATCCAGAGAAACCTAAAGGCAATCTTGTTTCCCTGAACGGCAAGCATTTTTCCATCTCTTCATTCTCATTATGTGCTGCTGACAAGGCTCCTGTAATCCCCCACACCACAAGGCCACAGCACTAGAACAGAATGTTTTTTCAACAGTGCCTACATTTCATATGGTTTTGTTTTAACATATCTCAGTAGCTACCATGTCTGTAATGCCAGCTAAATGTACTAGCTGGCCAATCAGCTTGTTCCCAAACTCACTCTTCCAAAACTCTTCCTCTAACTCAGCATGACTTTGTAGGAGGCTCGTTGCAATACTTAGATAATTCATCCTTTAAAGGTGTTCCATTTAATAACCATGTTGATAGGCCAAGGTTTTCTCAAAACTAAAAAGAAATGTGAATATAAGTCACAGTTTTATTATGACTCACTATTTGTTGATTTTATCAAGGGTTAGAGATAAACTAAGGTAAATTCAATTAACAGAGTACAATAGAGTGTAATGAATCAATTGTTTTCTTAAGATGGTGAATAATTAAGTATACTATAAAAATAAGTTGAAAACATCATGCAAAAAATGTTTAAAACTTGACAGGATTGTGGGGGGGGACTGTTTGATTAAAAGTTATGATAGAACTAGTGGCTTATTATGCTCTTATTTGCAATGTTAAATGGTAACTAAGGAGAATCCTATGGGAGATAAAAGCAAGAGATCAAAAAATGATAGAGAAAAGAATTTTCACCATTAGAGACTGCTGATAGACAAAGAGAGGGACAGAAATCTTTCTGCTCATGTCAGGTTGGTTGCAGCCTCAGATGATGAACAACTAAGTTATGTTACAATTGCCTGTTTTTTTAGCAAATTGGAATGCAGTGATCCCTTTGACATGGGAGCACATGGATGAACTCTGATGTAGGAGTAGCCAAACTCTACTCAGCAATTGCTCCCACACAGAAACCAGAGCCATTTGCCATGTTTGCTGGCAATAAACCCAGCTAAACGAGCACAGGTCACCAGCTATGCAGCACCCTCATGTCTGGAGAACACACGTGGGAGCTAAAAGGCTCTCTGACACAACACTGCGCTGAGTAAAGGGGGGTGCTGCTGGTGGTAAGATCCAAAAAGAAAAAGAAAACAACAAACATGTTTTAAAGCAGATAATAAGGCAAGAAGAAATCCAGACTGCGAGAAACATAACAAGAGAGGAAGAAGAAAAGGGCAGAAAGGTCTAGAGACAATAAGATAGGGAGACAGGGAAAAATATGAAGGAATTAAGAAGAGATCCGAGAACACGTGACATACGGTCACAAAACCAAACTGAAAAGAGAGTAATTGCTGTGGCTTGTTTGGGTTTTTTTCCCAGAATTTCCATTTATTGTCTTGTCTAGGTTGGATTTAAATGGCATATTTGTTCTAAAATGAAAGCATTGGTCTTCAGATTTCAAAATGGATGAACTGAAATACTGAACTTACTTTCTTCTTTTAAATTGAGAAGGACTCCTTGAATTTAGACAGGACTGAACTATGGCCACGATGGTCCTCAGACTGCAACTTTTGATATAGGCTTCAGTTTCTAAGATCTGAGCTTGAAGTTCTCATAACCTTTTCTCTCTCTCTCTCTTATTTTTTTTTTACCTTTATATTGGAAAGATACACAGGTTCTGATCTTGTGTAAATTAGGTGCCTGTTATTACAATAATCAGGACAGAAAAAAAAAGGAATGTTTGCCTGTTATTATATCAGTACTTCTGTTTATACCCTACAGGATACCACAGGTTACAAACCTAAAAATTAAAACCACCACATGAAACACATAATACAAAACTGAATGCCAAAGCAAAAGCATTTTTAAAGACTAACAGATTGTTCAACATATATATTGATTATATTCATTACACAAATTACTGAATTTAACTGCTGTCTTTCTTTGACAAGAAATTATTTTTATGGAGAAGTAACTACTGTTACAGATAACAAGTGGAATGGCCAGTTTGACATTCTTTCACTTGACATTGCACTAGATAGACAAAACCATATGGCTAAAATCCTTTAATTCAGATAAACACTTGGTCCAGCTTCAGCAGCGTGTTAAGAAGGATGTGGGTTCCTGGAGGTGGGGAGTTAGCAGAGAACCATAAAAATCATCGGGGATCTAGAGAAAAAGATTAAAATCTTATGAAGAATTGCAGAAATTGCATTTGTTCAGCCTAGAGAGGGAAGGATTAATGGAAGGCACAAGAACAGCAGTCAGCAGGTGGGGAGCTGCAGCCAAGACAAAGAAATAAACTTATGTCCACTGAACTTAGAATGAGAGGTAATGGACAAGGGAAATTTGGACTATAGACTCTGCAGGTATTTCAGTGCTTGTGTCAAACTGTTGGCATAACAGCCAGAAGCTGGTGTTTTAACCATTTTGCTGATAAGGATGTAATGTATTCCCACTCAAAACCTGGCCAATGTTCTATAGGCTGTACCTGGCAACAACTACCAAAGAGGTGTCCTGAGGAAACCTGCACATGGTAATTCCTTGCTTCAAGGTTATAGAGCAGAAGCTACAGGTGTTTATATTATGTTTGTCTATTATGTATTATCATAGAGTCACAGAATGGTTTGGGTTGGATGGGATCGTAAAGATCATCTAGGTCCAACCTCCATGCTGTTGGCAGGGACATCTTCCACTAGACCAGTTTGCTCAGACAGCTTCCCTGGGCAATCTGTTCCAGTACCTCACTACCCTAACTAATTCTACTCTAATTATAGTAAAAAATGCCTTCCTAATAGCTAATCTAAACCTACTCACTTTCAGGATGTTATATTAAGGTTTTTTGTGTGACCCTGGGCCTTTATAACTATACACAAGTCATGGAAAAGTCAAAGCTGATTTTTTGACTTCTGTTTTTCAACACCATCAGGAATAAATAGTGGTCTCTTTCTAGCCCATGGTAATTCTGCCAGCCATCATGCCCATGAAAGAGCACCCTGCAACTACTGTTCTGGCAGTATCCATAAGACTGTATAGTTCATAAAAAAATTGTCCTTTTTTGAGAAAGTGATAGCTGTCCTTGTAAGAAAATCTGGTACTGATCTGGGAACTCAGAGTTCCCAAGAAATAGCTGCTGCTTGACAATGTACACAACTTGTTTACTCTTACCTTGGAGCTCTGTTACATGTTCTCTTTCATTTAATGCTGCTTCATCTCTACATTCTCTTATGTGATCTTTCCCCACACCCAGTACAGTTCTTGCACTCCCCCTGTTTCTGTTTTCACTACTCATTTGTCTTTCTTTCCAGTGCATGACCATTTACCCTAAACCTCAAGATAAATTTATTTTTACTTTGTAGTGCATTTTCTGTAAAGTTTCATAGATTATCCAAAGAACAAAAATACAGATGTACTGTTAGAAGACGTTTGAGTGCAATTTTAACAGCGTGGTTTGAAAACATCAACTCCTTTCTTGCTATTCGAAGATAAAAAAAATAATAAATCTATTAATGAAACACTCCAGAAATATTTTTTTTAGAAAAAAAAGGGAATATTCTCCCCAGATTTTTTTTTTTTGGGGGGGGAAAGAATTAGTTTTATAGAAGGAATACTGTTTCTAGTGCATTTAATCTGTAAGGACTCACACTTAAGATTTCCTTCTATAGTCATATAAACTAGGTTTCAAATGGGAACTAGGGTTCTGATGTAATCCTGTGAATGGCCACAGCTGATAACAGCTGACACAACAGATAAGTGTGTAGTGAAGGATATTAAATTAAACAAAGCCATTTGCAACTACATGAATTTGAATTAAACTCAAAAACCAGCACAATCTTCATGTTTTCCTATTTCTTTAGTATGGAAAGCAATACTCAGAGTGTGGCATGCCTCACACACACATTCAGATGTGCCTGTAACAGGACCTGCATGCAACCACTCAGGCTGTGACAGCCCCTGGTGAAAGGAAAGCTGTGTCCCCAGTAACAGCCCCACGCTGGGTCACTGCCACTTCACTGTCATCAAAAGTCAGAATTGCAAAGTGTTTTTCCAGCCTGGTCTCACAACAGTTTTGCACTGCTGCAGAAACTCTTTAACACAGCCTCCTGCAACATAAGCCATTTCCCACCTCAGGATTTTCTCCACTGTGAAATCTTGCGTTGGCAGCTGGAAGGACAACGCGGGCCCTGAACAAAGTTACAGTGACCATCTTCAAGGTGAACCCCTGCAAGGTGTATTTAGATACTACAGGCGATGTTAAAACCATAAGGCAGGGAGAAAGGCCACATCCTTTGCTGCCTGATGCCAACCAGCTGGAAATCTGTGATTCCTGCTGCCTAGAGAGGTGGGAAACCACCTCTGGTTTGCCAAGCTGTTACCTTCCTTTCAGCCACGTCTCTCTTCAGTAACAAACCAAAAACATACTATACAAATCCTACATGTGGAGATCTTACATTTAAGGTCAACTTTCTACTTCTCTGTAGCTGCTGGTCCTGGTCTGCAGGCTGACGTCACATGACAGAGACAGCCTGCTGCAAAAGAGTGGGAAAAACTTACAGGCATGAGCATAGGGGAAGACACAAAGGCAGAGAGAAGAAGCTCCTGGGGAAGAGACACATAACACTCTCCCTGCAAAAGGCAAAACACTTGGAAACAGGTGAAAGAGATGGACATTAGGGAAGGGAGAGCAAAAATGTAAAGCCCTGTAGCTGGGAAAGGAGACAGGGACAGGGCTCCTCCTGCATGGCATGGGAACAGGCAGCAGCAATTGGGGCAATGTGGGATTTGGTTTCTGCAGAGGAAACATAAACTGGGTGGGCTGGAGGCAGCCGGCAGCAAGAGCTGAGGGAGGAAGGAAAGGGAGGTAGCTGCCACAATTTTTCCAGCAGGGAACAGAGAGAGGGCAGGAAATGCAGCTTTGGTGCCAGCACTGCCCCAGAGGTCCTCCTAACATGACCCAACGCTAGCAGAGAGCTGCTGGGAATTACCAATCCCCAGGCAAAAGGCTCCCACAAACCCTGCTCACAGAACCCAGCAAACTGTTCCTGTTTAGGGACCTGTTGCACAGAGAAATATTGACAAGGCAGCTGCCAAGGAGCAGCCTCAGCCAACATGGCTGTAGGTTGTTGAGGGCCCCCCTCCTCAAAACGTTAATGAGAAATGTTGGATGCATGCCCCCATGTTCCTGAGCATTTGAAACAACCCAAGCACAGCATGATTTGCCTCTCTGCATGTGTGGATATAGAAATCTGGGCACTGAAATAGCCAGTTTTAAGGGTTGTTTTTATTGCCTTAGAAGAAATGCAAACTTCCTATCAAAGGCTTTTAATCACAAGCTTTCTCAGTGTGTCTTCTGCTCACGTGAAGCTTGGTTGATATCTTTATTACTGCGTACTACAGAGGGATGAGTACATTGTTTGCACTCCATAGAACAATAAATGTGCTCAGCATGCTCATCAGCACTCCAGCCTGCCTTGAATGAAGGCTCCAAGCTCTGCACTTCCCTTTATTTAAACCTGTTAAAACTATTTAATAGGTTTTAATTAAACCCTTTAAAGCTATTTAAACCTGGTGATTGCCACCTTTTGATTGTGATATATTTGTTTGTCCATGTGTAAGATAAAAGGTAGGAATTTCTAAGGACTATATTATAGTACAGAAAACAAACTGCCACCCTCCCCACCCTTGTGTTAGTCAGGCTGAATAAATTTGAAAAATGTCCTTGGTGGATACAATTTTGTATAGGAAGCTCTATACATATTGTGTATTGCTGAGCAGCAGAAGAAAAAGAAATGAAGGAGAGCCCCTTTCCTTGCAACAGGAAGGAATAAGAGTGTTGGTACAAGTCACCCCCACCCAGAAGGCAGAGAGAAAAGTGTCATGCTTACAATGCTTTTTCCTTAACATGCTATTTGCAAGCCTATTTTTGTTTCCCATGAAAGAGCACGTTTGGATAGGGCAGATAGAAAACAGCCAGGGCGGAAGCTGAGCCTGGGTCAAGTCAGTAGCTCTCCTTTTCAATCTGCTGCAGAAGTTAGGAAAGTCATATAGCTCTGTGCTATGTTTGTGACCCAAGTGCATCTCCAGCAGCATGACTAATTGTATAATTCAGGAAAGGGTCACTGCAGTGTCTGCTATGATGTATTTATTTTTAGAACATCCGGGATCAGCCTAGACACCCATTTTAGCCACACCCGCCCATGCCACTCTGTTCCTGACAAAGCTCTGAAAGCCTCTGGAACATCAAAAAGCAGTTCCTGTCAGAAAACTCTGTGGAAACACTGTACATTTCTTCTATAATTAATGTAATTCCATGCTCAATGGTCCATTGAGACTCTCTTCATCTTTTCCACCCTGCCCAGAACAAAGGTTAAATGGTACAGAATATCCCAAAGGGAAGGCCCCAAATGGGCTTTTTAAGCCCTGAGTGCAGTACAGTCTCACTGGAGTTACTTTTACATACAAGGATGAAGGGTAGACTTGGAAAATATCTCATTTCTCTAACTGGCACATACAGCTGATGAAGACTTCCTCATCTCTATCTTGCCAAGCTGATGGAATACTCATGTTATTCTGAATTCCTACCAGCCTGATACAACTGTTAAGATCAGATGCAAAACTGAAACTCTTCTTACAAGCTTCATGTAATGATAATGAAGTATTCCTATTTAAAAAACAAAGAACACTTGAGAGTGTCAGCACTGAGGACTTATCCTATCAAAGAGCAGTGGGAACTGCTGCATTAGCCACACTGGCTCCCACTCTGAGAAACAGCGTCCTAGTGGAAGAGAGTGGCCTAAATTCAGGATGCTCAGGCCTGTTGAAATCCCAGCTCCAGTCAGTGCACTGGGAAGACATGGTGGGCTGGAAGCTCATCCCATTATGCTGGTGAACAGCTGTAGACATCCCTTGTACTTTTACTGGCAATTAGAGCAACTGTATTCCCCATGACAATCACAACTTTTACAATTACAGTTGTGAATAAGCTGTTCCGTTCCTACACAAACCTTTCTGCTCTTCTTCAGGCTTTCCTCCCATGAATGATCAATCCCCACTTTCCACTTTGCATCTGGAAACAGCAGTTTCTGCCAGCTCTTGGAAATGCAAGGTGAAAGCAATTAGGGAAGAAGCAGACAGTGCATTACAAGAAAGCATCTTTAAGCCAGTAAGATAAATTGTGCACTAGTTCACCTAAATTCAAGAGCATTAAGACATGGCAGCAACATGACTCCATTAGCACAGGGAATGGCTTGCAAAAGTACTGGAATCCTCCAGAGCCATTTGAACTAGACAGGATAAAATGTCCACAGAACCAAAAAACCACCATGCACTGGGAGGATTTTTTGCCTCTAGTATGTGTACTCTGTCCTTCCCTTGCACATCTCAGGGATTGGGCTATTTGGCATAGATCTCGAGTAAGTCCTTTTGTTTTTGCATGTTGGAAACTAGTGAGTTGTTGCAAGTCCAACAGTTTCTTAAATACAATTGCTGTATTCTGAATAACAGCAAATATATTTATAAACTACTCTTTTAAGAAAAAAAAACCTTCCTAAAGAGAATCTAAAATTGCTCTGCTGGAAGAGTTTTTCTGGACAGCCAGCCTTTGGTGTAGCTACAACTCCCAAGGGTTACATGATGTGAATCAAAACAGAGGATGCTCAGACTCCACCTGGACTCCATAGAATGTCCAGAAAGCTCCATAATTCAAAGAATTCAGTAGTTTTCAGAAAGAGATTTTAACAGTCCTGTGCAAGAATGAGTAACAACAATGGAATTGCACACTGGTGTCAAACACTTCCTTCAATACACTACAGATTTCTGAGTTTATCAACATCTGTAGGAGTTAGGGGTAGATAAGGTTTGAAAACCTGGCAGGAGTTTCAGAGTGTCTAGAATTCCTGGGAAAAGAAAACCTCCAAATTTTTGCTTTTGTGGACTTTGAATGACCATGGAAGCATTAGTCACGTACCATGTCAAAAGCTGCCCCTCTCTACTGGACATGAGACCAGGAGTTTGGGTGGAAAATATTTGAATTTCACATTTCTTTGCAGAGTAATCATCACCCATTTTTGCCATTTTGACTAGAGATATTTGGTGATATTTTTGCTTCTATAACCTTTGAATGAGTTTGCAAACACCTATATTTACCTCATCTATATTGTTGTGATATATAACCCATGCTGAGATGAGGAGGAGTTTTATTTCCATCTGTCTAGGCAAGATGATTTCAGGCTGTCCTCACAATGGGATAGATAGCACCCATATAATAATGTTTAGAAGGTTATCAACAGTGTATTTCAAATAAAACCTTAGACTCAATGTTGACATGAGAAAAAGTAGGAAAAGTGATAAAAAATGAAGGAATATATGGGGTTCTGATCACTTCAAGTAATTAATATGCAATAGAAAGACATCTCAACAAATAAGTATTTTACAGAGGAAAATAATGCAAGTTGCCCAGAAAGGTTAGTAAATCTCCTGGCACCTCAGAGCAACAAAAATCCAAAGCTTTTGCCATTCTTATCAGTTGTTTCTTCAATAGCCAAATTTCCCAAGCCCAAAACCAACATTTATCATCTGCTAAAGATTATGAAAGAAGAAATCTGCAGGAAGCATAAACATCTCATTAATATCATCATGTTAATTGATTTAACCCTAAAGTTACACTGACACTCCTCAAACCAAGTACCACACTGAGAAATTCCACCATTAAGACACTGAATGTGCTTTTTAGAATGATTACTTATCTTGAAGAAATCTTCAGACAGCAAGGCTGGTATAGTGGTCTCGTCCCAGCAAAACACATAATTTTGTCAGTGATAAGGCAGAATGGTTACAGCAGATAAATGTGATGCAAAATTATGTACCACTTGCTCTGTGGTCTCAGAAACCTGAGAGGCATTGCTATCTGCAACATGCAGCTAACACCCAGAAGCACCTTACTGCCATTGATGAAAAAAAACAAAAAGGGATTCAAACTTATTGTAAAACTACTCTACTGAACTACTGATAAATAGGATAGAATTCTTACTTGTACCAAAGACAAGCATCCACTTTCCACATAAAAGCAGTCAGAAAATCCTTGCCCTGCTCCTAGTTTGAAACATAACCTTTGGAGCATCAGCTAGTTAGTCTGGCCAGAAAGGGCTTGTTGGCTACTCTGACTGCTGAGAAAAATGAATTTTGAAATTAATTTGGACCATTCCAGAGCAGCCTCTAGTACATGTGTGGGTGGCAGCAGAGGGCTTCCTGCCCCTTTCTACAACACTCCAGCAGATCACACTTGCTGAATTTTATTCCAAGTCATCATATCAGCAAGTGATCAGCAGCTCAGTCTTCTCACACAGGGAGGTAAGGCAGGAGGCACAGTGGGGAGATAACATCATATTAAATTGTGTCAAACCCCTTTTCCTATCTCAGGTATGCCTGGCTGTTACCACATGCCATTGTTAGGGCATCCAAGGACCCATTTTCACAAGAGGAGTGCCAAGGTATGTTATGTCCGCTGCTGGAACAATGACAGTGGCTTGCAGGGCAGGACATGGTGCAAATCGGGGCACTGACCCTTCTGTTTTAAATGGAAACCAATTTTAATAGAGAAACACACTTTTAGAATACTAGTTGAAACCAAAAGTAGATGTTTTTCTTCTAAAGGAGCCAGGTCTTTAATTCTTGACTTGTATTTGGAAATAACACCTGCTACATAGACAAATCCAACTTTGTCTCTGTTTACAGAATTGCAAAACAAACCCACGAAGGAGTCTTCCTTGAGTTTCTGCAGCAAAAATTACAAACAACACCACCCTCTCCCCCCTTCATAAGGGCCATAAATAAAAATTATTGTTTTCAATGAGATTTTACATGCTGAACTTAGTCTGGCTATCAAATAGTACCAGTTAAAAGCACTCGTATCTCAAGGTTAAGAGTTTCTTAAAGATTATTTTCAATTTGTACTTTTGCAGTACAAAAAAAAAAAAAAAGAAAGAAGTTCAAGTGCTTTAGCAGGTTTTTTCACACAGGACTCAGATGCATAAATAATCTGAGTCCAAAGTCGAGGTACTTTCCTATTTAGGGGAAAAAACCCACCAAACCAGACCTCAGCAAATCTTTTTTCCTAATTTATAAACCAGCAAAGATTAATAAGAACTCTAGGTTTGAATACAGATAAAAATAGTCAGCTAAAGAAAAGAGAAAACATTCTGGTAAATTTTCAGAAGAGACAACCATTTTTTGGGCATGTTATACAGCTTTATGTATTCCCAGGTTTGGACCTGAGTGCTGTAGGCAACTTGCCCTTCATATTCAGTTTCCATTTATTTTGGCTGTAAATCATAACCAAGCAGGTATCAAGCCATCTGCTTCTATCCTCAGTAAATGCAGTAAACTTGTTTTCAGCTTTGGGGATACAACATGCAGTTTTCTTCTGTCCAGTAATAAATACACCTTTAAAATCCAGCAGGCAAAACCTGCCCCAATGTGAAAAGGATCTAATGAATTAAAGGAATGTGGCAGCAAGGAAAAAAGAAGAACAAAAAAAATCTGCACAGGAATAGAAATTTAATATTCCATTAAAGGCCATCATAAGGTCCAGCATTATAATTTGATTTTTGAGAAAGCTAGTCTTGGAAAACTGCTAGAAACATTCAAAGCACCAAATACAACTATTTTTTTTTCCACAACAGGCCAATTCTCAAGATATTCAAAGCTCAAACAAGTTAAAGGTGTAAGAAAGTAATATCTAAAGCCTATTCACATTTCTCGAATTTTCAGAAATGAGACAACGATCCAACTTTGACAGTCTGTGCCTTGCTGGTTGTCCAGAGAACAAACATGAATAATAACCCTGAGTGAGGCGAGACCATTCTCAAAAGCTTTTACTGCTCATAACAGTTTAGTTAGTATTTAATTTTAAAACTTCATTTTTAAAATACTTGAAGACTTGTGAGCAGAGAGCACAGAAGATGGAAAAGGAAAGGGCTATCCATCTCTAATCTACATCAACAAGAGCAGCATTCAGACAGCTGCAAATGTGTGTAATCACTACAGGAGCCCTGGCTTAGTGGAACTTTTCTCAAGCTATCGGCCTGGGAGTCAGGATTAATCAGCTGTGCTGTAGGCTTGGGATGCTACACAGCATCCCTATAATGAGGAAGGGGCTGGGAAACTTATATTTTAGGGCTGACCCACAGTGAAATGGAACAGCTCCAAATTACTTCAGGGGCATTTGGACCAAACTCTCAATGCCAAAATTTGCTCCTATCTTTCAAAAAAGAAAACCACCCTTGTTTCTTTGTAGTGCCACCAACTTTGACAGAGCACTCAGATAAAGCTACTTCTGGCTGTCCACAGGGGTCAGGTGTTAACACCCCACCCCTGGACATGTCCAACACAAGGGGATCCATTCCAGCTCCTCTGCTCAGGTACACAACCTGGACACCTCCAGCCCCATTCCAGGAGGAGCACAGCCCACGCTCCTCTGCCATCCTTTCTGCAAGAAACCAGCCTGGGAGGCTGTGTGAGAAGGATACAGTGCTGTGCCACCAGCACCTTGGGGAAGATATTTGCTGTGTTGTGCAGGCACAGCCACACTGTATTCCAAGAGCAAGGCAAGAAGATGCAACCTCTAAGCACTTACATTATAAGCACATGCCAAGGCTTCTCCTCTCATCTTTAGAAGAAAAAAAGTTCACCTTTACACATTTTTGAAGTAATTACATCCTAGGGCAGATTCAAGAGCATTCAAATTTGATTACTATAATTTGACATTGTATTTTTTGACACATTCCAGTGCTGCCTGTTTAAAGCTGAAATTGCTCTGAACCAACCTAGAAAGCATTTTTGTTCGAGCTACATTTTGGAACAGGTAAGAATAAAGGGCAATATGCCAGGAGAACTGAACACCTTGAGATGAGCATGAAGGAACTCCTGTTTTAAGCACGTAATTTAACTCCCAGAGGATTGAGAAAAGTCTAGGTAGGAGGAACAAGTTGTCAGTGGGCTATCAGCCTCCACATCTGTACATAACTGAGCCTCCTGTGATGTGCTGACAGAGGGCAGACTCCACCAAAACATTAGGGGCTTTTGAGAATAAAAGATCCCCAGACAAGTTAGAAAATTGCATGGAAAAGCACTATGAGCATACAGCTGAAGACAAAGCATGAAATTTGGAAGCCCCACAGGAGACCAGGTATGTTCTTTATTAACCACAGTGGAAATGCCCTAGTCCGCTTCTGCATGATATACAAAAGATACACAGACAAGCTCCGTGTGTAGCACATGAAAAGGTTGTCAGCCCACACATTTGTCTGTGTGAGCTTTGAAGGCAAACTACTCCAAAACCTGGAGGAGGGAGTATTAAAACACCAGGGTGTGATTTGACCTTCTCTAAAGATTACTGATCATAGTTATAAAATACTAAAAACTGCTGGAGAAAAGTCTTGTTACTGTCTCCAGTGCTCAAAAAAGGGAGACTGAGCACAGGGGAGACTGGTGTGAATCTCCTCACCATCATTTCCCAGCTTCAGATTACACGATTCTACTGTTACTGCCCAGATGACCGGAGCATTTTAGGGATTACAAAAAGTGGAAATCCAAATACTTTGGTCCAGCTTTGCACAACAGACAATAAAACCACTTCTGTCTTAACAGGTTGATGCATGGGGCTGCTTGAAGCAAGCTTGACCAGAGCATGTAACTTTACTTTGACAAGGTAGATAAAACATACTTTCAATACTTTCCAAATTTCCCCATAAATGTTCTTCATTTTTTAATGTGAATTCACCAACAGAATTTCACCACCACATCTACCTTGCAATTAAGTGCTAAAAATACTTTTTTTTCTGTTTTTACAGAACCAAAATTGTTCAGAACAAATGTATCGTATATAAAATCTGCTTATTCACTGTCATTGGTTCTGCTATGTTCATATCATGCAGAGGAGGGAAAATCCTTTTTTAAGAAAGGATTGTACAAAATTAGCAGGATTCCTCCCACCTTTGCATGTTGCTTTCTGGTAAGCTTTATGGACTGTTGTGTTAAATATGCTCTTTTTGATGCAACTCCACTTTGCTTTTCAGAAATTGTGAAATTAAAGCTTTGACAATGACAGGAAGACTATTTTTACGAGGAGTAGCAGACAGAGAATAAATAGTACTTCAACATAGGCTTTTGGGACTTGTTCTTACTTAACACAATTTTAAAAGCAGTTCCTTCTGTGGCACAGGCTTATTTTTAATCTCCTTTATTGATCTGTTTTGCTAACAGCAATGAGCCCAAGCAATAGCATAAGATGCACCACAAAAGACCAGATTTCAACACATAACCTGAGCAAAAGTTGATTAACTTTGTTTAGATCAGTTAATCTAGTATTATCAAATTTTCAAGTTCTGGTCAATAGATCCTTTTCAGGAAATCTATAGGCATTTGTGGAAGTTTTAGCCCAGAGAGATGGGAAATGAAAGTACAGATAAAGGCAGATTTTACTTCAAATGTAACTCTTCACGTGGTGATGATAGACTCTGGCCCTTGTTGCAGTTTCTCTCACCCTTTCAGTTTTTACTAGTTAATTTCATTTTAAAAGCATGATTTTTCAAGCTGAAGAATAATGAAAACATCAGTTCAATGACCACCTGAACACCAAAAGTTGTATTAAATCTGTGCATTTAAGAACCATATCTAAAAGACATTATACCCAGTAACCAATATGACCCCCTAGGCTTACACGCCTCATTACCTGACATTGATAAATGTCATAAGCCCCTATATATCTTTGGGGCCAAAGCTAAGATAATTTCTGAGAGACATTCTTGGTGAAACTTATTGGTGGCATAGTGCCAGGGAAATCTATCAGGATGGATCTAATTTCCAAGAGCAAAAATTGCAAAATCTTTCAGTCATTTCAATTCCCCCCTTAAAGCCATCTTTGCAAAAAAAAAAAAGCTTTAACATGTAGAAGAAAAACAGAACTGAAAACTTTTGTAAATACACCTCTGCTTTTGACTCCTCTCAGATTTAGGAGCTTCATGACACCTAGAAAGAAAGCTGTCACAAAAATACAATGGCAGGAAAGTTTTTCACAGAACACATATAACTCAAATGCCAGTTAGTACCTTCTCCTCCAACACACAGTCTTTCAATCACTGCAGTAGAAATGAAAAAAAGCACCCAGCAAGTGACAGCTGAGCTTTTGTTCACAAACCACTTGAGAGATGTGACAAGTCTATCCAAAAAAGCCAAAGAACTTACCTCCTACAGTGCAAACACAGAATACAGCAAGGAAAAAGAAGGCAGTCCCCAGGAGCTTCATGCTTGGTGGTAGTGATGGTAGTTCTGTCAGTTCTCCCTTTTGCAGCTGGGCAGGCAGTGCTCTCTCTCACTCTGAGGCAGGCCTTAATTACTCCATGGAAAAAGGTATGTAGTGACTGTGCCTGGTCACTGCCCATTCCTGCTTATTTTGGGGACTTTGATAAAGAACAAGAGGAAACACAACATACTCCCTCTGGGAGTTCAGTACAGAGGAGATTTATTGTTTCAGTCCTTACAGGAACTCCTTTTCTTTGGCAGTGAACCATGTTTTTGTTAATACATTATTTTGTTCTTCTTCAGTCATGAGGTCAGGAAGGTTTTTGAACAGAGGTAAATCTTTCCTTAGGATATGCTATACATCACCAGCTTTCTTACTGGAGCTTGGGATACTTTAAAAGCACGTGTTTATGAGCAGTGAGTGTGCCCGGGTAGTGGGGCATAACAAAGCCAAGAACAGAGGAGCAAAACAAGCAACAAGAGCCCTCATCTGGCTTTTTCTGGGTTGTGTAAAGTGGCCTTGGTGAAAATCACAGCTGCTTCATGTTAAAGGCAGAGAATCTCCCTGAGAGAGCTGCCATCCTGCAACCAACAGGATGCAAGGGCCACTAGAATAGGGACAGGAAGTGGCTCCAACAAGGTGCCCCAACAGTGAGAAGCTCTGGGCTGTGCAGAGTTAGAGTTGGGGTTTTTCCTTTACATGAAAATGGATCTTTTTTTTTTTTTTTTTTTNTTTTTTTTTTTTTTTTTTAATTTGAAAAGTTGCAGCCAGCCTTGACAGTATCTGCTTCATTAGTAATGGAAAGGGTTTTTTATTCTTCTGTTTAGGTACTCACTGTGTGATGGGATGGGACTACAAACCCCAAAGCAAGGCTCTTACCTGAGCTGTCTAATCAGCCAGCACAGATTCTCTCTCTTCTGCTCCTCAGGACACACTGCGAAATTTTGGTATCCCCCCTTCTCACAGCAATTTCTCCAAACTCTGTGGAAGAAACCTAAGGAGAGCTGTAGAGTTAAAGGCTATCAAAACATGATCTTGTAATAGTTCTGCGCTCTGCACCTTAATGATTCAAGGCAGCTGAGAGTGATTAATCACAAACCTTCAACCACAATGAGAATGGAGTGCAGTATGTTTGTTCTTCTCCCTCTTTGTCAGTTCTCAGGAAAAACTGTGGAAAAATTGACCTCATAAACAGCCTGAATAATTAAATAGTCAACTCTACTTATTTAAATAATTAACTTTTTTTTTTCTTCATAACAAGTTCCAGCTATAAAGGGAAATTTTGGAATGGCTTCATATGCAGGAACTCCCAAGAGCTAACCCACAGTGCTTCCAGCTACAGTGCTATTGTATCCATGGGATGAGGAAAATGGTAGCAGCTTGGCATTATGCGAGGAATCATAGAATTGTATGGAACCATCAAATTGTTTAGGTTGGAAAAGACCTTTAAGATCATTGCACCCAACCACTAACCCAACACTGCCAAGTCCACCACTAAACCCTGTCCTGAAGTACCACATCTACACATCTTTTAAATATCTCCAGGGATAATGAATCAGCTGCTTTCTGGGCAGCGTGTTCCAATGCTTGACAACACTTTCTGTGAAGAAATCTTTCTTATGTCCAGACTGAACCTCTCCTGATACAACTCGAGACCACTTCCTCTTGTCCTATTGCTTGTTAATGGGGGGAAGACTGACACAACTGTTGTTTAAAGAAATTACATTGCTACATCTTAAGACTGTGACACATCGTCTGCAGGTGATAGAAGCTGGTGCTCAACAGAAATCTGATGGCAGACAACAAATTTCTGGCACTTCATTTGGACAAACTTGGGTATTTGAACCCATGAGAGAGGCAAACATGTAAGCTCTTCATAGCTGGACTGCGTTCTCAGCATTACTGAAAAGGATCCCACATAAATAAAAACTTGACTCAGAAAGTGGTGGGCCACACAGTGACACTTTTGCCAAGTTCATCAGAGCATATGGCAGGGAGTTGCGCCAGTGCTCTGTTTCTGTGCTTGTTTTCTGTTGACGTAGGACCTAAAGTTAGACTGGGCTAGGAAAGCAATAACTACTGCAGCAGAAAGCCTTCAATAAAGACGACAAATCAAACACAGAGAGTGAATTCATCCCAGGTTAGTACTGTTCCGAATGCAGTAAGAGAGACTCTAACCTTTTATTGCCACCTGAAATGTTAATGCTGAAGAAGGATACAGAAATGGATATTATTTTATTGACTGAAATGAAATGCCTGCAAGATCTGAGGCATGAAGGTACGAGGACAGCATCCCTTCTTTGGGTTTTGAGACCCAGAGAAACTATCCAAATGCCCAAATGGGTAATAGTTTGCTGTTCATCTGAACAGCAGCACCCCAAGGAGTTGTTGCAGCTGAAGATGCTGACTGTGGTGGTTCCCTGCAACTCACTGAAGGCAGAAAGTGCCCAGTGTTGCAATATGTACCAATGTAGCTGGAAAAGCCTCCCCAGCCTCACACAAGGGGTTGGGAGGGAAAGAAAGAGAAAGAGCCAAGTGTCTTTGCATTACACGATGTCATGAAACTCAGGTTCTAGGTCAGAGAGGCCTAACACAACTTTCTACTCCCTGGAACATCCAAGAGAACAATGTCTCTCTCAGATACCCCTGTCAGTTTCAGAGGCGGCTAACTTCTGCTAGCTCAAACTTGGGCAGCAGCAGCAGTGTGTATGTAAGAAATAATAGGAACAGAAAAGGGACAGCTCAAATAACTCACTGAAAGAAAAATTCTGGCTAAAGCTGAGTTGTAGCTTCTGGCTTGTAATATCTGAGCTGCAGAAGAGATTCTCACAACTCTTGTCAATGGAAACAGTTTTTTTCTTTAACAAGAAATAATTTAAGGTTTCAAAAGCTTCTAGAGATCTTTGCAGCAAAAGATTATTCTTCTATGTGTTCACTGAAAAGAATTCTTTTTTTTCCCTTCCTACCAGAAAATAAGTTTTGCTTTATGGAATAAATATTTTTCTTACTTTCCTCCAACTGAGAGACTTAGCTTCAGTGCCAAGGTGTGCTTTGTTTTACAGAGGAATTTGGTCATTGGTACTCCTGCCAACTGTGATGTTACTGCCAGTGTTGGGATATCTGGAGTTTCACTTCAAGCACCAGAACAAGTGACTGTGTGACTCAGTTTCCACATCTTTTCAAGTAAGATTTTAGCCCTCCTAGTTGCAGAAGAAAACTTGAAACATGACCAAAGAGCACTCTAGGGAATGAAAGGACTCTCTGTTTTAAAATACCATTATTTTGTAGTCCAATAAGGGTTGGGGCAGCATGAGTTATATATTCATTTTTGCCAGTGTGGTATTTCATTATTAAAGGGAAACCATTTACAGCCACAGTGGATTTGCAGTTACAGCTTTATTGGTCTCTGACTGTATTTATATATTCTTTCTTAGTTCACACTGCTTGGAGCATAACATTACCTTTTCATGCACAGTTTTCCTATGAGGTTCAAATAATCCCCTTCAGATTTAGAGAATGTAAAAATTTTACATATTGTTCAATATCCTTGAAGCACCACTGCATAAAACAGGTAATAATGTGGACAGCAAAGTGCTACCTTGCTGTGGGCTGCTGACAATTTCCAGTGTGGGTGTGAAGAGTCAATTTGTCAAAGTCTTAACAAAAGCAAAAATAAAAGGGTACAAACAACACAGAGTCTTTGGTGTTTTACTAAAGTGAAGAAGCAAACACACTGACTAAATTTTTCAGCCTTTCCCACTGACGCTCACTATCCCTTCCTTTGATGGTTATTTTAACTCTAATAGCAGAATGATAAAAAAAAGAGCAAATCACCCTCAAAGTCTATTGTTTCGCTCCATCTGTATTTTAGCAAACACACCTAAAGCACTATTGCACCAGAGAGTACCTATGACTTACCTGTATATTTCATTATACTTAATTCCATAAACCCGGTAAATTTGCATTGAAAAATGCAGTTGTAACAGTGCGGGAATATTTTGTTTAGTTATGCTTTCTGTCCTTTTAAAAATTGTTTTTAGAAGTACTTGGGGTTTAGCCTATTACATTTATTAAAATTTTTGTATAAAGTAGGACTTTAAAGAACTTGAATTTAGCAGTAGAAAACCAAGATATTTTAATAGCTATGTGTAAAAGTTTCTCTAAAAATTCATGCTGAGGGACATACTAAAATGCAGAGAGCTTGTTATGATTTTTTTTGTGGAAACATTGGAATATTTCATGGACTAGAAATGTCAGTATCCAAATTCTTCTGCACAAAATAATATTAAAAATATGAAAGACCAGGCTCATAAATGTATTTACGTGCTTAAAAACCCAAGATAGCCACCTTTTCTTTGTAGGATGGAACTGCTTCAATCTCATTGACTTGATATAGAGACAGCTGCTAATGTGAAAAATTCCACTAAATCTCTATGTAGGCAACTAAGGACCAAAACACATTTAGTCTGTGAGGTTTTTTTAATGAAAGATTTCTTCAAGACCAACAGAATTACTGCATCTCTGACTATCACAGAATTGTTTTACTTGGTCTACCAACAGACTCTGTAACGATATCCGCTACCACAGAGCATGTCTTTCCTGCTCTTTCCTACTACGTGTCTTTCCCACTCTTACACACCTGGAATCCTACTGATACACCACAGGGACTCAAAACAGGCTTGAAAGATCCGGCTCAATGTTTACTCACTTGCAATAGGTATAAATTTGGCCCATATTTCTAGAAATGGAGTTGCAATGTGCAGCTTAACAGCCAAGGTTCTTCCAAGGGCGGCATCCTACGTCCATTCTTTCACTATTGGTGAGCTACTGATGGGTAGATATTTTGATTTTGTTAGTCAGAGAGAAGCTTAAGCAGAGCTAACAGTGGCCGAAAGAAGAAAATTATGAAGGGAAAAATACTGCAGTCCTATTTCATGCTTAGATATGGGCAGTCAGAAAAGCTGGAAGAGAGATCACAAACAGTTGTTCCAGGGATATAAAAAACAGAGGGTTTGCAAACTTAGAGCAAGGAACTTCGTGTCGTGTAAAGACTGACACGGAATGTGTTTATAGGATCTGCATCCTGTCCTGAGCTAATGAAATGGGAAACAGTGAGTCAGTCGCAGTTTCTCATGTTCTTCGAAGCGTATGGAATCATTATACGGTCGGCTGTCTCAAAAGAAACAAAACACAAATATGTGTTTGAGCTGCGCCTTAATTTTCCAAAAGGATGGATAAATCCAACTGCTATCTATCCAGAAATATATCTCATCTTTATTGTGGTAAACTGCAATAAGCTCATTCTTCTCAGGCAGTAGTATGAGACTGCAGTGGACCCCAGAACTGAAAAGCAAGATGTGTTTTCTGTTCCAATTGTACTTGTCAATTTTATTGTGCAAGATGTTGTTAGACGTTAAGCTTTGGAGCTGAGTTTCTGTGGTTTCTCTTTTCCATTTGGTTTCCCCTGCACAAGCAATGGAAAAATGTATCAGATTTCTCGTCAGTCTTATGAGGGAATACTCTGTGCGTTGGTCTGTCCAAGCTATAGTTTCTAACAGTGTCAGCTTTGTTTTAGGCCACTAGCATCTGAAACATCTTAGAACATTACAAAATATCTGATTATAAAGAGCCTATTGTACTCAAATACAAGCATTTATAGCTTTCTAAGTAGCCAACACTATTACTATGTTAGTATCCCAGCATGTATTATAAACCTAAATTTTCATCCACTCATTAAAGGAGTCACTGACAAAAATGTGTCCGGATTTCTCATTGCTCAGTTTTGTTTCTGTACATAAATGTTGTGAGATTTGGAGGGCTTGGGCTACTTAGAAGACCCTGGGAACTTCTGAGCTACAGGTCATGGGGCTGGAAAAAGGAGAGCTACAGGAGATTTGGCAGCTGCACAGAATTTAGTGCTGGGCAGATAGAGAGTACACAGGAACAGCCGGGCCAGCACGCTCATTTCCTGCATCTCTTATTCCATAAAAAAAGTGAGGTAAAGAGATGTTTCATAATGAACAGCTTCTTCTGGAACTTACAGCAAAAAGCCAGAATTCACGTATCACGAATCTGAGACTAAGTTATGCTCCAAGACAATATCTATCAGACTTTGTTTTGAACAGAGCCTCTCAAACTTAAGACAGCTCTTCTCTGCTTGGCATTTTTCCTTGTGCTTTTTTTAATGTTTTGTTTTGTTTTGTTTTGTTTGTTTGTTTGCAGCTACCTACAACCTCCTGCAATCCAACTTCCAGCATTAATAGGCCTGAACTCTTTGTGGCTTAACCTCCTTATCCAGAACAGCTATTACTGCTGCTCCTCTGTATCTGGCTTCCCAAGCCTTCATTCCTTTGGTGTATTTCAGACTTCCTGTTGTCGCTATCAGAATGAGTCCTGCTGGCAGGCACTTTTTGACACATGCAAAATACAATGCATGTCTGGTCTGATAAGGAAAAAACATTGCCAAGAAAAGTAGGTAAAATCCCTGTGCCAAAGTATACCCCCAGCATTCCAGCTTCCTAGAAGACTGCATATCTACCCCTTCACAGATATCAAACATTTTCCTGTACTCTGCCTTTCTAGTTTCCAATTTATTCAGCTTTCCAGATGGGAATAAACACTTTCCACAACTGTAAGAGTTAGGAAGTAAGTAGCCAACTGAAAAGAAAAGCATCTTGGGCACCTGCTAGAAGCAGGTATTTTAGATTACCCACAAATAGCTGAAAAACACGCAAAAAGTATTTCACACATCCATGCTTTTGGCAATCTCTTATATTGCTGGGCAGTTTGTCATCAGGAATGCACCGACTGACATTCCTCTACACTTATCTAACAGCATTACATTCATCTAAACTTTTCTTCCAGACAGCTGTGATAAGACTACAACTTCTTTAAGGGGAAAAAACCCCACACCAAACAACAGAAAAAAATGAACTACCAGCATTCTGTGCTTCCAGATACCGCACTTCAGGCTGTCCAGTACCAAATGAAAATTGCCTGTAGTAACAAGCTCTTAATAAACCACTACATATTATGCTAATCACCTTTTAAAATTAACTTTATGGTATACATTGTCAGATATTTGGAGTTCTGAAACTATGCTCAGGGACATTAACACCATGGGTCTTCGCAGCAACAACATCCTATCTCAATTTAACATTAAGAAGTGCTGATTTATAGCCAAGACCTATGCAAAATAGTTTGTAGTACCATAGGAAGATGGCTAGGCAAAGAACACTGAAATTGCTTCTCTCCTTCATCTCTCCATAAATCACAGGACCACATACAACCTACGTGTTACACTCCAGCAGGTTAAGATAATTTATTTTCTTTTACAGCTGGATTAGATTAGGAGACTGTTAGGTCCCATGGCTCATGTAGAATGCAAAACCCCAGTGAACTCAGGTAAATCAACAGGAGCTACACTGAAAAGTTCAGCACTTTAGACACTGAAGGTAATACTTAGCTTTCATTTTTGTTCAGTGCTGGGAGTAGCAGGTGGACAACAATGACTTCTGCAGGCCAGTTATTTTTATTCCGTGAGGGATGGGCAAAGAAAGGAGGAACAATGTCAAGGTTGCCACAGTGCTATTCACACAACCACCATTTCAGTCTGAGTACCCTCATCATGTTAATGAAGGAAGTAAGCACTCAATAAAAGGACGGCATATTGTTTTCATGTGACTTTCTACTGTCTGAATAGTTTGGCTGAAGAAGGAGAATCACTGGGAGCACGTAAAAAGAGGTTAAGTGTCTATCTGAGTTTAAGCACCACGGTTTGAAGCAGAAATCTGACTTGTATTTCTGTACAGCCCTTGCTACTCTGAGAGTCTTGAGGTAGAATTTCAGTCTGGAAAATGTATAACGTATCAATTCATTAATCCACCACTTACCTAACTTCTGTCATCACCCACAGATATGCAGAGCCATTTTCAGCCTGCATGTGCAGACCATAGCTGGGGATCCTGGGGGTTAGTCCATCAGAGTACCAAGACGAAGTGCAAAGTCTACCTTTGGCTGCCCTAGGTGTCAATTCCTCAACATGGCCTGTCAAATCCATGTGTTAGCAAGAGATGGATAGAAAGAGCCTAGACCTGTGACATGACATCCTGTATTGTCACATTTCCCAAAGTGGATATAATGACTGCAGAAAACTCCTCCTCTGCAGGAGTATTACTGTACTGACAGAAAGTTCACTTTTGCAGAGTACCTTCATCTGCATTAGGAGAACTGTAAAGTATTGGCACTTGTCCAGTACTCCTAGAGGAAACCTAAGATTTTTATTTCATTTAATTGGTATAACCATTTTCTGTTATCCTCACTGCACAACAGAACTTTATGAGAAGAGACTGTTTCAACCTAGCTTATAGCTCCTGGAAATCACTGTATAACCTGATACTTGGATCAGCTTGCAACTAGGACTGGATCAGCTCAGTACTTGAAAGAATAAAAAAGCATTGGAAAGTACATGTGTTATAGAAGTAATATCTAGCCATTAGAGCTGCTCCAGCAGAATACCAAGGGGCAAGAGGAGCAAAACCTCACTTCAGCCACAGCCAGCCCCCCTCTGTTGTTTCCCTACTTTGATTGAGTACATCTTTATAGCAATCATACCTTCCTTTTGTTTGGGTGGGTGGGGTTTTTTTGGGATTTTTTTTTCTTTCTGTTTTTTGTGGNNNTTTTTTTTTTTTTCTTTTTTTGGAGGGGGAAGGGGAAGGAGAGCTGCTGTACTTCAGTCTCTTGGTTGCATTTGGTGTTAGAAGTACTTCCATTTCCCTGGAATCCTGTTGTTTGACTGGAAGGCCCTGGGGTGACTCACTGTGCCACACCCGCTGCAAAACAACAGGAAGAGTCACAAAATTCTTCAAGAACAACAGTGTCTGTGAGGTGTCCTCATCCAGGCTAGTTTGCTGGTTGCTGACAACTCTTGCAACTGCATTAGAAATACGCTTCTTTCAGGCCATATTTTTATTTTATTCCCTCTTGTAAAATGGATTTTTTTCACAAATTTTTCAAATAGTAGAGCTGATGGAATACTATTTGTCAAACTTAAAATTTAGTGAGTTTTTCTAAATTTTGTTGAAAGAGCTGTTTGATAAAGTATTGTTTAAATATTTGATCATCTTCACAGCTGGTGATACATATGCGTTCAATGCATGTTTTGGGGAGTAAATAGCACTATTTGCTGAGGAATTTAACTGAAAATAATGCTTCCTGGTGTCAAGATAGGCCAGATCTGCCCTCTAGATAAAGTTACTGGTAAGATTTGTCAGATCCTTCCAAACCAGTCTAACATTACTCCCAATGAAGTCAATGAAAAAATCCAGAACCAACCTTTCCACAATTTCAGTGAGCAGAAATAGGTCTGACTACTTTGGAAAACTCTGCTCTCATCTATTCAATATTTACTTTAATGACAGGTTAACAAATCCATATTTTGAATGCGTAATCATTATTCCTATTAAATTCAGCTGCACATCTTAATAATGACAGTTATACATTCAAGTGTTCATAGAAACAGACCTTGGGGAAGGAACAGTGGTATGCAAAAGCAGTCCTGTATTTTTATTTTCTGCAAATCTCTGGAAACTTACTTCAGTCTCATATTGCTTTCCCACACACATTACTATGTTGGCCTCACTCAGGGTGGGGACTATATGGCATAGGGATAATCTTTATTTCCTTTGGGCATTAGCCCAGTTTATGTGACAGAATGGAACCTACAAGTTAGAAACAATACCAACAACAACAGGAATTTTCTATAACAACAGGAATTTTCTATCACAGCAGATCTAGGGCTGAGTTAGTTGTGAACTCCATGAACCATTAGCCTGTGACATTCACTGGGCACAAAAACCAGCAAGCATATGCAACTCTAAGTATCAGGGCACGGAACAAGAAGCATACCTCCCACTCACTTTGAAAGGTGAGGCAGATATGATCTATACATCAATAAAGCACCTGATATGGCCCTTCTGCAACTCAGCTGCTCCTTGCACAGGAATCAGCTCTCTCTCACCACCACACGTGACCTTGCTAATGTGATCTGATACCTGAGTGTCCAGCTGTTACCAAATATACCCCCTTCGGTACAGACTTGTCATGGTAACAAAGAAAGCACTCTAAGGTGGCCAGTTCTCCTGGTTTCTATGTCTCCCATAACAATATGGAGCTAAAAGCTTGGCTGAACACCTCTTTTTTCTTGCTTTGACTTTTGCAAGACTTCTAACATTTTGTTTCACAAAATGTTTTCAACAGTTTTGACATGCTTTCCATTTCCCTGTAACAAACGTTACTTCTGTTGGCTTCTTCCCCCTCTGTTGCATCTCTATACATTCTTCTCCCCTTTGTGCCTGCATTGAAAAGAAGCAATATTTTTCCATGGTTATACAGCAGGCAATACAGTTCATACTCAGCTGGAGTGGGTTCTGGCCATATGACTGCCTGGCAGAGTGACACAACTAAGGTCTCCAACTCAGCAAGCCAAATGATCTTCTTGGAGATCATGAAAATATGACAAATAATTGGCCAGGAGAGAAAAATTGAAGATAGAGCCCACACTTCTGCAGCTGGCTGATATTCCTGCTTAAGTTACTATGGAGAATTATATCAGATGTGGAAAAGCTGGGGCTACTTAACTGCTAATATTCAGTTTAACGCAGTTGTTACTTTGTGCCAAATGCATTTCCTTGGTCTGTAAAGCAGGAAGAACTGCTGGCACACTTCAGTCAGTAAATCTGAACTCCTGTAATATTCAGTGATGGTCTTTGGGATAGGTTTGGGCAAATGTATTGCCAACACCATCTATTAACACAAGACATTAAGAGGAGTTTCTTGTATTTGGAAAAAAAACCCCTTCACAGAAATAAAAATATATAAATCAGGAATGAGCTAAAAGTTAGTGTCAGCATGCTCCAAAAATGAGTGTCTAATATAAGGCTCCTAAATCCTTCTTAGCCACCAGGATTAGTAGCTTGATCTTTGCTACTGGTAATTGCCCAGCAGGTTCTGGGAAAGTAGTTCATTTAGAAACCTAAATGTCAGGTTTAGGAACCTAATTCCAGCTTCTAAAATAAGAGCACCAGGATTTTCAGTTACTATTAGAGTTTTACTTTCAGGTCAGACACAAAACCAGAAGGGCTCTAATTTTCTACTTCCACTTTAGATACAACCCCAATTGTCACCACTGTGGATGTAGGTGGATGAGCAGAAGGATGGCAGGACTCGTGGAGGAACACTGAGCACCAGAAGAACTCTGGTGCCACAGCCTTGCTTCCTTTCCTCTTTCTGGCTTCTTGTGGTCTCAGGCCTTGCTGCATTTGCCCCAGTTGCTTCCTTCCTTTCCTCTCATTATCTGTGCAAAAGGCTTATCTGTCTGCCAGGGCTCCAGCAGGGCTACACAGGCTCTCATGTAGCTTTCAGCCCATGCAGGGGCACCATTCCCACCCTCTGCAAGACAAGGGACCCCTGAGGTCCCAGGGACCTCCTACACTCCAGCAGCTGAAATGAACCTGCCTTTTTCTGCTGGAGAAATGAATTTGCCTCTGCTATGCAACTGGTAACAGGATGGTCTACAAGGAATTGGAAGAAAAAACCAAAAACAAGCTATTCTGATTGGCTACTTTTAAAGAGGTTCTGTATTCCTTGTCAAGAGCCTCCAGAACACAAAAAGCATAACCCCAGAGTATGCTTGAAATCAAAACCAAGGTTAAACTTAAGCAGAAGCCAAAGCTAAACCAGAAATGCAAAACAAAACCAAATGTGTTGCTCTATTCCTAGAAAGTCATTTTTTCAAATAAAAATGTAATTATACTCTTATTTTGTCATGCCTCGCCTATACACAAAACTGTAACCATTTTACTAACCTCTTTTAGAAACTGATTTTTATTTTAATTAGTACAACCCTTTTATATTTTTTTGGTTATCCTCAGAATACCTTACACTGATTTATCTTAATTTATTCCTTACAGACCAGGGCAGCTTTTGTCTTTGACGTCCTCAGAGTGCACATACTACACATTTTCTGTCTGGAATTTTTTTAGTGAGTACATTTGAATAATTTTACACATCTTTCTGAATTCCTTAATTGAATTTAGTGTAAGATGAATTCATGGAAGTCATCTTCTGTAGGACTGCAATGCAGACTGTAAGATTATAGTGTTGTCTGGTCATATACAAGCAGGGAATTAATCCAAAGAGGCACTAAAAATAGCAGGAAGAAGAAGCTTTCTTAAAACTGCAGCCACCTTAATGAGTGCATAGAACAAGGCGGCAAATGTTTTTACTGAGCGGACTAAGAAAACAAAGACCAGAAAGCCAAGTCACGTGAATTTGACGAGTTTAAACCTTTAAATATTCCCCAGATAAAAGGAGAAAACATTTCTGCAGGAGATCCTTTTACAGGATCTCCAGCTTTGTAGAATGACTTTGGGTTTCTCTTCTAGAACTGCTTACCCTCTGAAAAAGGGCAGAAAGCAGGGTGAAAAACTAAATAAGGATGGACAGGACAAGGTGGGATGGCTTTAAAGTGAAAGAGGGTAGGTTTAAATTTTATATTAGGAAAACATTCTTTACTGTGAGGGTGGTGAGACACTGGAACAGGTTGCCCAAAAAAGTTGTGGATGCCCTATCTCTGGGACGGGTTTAAGGCCAGGCTAGATGAAATTTTGAGCAACCTAGTCTAGTGGAAGTTGTCCCTTCCCATGGGGATGGGATGTTGGAGCTGGATGATCTTTGAGATCATTTCTAACCCAAACCATACTATGACTCTCTGACAGTGGGAGATAACATTAAGTGAAGAGTTGCGGTGTCCTGTTGAAGCTGTACTTTCAAGAGCTCACCCAGGCACAGCTGCTTCAAGGATTTTAGTGCACACTTGTGCTCAAGTATAACATTAAGAAACTTTGCAGACCAGTTTTCAAGGGCTTCCACTTGGAGCATTGCCCTGTGTGCAAGACTCAGATCATTAATTCAGGAATGGCCAAATCCTAGCTCTTTTTTCACCATTCTTGGTGGTAAAATACAGTTTGTAAACTGATAAGAACCATTTTGGGGTAGATATCTGCAGTAACCAAGTAAGAACTGGATTTGCTCTTTCCTAATATGTCTGATTTGGTTGTGATTGAAGAGTGGTTCAATATGGCAGCAAAGGAAGCTATAAGAGCAAACATTATTACAATCATGAAAATATCCCACCTGTGATTTGCTTAAAGCATAGCCCCACAGTAATTAACAGGGTCTTATGTGTTTTCAGCTCTATCATTACTCAAAGGCTTAATGAAAACTCTCAAAAGAAAGCAGGAAGGGCTGTGCACAGACTCCTGGTGATTCATTGACTTCCTTCCTTCCATCCCCAGCTACTGTTTTACTGGACAAGTCTGCACAGTAACAAGTGTGGTGTGCAGTAAGTAATGCCCGGTGCAAGAGAGACCCGCCAGCTCCTCACTCGCCTTCCAAAGGAGAGCAGTGGCAGCAACAGCACTGTCCCACAAACACCCCCAGTGCTGCCAGGTGACTCATTGGGCTTTCTGAGGAACAATTCTCACTTCCAGGGGTACTCTGCAGTCCCCTCCAGTGAACCCTGCAGCAGGCAAGCATGCCTGTGGCCACCAGCCTTGTCTTGATTTTGTGGTCTCACAGACCTCTCCACTCTGTGTACCTGAGAAACAAGGGGATTGATTACCAGCTCAGAGTATCTCCCACAAAAGCAAGTTGAAAAATAAGAAAACATAAATTTTGGGTAAATGTGAAAGTGTTTTCTTCTCCCAGCTGCCCTAAAGGATTTCTCCAAGGCATCTCTTCACTGCACTAACTCAGATAAACATGGTAAAACCCTCCCACAAAGACCTGGCTATTTCAGTGAGATCAGGGATATCTGGTAGAATGCTACTATATACAAGTATTAGCTCTTAAGTCCTGATTTTTTTTTAAACTAAAAATAGAAATAATAATTAAAATTTTAAAATTAAAATTTAAGTAATTTAATCCAGGGGATCTCAAATGTGTGCATGGTTTAAATGAGCTTGTGATGCCTGCAGAGGTATAAAGGAAACAGTGTTCCAAAGTGTCCTGGAAAGGTTCTGCAATAAACTGATTTCTCCAACTGCACCCCAATGCTTCTGAAAAAACACCCCAAAAACCACACAAGGATATGTTTGCCTACGTCATGACCATGAAACACACCAGGATCCTCATGTCCTATCTGAATGGCTGCTGGATAGTCCAGCTGTGTGCAGGGAATTAAATTGTGTTTTGATGTGTGCTTTTTGAATTCCTTGATTATTTATAGGATAACTTCATCGAAGTTATTAACAAAGATAATAATAATGAAGTTATTATTTATAATACCTATAAATAATAACTGTTATTTATAAGAAAACTTCAAAGAAGATCAAGAGCCTTTCAAGGTGGCTGGAATAACTTTTATCAAGCTTTTTGTACACTAAGGTTTCAGTGTTTTTATTGCTGGTGAGACTAATAGCAGTAATTAGATGTATCACTGCAGTCAACCATAGAAAGTTTATAGAAATTCTAACCTTCTTTAATTTTTTTTCCATTAGGAATTGACATTGGGGAAGGACTTCTACTGGACTAGTGGTTGTAAGTGGGCTTTGATTTAGGTTATGTTCTCTCTATAAAGCATTTCCCTGACGTGCCACTGTGAAAATCCAATTGACTTAAGAAGGAAACCCCTGTTGAAAAGGCCACCTTTAGTCTTCTTTTTATCTTCAAGTGAGACTATTTCAAAAGGAAGTTTTAACATAGAAATGCTAAAAGCAGCTCCAGAGTTTCACTGAACTGATGTTTCAACTTGTCATTCCTTGTATATCTTGACTCTTTTCTTGTAGCAACTTTTGCACAGAACAAATAGACCAAACACAATTTATGTGTTACAAACTGAGTGGCATAATTCCCCACTTTATAAAGTCAATTGGAGTTTTCTCAGTAATGTGGAAAGGGGAAAAACCTGAGCTCTAATGGCTGTAACATCTGCCCTATTAAGAGCCATGGCAAAACAGCTACGGATTTTAATGGAAGCTAGAGCTGCCATTAGCTTCCTACATCCTCTGTTTGCATTGCAAGAATGATTCAACTGCTCTATTTTCCCTCTCTTGAACAGGATTTCATCACCTGTTCTTGTCCAGACTTCCCCCTATATTAAAGTTCTGTATATTCAATTTCAGAGTCCTATTGCCCAGTTTGCAGTGGCATAATGCCACTCTATCTTGTAAAAGGACTTGGCTCAGCTCCCAGCAAAATCAGTAAAATCATTTCCATTCAGATCCCTGCAAGCTGAATCAGACACAGGTTCGTAACCGAGGTTTCCTCCACGGCCTCTCTGCTTTTTAGCCTTGAATTCCTGCAGGCTCTCAGGAATTTGCCCTGCTTTTCCTTCCAAAGCTTTCAAAACAAAACTGATAAAGTGATTTTTCTCTCTGTACCTCTTCAAGGTTTTTTAGACAGAGCAACCGAAGTGTGAATGTGAAAAAAATATTTGGCATAATGTTCTGCAAAAAGAGGTCTCAGGAATGATGTGAGTAAGATGGGAACTGCTAAGCCAGGCTACACGAGTCGTGCTTCTGATCCTTTGTAATTCTGTGCATTTCAGATCACACAAAATTGCCAAGCATTATTTCCTCATATTTTCCTCCAAATCAATATTCTGGATACTGCATATACATGAGAGGGTGTTTTTATAGCTGTGAAAGTTAAAGACTAGCTATAGCCCTGGCCTGAACAGGAGGGTAGGACACAAGGAAGAACCATTTTCCCTTGGATTTTACACAACAGCCACAGGACGTTGGAGCCATTGCTAAGGTTCACAACTGACTTGCTGCCCATCAAAGATCCAGCAGAGCAGCCGGGTTTAAGACAATACTCTTGGAGCTGTTGAAGGGGGCACACAAATGCAGTTGCACTGCATAACTTCATGTGTTGTAATTCCTTGCTGGTGAGAAGGAATGCCTTGTTCTGTTCTTATTTCAGACTGACACAACCAGCCTCTGAAAACTTGTTAAACAAACGAGTAGCCACACTGTCTATCCCTACAGGTTCAAGTCATGAGTCACACTTTGGTTCCCGCTCATGTTCAAACCTAGCTGTCTTCTCTCACTGCAAGTGGTTCAGGATGTTATAACACATGTAGAGAGGATTGTTGTAATAATGTTAGTTTTTTTAAATTAAATTAATGTTTAAATACAAAACATTGTCTTTTTTTTCAGTTTCAAAGGCAATATTTTTTTTAGTTAAAATGCTGGTTAAGCTTCATTCTTTTTCATTCACTTTTCTTGTTGCAACCTTTCCAATTCTAAAGCCAGAGGTGCCAAGCTGTCCTGAAGACATTTTCTTAACAGAATTGTGTTCCAAATACTAATAGTATTAGTATTGTCTAAACTAAATAATTGGCAATCCCCAAAGAACAGATAGGATCTGTTGCCTATATATTACTAGCTCAGGGCTATGTAATGGCCAGCACTAATTGATTTTCTTTCTTTCCAGTCATACAAGTATAAATCACAGTAAATAATTATCTCAAGTCATTTCAAAGATAGTGTCTGTAGTAAGCATGCTGCCACCACAAGTAATACTTTTGATATGCTTTCCTCCTAGGAGAGACAGAAAAACACCATTCTTCATGCTGTCATTAAGCACAGACTAGAGATTTAAACATGTTTAGCCAAAGCTCAGACTACAGTGGTACATGATGTATAGTAGAAGGGATATATCTGAGTTCCACCAGGAAAAAAAGCAGACACTATTAAATGTAATGATCAAAATGCAGCCTCCCTGGCTCCCACCACACTCAACCATGCTTAACAAGTCACACAATGCAGCAATAGCTACTCTCACAAACCTTTGCACAGAAAGTGTGGCATAACTGCATTCTGGAGATCCAGGACTGTTAGAGCTGGTTAATTGGACCTTTAAAATGTATTAAATGTCTACTGAAAAGCAGACTGTAACAGCCCCCATAGGAGAAGGGCCTTAATAGCCTTACATATTTATGTATATATGTTTTTAGGTGCCATAAATATATAATAGAAACAGTGTGATTTAAACATGTTAAACTAGGCATAGGATGAAAAACACTTTTTACAGAAACATAAGAGTGTGTGGATGCAAGAGCAGCATTGGTGAGTGCAAGGTTTAAACATACAACAGATTGATTTGCCCAAAGAACTTAAAAACAAAGCGTCAACGCTTTTTGTTTAAAGACATTCTGCAACATCCCTGAATAGGATATAAACAACAGAGCAGCCACAATGCTCTATCTCCTCAAACAAACAAATGACGTTAGCTAGCAATTGTGAGAGACTGATAGAAACCGAAATAATGTCCCAGACCTTTTAGAGCAGTTGAGCTGTGCTGGGTGCATTTCACAGTGGGAAAAGCAAGCAAATCTGGCAGTAACACAGTTTCCTTCTTTCAGAGCTGGCTGGTAGTGGCAGGAGTGATTCTGACATTACCCTGCACCATGCTGAATGCCCACTACCCTCATCGGCCAGAAGAGCAGGGAGAAAACATCTGGATATGAAAAAGCCTCTTTCTTTTCACCAGATTTTAACACAGGACTCCTTGGCAGGTATAACCAGGAACAGGTCCACCTGAATCAGTAAAACAAATGCATCCCACAGCACCCACACAGGTGCATTACCCTGCATATAATCAACAGGCTTCTTTATGCTAAGCTCCTTCCATATTTAAATGGAAGTGCTTATGGCAATTGAGGTAGGTGGACCAATGCCTGAATAGATCTAGACTATGTTGTCTCAGATTGGACATTTGGCCAGTGAAGCTATTATTTGTTTAACCAGAGGTATGTTACCTTCCACAGCCTTTTTCCTTTTTTCCTTTCTCATTCTTTACTCAAGCAAAGCAAGTGGGAGTTTCTCCCAGGGCAAGAACTGAGTTGAGTGCTAAGTCAGTTAAGCACTCCTTTGTTTCAGGTTATATCAAATTAATATTAATCTTATATTAATAAGGTTTTTACACTGCATACACACATGGACGTAAAAATTGTAAGTCATTTTGTCATGGTTCACCTTTCATAAAAATTCATAAACCCAAAAAACTATGAGAGTGAGAATTTTCAGGTGGCCATCCCTGGCCTGCCTCAAATTAGAGGAATTAAGATAATGTGAAAATTGCCCCTCATTCAGGTCAGTCACCCTGAGACTGGTCTTGTGTACTTATAAAACTCCCTTTTGCTTTCGGATATCAGGGTACAGAGGTTCAGATGGGTGAGTAGGTGGATCACAAACAATGATCTGTGCTTCCATATTTACTTAGGAATGCTGTACTTGGCAGTGCATGTTTCCAGTGGCGGAAACCTCACTTCCTGATGTAAATATAATATTTGGCAGCAGTTAGCATATACTCCCCGAAGAAAACCCTGCCACAGTTAGAACCAAATCTGCAAGGGACTCCAGTGTTCAGACAAACTGGCTAAGCTCTTATTTTTTGACAAATCTTACACCAAAATGCTCAATACCAAAGGCAGAAGGCTTGGGCACACAACCTAAACAGACTTCAGATTGTTTTTCCAAAAAACACTGAACAGCAACTATTGGCATATTTTCTTTGCATATGAATGAATTGCAATAATCCCTGAATAACAGCAGGTCTTTGGTTATTTTATGGAATAAATATTTTCCTTGTGTAATACTGCCCAGTGGATTAAAAATCAAATGAAGTAGAAGCCTGTGCCTACATTATCTAAAGCTCCAGGATCCCAGGAACCACTGTCTTGCACAGCATCACATGTGTAGAGCATCATTAACAAATGTCAAGGTCATATTTTATTCTGCTTCCTTCATACATACAAGAGAAGGATTTTGGTCACAAAATAACCCCCGTCACCCTATTATACCTCAAAAGTATGAAGTTTCCTTGGGAAAAATAATGAATTCTAATTTGGTTTTGAAGGAAGTAATCTTTTTTCTTGGCGGATCTGATAAAAGCAGCAGCCCATGATTACCTAATCAGAAGGTCATGCCACATTCAAATAACTAACCTATCCACACAGTGGATGGAAACTCTGCTGTCACCACCCATCATGACAACTGTCAGCAAAATAAAAGAATGCCGCTCCCTGCCTTCCTGCTACATCCCAAATTGTCTGGATGATAAAGATAATTCTTAAGAACAAACAAACAAAAATTTGTAATGTGTGGATATATCAGTAAAGTTTCAGACAGGAGATAAACAGAGGTCAAGAAGAAAAGGAGCTTAAGCAACGTTTACAGCTGCAGGAATTCAGCCATGCTTGATCTAGGCATGCAAGAGGGGAGGATGGTGTAGGTTTGAGAAGCCAACACATCACACTGAGATGTGTTAGCAAAACCTGGTCTTCCAGGGGCTTGAGCAACTCTTTCTCCTTTTTCCCACTCTTAAAAAGCTCTCGTTTTCCTTATTCTGACACATCCCCACGTGCTCCCAGCACTACCTTCTGCCTTTGCACTCCTCAGCCCAGCTTCCAAACACTCACCCTGGTCTGGCAGCGGGGAAAGCAAAGCACAGGTCAGCGTGTCAATTTCCCAGACCAGAGGCACGACTTGGGGATGTCCCTCCTCTCTCCAGGCACCAGTTTTCACTTAATTGTTCAGGACTTCATGTCTCTGAGGCCTCTGCTCTCTCTGCCAGGTGTGGGTGACTACCTCAAGCACTGGTCTGTAGGAGTCGGCATGCCATTGGCCAGTGCCAGCTTCTCCTCGGAAAACAAACCCACAAAATAACCACATTGTCGAGAATGATGCCTGTTAATAAACACCAATAGTGCTGAAGCACTCCTTGACAGTGGTGGAAGTTGTAAATAAGCACAAGTGTCCAGGCCTGGCTGCCTGTCCCTGTGGGGCCAGGGCAGGGAGGAAGGGGCAATGACCGCCCCGGGGGTGACACACGATGGCTGCCAAACTGCAGGGGATGCTCCTGGCTCCTCAAGCCAGCTAGCAGCCAAGAGTGCTGCCCGCAGGAAGATTCCTGCCGCTTCCCCGGCCCTCACCAGGTGGCACCAGCATTCAGTCAGGATTCCAGCCAGCATTCCAGCCGGGATTCCAGCCGGGCTGCTTCTGCTTGCCCCGGCGGGCAGCCGGGGCTGGGCACTGAGCCCCACGATGAGGGCTTCTGAAGGGAATGTAACATTAAAAAAAAACCCAAACAAAATAAAATCCCCAAGTATTCCTTGCCTACACCTGAAAATCCTCTTTGATTTTTAAACTACATGTTGCCTTCTCCCGTGCAGTGTGAAGGGAGGCAAAGCCTGCTGGCTCTATTGGCCAAACTCTGATTCCAGGCTCCATTTTCTGCGAACCTACTCCTCTTAGTTCCCTGTTGCTTAACGATTCTTAGATTGTTAGTTTGATGCAAAAGGAAGTGCAAGACTTGATTCAAACCTTTTCCAAGCAAACCCAGCAGTACAATTGTTAATTAAATCACCTGAACAAACTAAACTATTTAGAAAAATTAAAGAAATTGAAAAGCAAGTGAGAAAGAAAAACCTCCCTTAATGTTGCTCTACTGAAGTGTGCCCCTGGAATCCTGTATATGTTTTCTTCCTCTGAGCTTTTGCAGGTTTAAAAACAGTGTAGTCCCCAGATCTTTTGTCTTTGCACTTGACAACCTGGCAAGGAAATAGCAAATGAGAAATAAAACTTCTCATGGTTAATACTTATGTAAACAGCAAGTGTTTGCCATGCAGTTGCAGCAGCTGGAGCTTTGTGCAAGGGTCCACTAAGTGATATGTCCAAGACTGGACTTGGAAGCGTGCTAGAAACCCAGTTTTCTCTATATTACAGCGGAGTCTGCATGCAAAGTAAAGAGAGGAACATAGGTAGAAAATTAATTTAAAAAAAAAAATCACTTGATTGTCCTTTAGGTCCTTCTGCCAAACTGCTTACAGTTCTGAGGAACTTGAGCCTAGTGCCCTAAGCAAAGTCCTGGGGAGGAAAAGAGGAGAAATGCTTCCCTCTCAGTGAGGATCCAAGGGACTTTATTTCTACTGAGAGCTGCTGGTGCTCCCCAGCCCCCTTCATTGATCAAACACCCTGTACTTGGTATCAAAGCACAGTGGTTTGCATTTAAGCGGTATCTTTACACACAAAGGCCTCCTCCTGTCATTACAGTCTTTGTATCTAAATTACATCAACTCCTGCTGAAATTTGAACAGATATATTTGATATGCAAAATAGCTGTAGTCTAATTAAAAGCACTGCAGCTAGATTGCTCTGCATGCCACACTTGGATCCAAACAAGGTTTTATCCTGTATATTTCATGAGTTAGACAGCAGTTGTATGGAAGGAAAACCACATCACCAGGACACAAATGCAAGGCAGAAAGGAAGATGATGATAATGATAATGATAATGATAATGATAATGATAATAATAATAATAATAATAATAATAATAATAATAATAAATGTTACAATCTTCACTACTTTGTAATTAATTATAAAGCCCCATTTGGAATGAGACCACAACAGTGCCATCACAGTTATGTCCCAATAAGAATTAAAGTTCCTGCTAAGGTTTTGAATATCTTTCCTTAGTTATCAAAGAAATTCCAGAATTGCATTTAACATTCCGTTCCATCTACTTGGAATATACATTCCCACAATCTTGTTAACTTTGTGTCCTTCTCTTGGAAGGTCTTCATTAAGGTTCTACTATTAGAAATTACTTTTTACATTAAATAAAGACTGTACAATTGCAATTTCTAAGAAATTCAGAATGTAGAAGAAGAAACAATAAAGAAACTTTTTTGGTGACTGAACACAGCCAGTATTTCTTTCAAAAGGAACTTTCAGACTTTTGTCTTTAGACTTTGTGCTTTGAAAAACAGGACAGGTTTCACACGTGTTGAAGTTCATGCTAATAGATTGACTGAGTTAACTGCAATGAAGAATTAAGAACTAATTACTGCCTCATAAATAATTTTTTCTTTGAAAAGAACCCCTATCTTAGTGTTATGACCTGCCCCTAAAAGCGAAGGTAACTCAGGTTCTCCTTAATAGATCCCTTGGGGTGGATTAGACTGAAACAAAACTGAATGATCAGTGTTCATAAATATATATACAGGTAGGGTTTATTTTAGAACAATTTGGTTGCAATGGAAAGGAGATATGTAGCTCTTTTGGTAATTATCTGTAGGAATACAGCAATATAAAAGCATAAAACCAATAAGAAAATGTGTAAAAAAAATGAAAGAAAGAGAAAGAAAGGATAAGAGTAGAAAGATGTCACCACACATGGATCCTGCAATGAGCTGTTGGTTAAGGTGATAGTTGCAGTCCTGATTCATCAGGGGTGGGGATGAAAGGCCCCAGAAAAGAGTCTGTGGGCACTTTGAGAGTCTTGGATGGTTTATGACCCCCCTTCTAAGACACGACAGCTTCCTCTTGGGTCAGCATACATGAGCCAAATACTTGTCTCCACAAATGGCTGATTGTTTTGAGTCATTAACCATTATTAACATTTTGGTTTCTTACACAGAGTGAAGCAGGAACACTAGAAAAGATTTTCCTTTCAATGCAATTAACTCATACTGTCTGTTAGGGAAAACAAGTCACAGAATCTCTGCGTTGGAAGAGACTTTCAAGATCATTGAGTCCAACCCATGCCCTAACACCTCAACTAAAACATGGCACCGGGTGCCACATCCAATCTTTTTTTAAACACATCCAGTGACGGTGACTCCACCACCTCCCTGGGCAGACACTTTATCACTCTTTCCATAAAAAACCTTTTCCTAATATGCAACCTGTATTTCCCTTGGTGCAGCCTATGTTACCTTAATAGAGGGTTTTTTCCCCAAAAAAAAAAATCTTTGTGGGACATTGCAATGGTTTTTTAAGAGTTCAATATCATTTGTATAAAGACTATCATACAATGTGTATATGCTCATACTTGAATCAGGAAATAACCTGGTATTTCACAGTTTACAGATAACTATAAACTTCTGTTTATGTTTCCAGAATTTTCCTGTCTTATACTTTATATATTCCACAAAACTTATGGAACCTTTTCTTATGTCTACACACTTGAACAGAACACAGAAAACTTAATACCTCTGTGAGTAGAGTGCAAAACTGAAACCAGCTCCAGCCATTTCTGTAAAAAGCCCCATAGTACATATATATGGTTTCAGTGAACAGAGGTATCTGAAATATATTTGAATTAATAACACTCTTCACAGGTGAGCAGAGGAGGGAGGGAAATAGAAGAGAAAGAGACAAGACTACAGCCCAAGGCACACTTAATAAACTAAGATGTTGGAAGAGCAGTGTTAGGAATGTAGGAGAAACTAAAGCAGTTCAAGTCACTCTGGTGAGCTTTGAGACACTTAGTGCAGCAGCCTGCTGCTATCACAGGCCATCTGCTCTTTACAAAGTCAGGAGCCACTCAAGGCAGATGAATATTATGTTCAAGTACTGAAAAGTATCTAATTTGGATGGATAGGAAAAGTTGTGGCTGCTCCTTGTAAGGGCAGGACTGCAGAAGAAAGAGAATTTTGCATAGAGCTAAGATTTTCTTCTATTTGCAGCTTCTGTAAAAAGGCTTTTTCCATTTTAATTTGCCAGTGCACAAGCGAAATAAATATGTGGGTAATGGCAGCCCCTATAATACTGGGGACATGCTGGAAAATACTTTTTTCAAAAAACACTCAGTGGAACAAAAATGTACTTAACTCACAGTTAAGAGGCCACAGAGTTCAGTCACATTTGACCAACTTACTGAATGCTGATGCAAGCTTGCTGAAGATAATTTGTTGAAGTCCAGTAAATACCTGACAAATTATGGTAGTGCAGAGTCAATGCCATATAAGAGCATTTCTCAGATGAATTCTTTGGTAATCAAAAATTTTCTATTGTGAGTGCACCCTGGTCACCAACATTTTCACAAAACTTCATGGCCATCACACCTGATGATCTAAGCTCTGTTTAAACTAACAGGGACTCAAGTGCTTTGAAAGTCTCTGTTCAACTTTTGGCTGACACCCAGAAGTCACAAAGAGTGCTGCCTTTCACAACACTGCGAGCTCTCTGAAGCTGAGCAATGGCATGAGTATGGCTTTCAGGAGCAGCTAAAAGCTGCTGTTCTACAACAGGCAGTAGAAAATGGGAACTTAACAACCCCCTACCTGTTGATCTTTCCAAAAAGAAGTCACCATTGCCACAAAGATTGCAAAAGCCAATGTGTCTAGTAAAGAGAGTGGCTCCTGTGCTCAGCCTAAAGCTGGAAAGGGCTGAAGAAAACTTTAATCAGATTTTTAACCATCCCCATGAATGACCCTAGCATATGAACTACACTGAGCTGGATAAAGAAAATAAGCACTTGGCATAAATGTAAAAGAAGAAGTAAAAGATCTCTCTTCTCTTGTTTTATAAATGTAAAAGAAGAAGGAAAAGATCTCTCTTCTCTCGTTTTCCTTCCCTGTTCTGGTAATTTCTTGATGTTGGTACTTCACTGTGTCCCAGTAGTCATTGCCCCTCAGCCATGGCCCTATTTTTATATGCAATTTGTTGGCCCTTCTCAGAGCACCTGATTTTCACAATCTGCCTTCAGATTTTACCCAGCACATCTCCCTTCCTCACAAAATCTCTTTTGTCATCTTTGCTATCTTTTCTCCATCTCTTCCCATTAAACAGATTGTTTTCCAAACCTCCCACTCCAGGCTGCCTGGTGTGTTGTACTGGTGCTGGGCTTTGTTTGCAGTCTGCCATCCCATTGCAGTCAGCCCCAGCCCAGAGAAGGCACCGCTAGAAGGCAGAGAGCAGTTATATTTCAGTTCTTGTGGAGGTTGCCCAAGCTTCCAATTCTGTTTTCTTTTCCACTCTCCAGCTGTATCTGTGCAGATAACCAAGATGTGCCTCCTACACTGCGCTCCAGGCTCAGCGGACAGGTTTGTGGGGAGAGGATCCACACCCTGCAGAGCTGTATGTTGGGGGAAACCCACAGGACACATATATTAGGGACAAATCCTTAAGCAATGCAGTCTTGAGGACCAAGTCTCTGCTGAATACAAGTGTGCTCTGCTTGTGCTTTAAGGGCTTATTACTATTTTTTTATTTTGGCTAAATGTGCTTGGTTTGCCATATGTTCAGCAAGCAGCCTTTTCACCTAACGGCTACCACCAAGCCAAATCTCAAAGCAAAGAAATTGCAGTGATCTTTTAATATGAATAAAATATTGCCTCCCGCCCCCTCACTTGGCTTTAATTTGGAAGAAAATTACATCACTTTTTTTTTTTTAACTTCTATTTCACAGGTGCAGGCCTGCGCCATCCCAGCATGGTCAGTCTCATCCTAAATGGTTAATGCTTGGCTAAAATGTAAGCATCCTAAAAGCAGGATATTACAGCAGAAAACCGGACAAGTGCAGTAACAGTAGGAGCTGCAAGGCCCTTCGCAACTGTCCCCTCTCCCCTGCCCATCAAAACAGAGCTAACATCTCAGTGCATTCACATCTAGTTAAAACCCCGTGCAAGCAAATCAACAAATTTAATGCAGATTTCTGACTTGGAGCAACTTTTTTTTGTGATTACCAGTGCTACAAAAGTTGACACACACAATCAGAACTGTTGTGGGAAGAGTGCTTCTGAAAGGCTTTCTCATCAATCCCACTGAAACAGCATTTCCCTCTCTCCCCCCAAAACAGGGAATGGCCTGTGATGGTACCAAGAGACTCCAGGTGTCATGTGTCACCTCCTTTCCCACTTGCATTTTTCTGGCCAACTGGTGGGTTCACCTTCACTGTGCCCTGTGAAGCAGAAGGTAAACACACATCCCAAGAGGGGAGCAGCCAAGGAGTGAGATGATAAGAAGTGACAATTTCTGCCTTTGTTTCCTTCCACATCATTCATTTGTGAATGGAGGAGACCACATTTGCCACTGATCTGTGCAGATGGCCCTGCCTGTGTGAGCAGATTCACACCCGAGGTGAAACCAGCCCAATATCTGCACAGTTGTGGAGTCAGGGACACAGTAGCTTTAACTCAAAAAAGTTCAGATTCTCTGTTCCCTCTGTGCAATGATCCATATAGAAAAATGAAGGGGATTGTGTTTCTCCCTGACTCCTTTCCTACCCTGAAACCAATACACTCTGTTTATTAGATTTCCATTTAACTTTGTGTTTTGTTTAGTTTTAATGTAGATGTGCCTGGAGCTATTAACAAGAGGCTGATCTGCTTTTCTATTGCATTTAGCTGGTTCTTTGCCGAATCCCAACGTGTCCCAAGTCATGCACACATCTTCCCTGCTCCTAAAGAAGGAATCCATGTTTCCCAGAAGAGTCATGAGAAGAAGGGAACCACTATGATAAGCCACCTTTCTTCCTGAAAGGGAGAAGTAGCAGAGAAAGAAAGAACGACAATCACTGATGTAGGATGTGTTCATCCTATTAGCCTAGCAACAAAACACAACGGGAGGTAACAGCACTTTTGGCATTAAACACACTGAAAGTCCTTATGTCAACAAAACAAAACAAAACAGCATTTGTGATGGGGAAATTTCACCTTCACTTGATGTATGCAATTTTGCCAGTGCCACCACTAGGGAAATAAATCCAGCAATATCCATTTTATGTGAGTCTCTATCTACCATAACAAGATAGATTTGTTGTGGAAAATTTTTTGTCAATATATCCTTTGTTAGGCATTACCTTCATCTCCTAGCAACAGTGTGGGGAAATCCATCAGAGACATGGAATTTAACTGCAAAATAGGATAGCTTACTCTAGCTTGTACACTTTTGGAAACCTGCACTGGCATGCAGATACTCTCGTGCACTTACACTGTTTATGCCCATTGACGGACTGATAAATCAAACTAGAGCATAGAAACCGTAAAAAAAAGAGAACAAAACAAAACACCCCAGTCTTCTTCTCATTAAAAACAAATTTACCAAGGCTCATGAAAAACTGAAATAACTGCTTTACCTCTTGCTCTTGGGAAAATTCTTTCACACTCGTACACACTGTCCACACTTTGTGAGACACTGGATACATACATACACACCACATTTAAAATTTTTGTGATGACACTTCAAATGTTTAAATGTCATCAAAACAGAGCTTTTCCAGCCTCAGAGATTTGTGGGGTAATTTTCCTAAAGGTACAACAGGAATAATAAACCTCTTGCATACAACACAGTCACTGAGCAAACAGGTACAGAAGATGGCAATACTCCTCAGGCGCCTGTGCATTTCAGAGCATATACCAAAGTCTGCTTTTCTTTTTCTTCCAGAGAGAACCTGTGCTCCATTTCAAGGAAGTTAAGGGTGAGCTAAAATGCTTTAAAAAGTCTCTAAGGAATCTCTTGCAGCTGAGCTCTGCAACACCCCTTTGATCTGCATGTCATCCTGCTGGCTGTTTTTCAAGGTTGGATTTGTCCCTCAGGCTGGTCCCAGGAGGTGGCTCCTTGCCTGGGGTGGAACTGACATTGTTGCAGCTCAGCCTCTACAAGTACAGAAAAGAAAGGGATGGTACTGCAGCCTTGTGGCTTGTCTGTAGCGTAAGAAAATGGGAATTCCCTGTCTATCCCAGCCTGGCCACTTCTGGAGCCTTGCAGCTGACGAAGCTCAGCCATGTCTCAGGACAGTTCTTGAGGGTGTGAACGTCTTGGCTTCATTGGCTACTGGGCTCCAGAAACACACAGGTTGCAAGAACAGGTCTAGGGTGTGGAAATACTTTGCAGAAGGGACATTGCCAGAGACTTTGGGGGAATGACTGAGAGGATTTCCTTTGCTCCCCAGTTCCCTGAGCACATTACCACATATAGAAGCCTCCACATAGGTAAGGGTGACTCATCCTAGTGATCCCCATGAGACAGCATTGTCTGAACCAGTGTGTCACCTTCAACAAGTTCTTATGGACACAATTCCAAACCCAGTAAAAATTCCTGAAGTCTTTGTGGGTTTATACCCATACTCCATGAGAAACCTGACTTTATAAGTAAATTACACAGTTTAATCTCCTATACTAGCACAAAAGCAAATTGTTATTTGCCAACCAGATATGAGGATTATTTCTGTGCCCTTTAGCACATCTTCATAAAGGGGACACTACAGTAGGAGATCGTCTTTATATGTGCATAATGTCCTGCATATTGGAAATCTTCCAACATACATTGCAGAGGGTTTTTTTTAATAAAAGAAGATGTGGCCCAGAGGTACAGTCAAGCATTCTGAGGTAATGTGCTGTTCTCAGAAATCCTTATTAGTTCAGCTGGGGAGAGAGGAGGCAGCTGAGGGAACACATCCATGTGACTGAGCCAGCCTGAGACTGAGGCTGTTCCTAGGAGGACATTAAGAGCATCACCAGATCAAAAGGACTTTAACTATGCTTTACAGATGTGCAAGGGCTGTAAGGGGAGGGTTAATTTGCAACCAGGTAAGTAAATAGCTCCCAATACAAAACCAGTTATTCAAATATCTGCTGAACTCTGAAAAGGCAGCTGGGGAAACAGGTGGGAGAGAAAAACAGTTTTGGCAAAAGTCTGCATTTCCAAGGGAAAAATAGCACCGAATTATTGGGTATTGCTGCTACATGGGGGAAATCTGAGCGGTGACCCAAAATCCCTTCTCCCCATCTCTGCAATGAAAAGACTTTTGCTGCAAGGAAATGCCAAGACCTCTTTTCACACTGCCTGATCCTCAAACATTGGTAGAAGACACAAGAACCATCCCAAGTAAAACTTCTCCTTTGAAAAAACATTTGTATTGTTGTTTCTGACTTGGGCATAATGATTTCAGTCAATGTGAATTTATTTCCATCTAAGCTGTGTTTGTTCTCGAGCTTCTTGCTATTGACTCGCACACATGTTCAGTATACAGAGCAAACACTTTGGTGTGAAACAACATCATACACAATGAGTCATCTGTGCTCTGGTCCACAGCCATCCCACAGAGAGCTGGGGCTGTCAGTAACGCTGTCAATTGCAAACATAGCTACAAACACTCAGAACCAGACAGTTATCTTGTATAACACCTTATGGAGACTCTGCCTTAAGCAAACAGGAGCCACGTTAATGTATTTTTGGAAGAGCTAGAATAGAAAGATAGATTATTTGGTAAGGAAGAAGACTTTGGACAAGTCCTGTCTACACTGATGCATCTGAGCAAGATGATTTTAAAAATAATTATAAATTAACCTTTGGCTTACAGAAGAACCTGTTCTGGTTTCTATGGTGATGTGCAGCTATCATCAAGCGTTAACTTCAAGTATACAGAAAAAAATACATTTACTCATCCTGGAGAATAGCACTAAATAAATTAACAGTGTTAACTCCAGGTATCCTGATGACACAGGCAGGTGAAAAGGAGAAGCAAGGGGCGGAGTGGGGCACAGGAAGGCAGGGGAACAGCAGAGGACATGGCAGAAAAGAAGGGAAAAGGAGTTTGGGTATGTCCTATAGTTACAGTTTTATAACATGGGGGAGAGCAGTGTAGAGGAGGTGAAGAAGGATAGAGAAGGGGAAAAAAAGGGATGAGAGCAGTAGGTAGAGATGGGCACGCAGTGACCAAGGAGCTGAAAGGTGTGTAAAGGGAGAAAGAAGGGTAATAAAATCAAAGAATGTCAAAAAAAGGCAGAACAGGGCAGATCTGGGGTGAATGCTGCAGAGAACAGAAAAGAAAGGCAAAAGATTGGGAAAGAAGGGTGAAAAAGAAACAAAAAAAATGGCAGAAAAGCAGAGAAGAGTGGAGATGGGCAGAGGTTAAAGAAGGGCAGAGAAAACAACAGAAGTGAAGAGAAGGTCAGAGAAGTTCAAAGAATGTCAGAGGAGGCCAGAGAGAGCTGGGCAGATGGAACAGAACAGCAGAGAAGAGGGGTGGAGATGAAGGAGGAAGAAGGACAAAGGATCAGGAAAAAAGAGGTCAGAGAAGGCTGTAGAAGGGCAGAGACAGGAAGCAGGCAGAGAAAGGAGGGAGAAGAAAAAGAAGAAAGGCAGAGAAGAATGAAGGACAGAGGAAATGGGCAGAGACAGACAGGCACAGAGGGCTGGAATGGGGACTGGGAAAGACAGAGAAGGACAAAGGAGAAAGGTGAAGAATGACTCAAAGTGAAGAACTCTCGAAGACTGTAAATTCACTATACCAATATTGGCATTAAGGGTGTACTAAGGAAATTCATCCCGTGATTGATCAGATTGATCAGAATTGTTTAAGGATAAACACAATAAACACAGTGAACCTCATTTCCCTCAATAATATACACACACATACCTATAACTAAATCAATATCTATATGCATTTTTCAATCTGAATGGGAAATGTGAGAGTTTTGCTCTCTACTTTCCCAACCCCATTCTTTCTGATCTGGGAACAGAGAATTCAAATTCTACTCAGCCCTGTCACTGCAAACAATTTCCAAACCATCTGCTGTCTAATAAAACAACTCATCTAGACAAACCTCAAGCCAGGCAACAAATCTAATATTGTACTTGAAGTCACCTAAGTATTAACAACCTGCCATTGCTAACCTGTCAAACTTCTTCACTGGGAAAAGGACTCACATTTAGGACTTCTGACAATCTCAGGCAGAAGGTCTGGAAATGGGAAAGATTTTTTCCATTGTTAGATACAGGAAAGCTGCTTAGAAGATGGGACAGGATCCAGTCAGCCCAGGCTGAGCACCGTTAACACCCACGCAGTCTATGCCTGTGAAAGCAGTGAGCAGTGGAGAGAGGTGGATGCTTTTGAAGGGACCCATCTGCTCACAGTGGAGCTCCTGAAGCAGGTTTGGAGATAGTCACATAGCTGGGGGCCCATCAGTCTTTCCTACTCCAATAAGATGGAGAGCCCAGTGTATTCAGAGTTTGCTAAGAAACTGCTTTTGATTCGCTACATCTGAGAGAGTGAAAACAGATCCCAGGTTCACTGAACTCAGACTCACTTGTGAGAATTAGATTAAAAATATTGTCTGTCTCCAATGACATCAAAAATAAGCTTTGTGTTGTGTGAGCTGAGAGGTTATCTTTCCTGTTCCTCTTGTGTATTTTTTTCTCTGAGTTGATTCGAAAAGAAAGTTCTCATCTTAATGACAGAGCTCTTAAATACTCAGAAGCATTGACCAGACCTGGCTCCAGTTTCTGAGCATTTCTCTGTGTAATTCAGAGCCAAAGTCAGAGGGCGGCAGAGTTTCCAGGGAAGGGCCACAGGGGCAAGAGATAAGTTGAGTTCCAGCTACATCAGAGAAGAGGTTTTGAAGCTCCTTTTTTTTTTGCCAAGAAACTGGGGAAATCAAGTTATGGAAGTATGTAAGCTGTTAAAAGGCTTTTCTGAATCTTATTTTATTCTGTTCAGAAAGAGTGGGGGATAAAAAAAGCAAGAAATAAAAAGCATAGTGCTATAACACTTAGACATGGGTTATTTGTCTGGAAGCTCTTATCCCCTAGTATTTATATCAGTTTGGTCCAATAGAGCTACATCCAGAAAGAAAATATCTCTGCTAGGGTTTGACCCAACACCTTCTTTCAGGCTTCCATCACTTGAGCTGAGCAGCAAGAGAAATTAAATTAATAGGAATTAGGCATCTATTTCCACTAAGAGCTTTTAACTAGCCTACAGTGCCATCTGCTTCAGGATGCCATCTTACCTCTGATCAATGGAACGGTGTTCATCTATCCAAGTTTTGCTCAAACATGCAAGTCCAAAACTCTCTCCCACACGATAGCTGTGAAGGCAACAACGGAGGGTTTGTGAGAGGGAGAGAAGTTGGTCAAATCTTTTGGGTACCTTTAGGCTGGGCAGTGGCCAAGTCCCACAGTATGCCCAGAAAGTGCCTGGCAGTTTCTGTGAGTGGCCAAAAATGTCCTGGTACCAGGTGGGTGAGTTTTCTTCCCACAAGAGAGCATAAGAGGGATATACTGAGTAGGCACAGGTGCCCTCTAATATGGGAGCAGCGTGTGCCTGAGGCACGCTCAGAAACACACTTGGGTCCTCTCATGAAACACAATCACTGACAAAGAATGATTATTCAAGATGCAGACCATCAACTTCACTACTCTGAGAAACCTGGGATCTTCCTTCTAAGTACTGAGCTGAGTTTGCGCTGCAGCTCTTCCCAGTGAAATGGAGCTTGGTTTTGAGAAAAATATTGGTGAACCGGTAGACACAAATCGGGAACAAAGAAACATATTTGCACAAGAGTAATGAAGTGAGGAGTTGTTATCACCCTGAGTTACCACTCTGATGGGATGATAAGAGAAAATCTGTAGGAGCATCTGTGGACAGCAGGGAGAGGGAACTTTGCAAACCTGAGACACTCTTGAGAGAACACATGGTTTTATTGCAAGCGTGGTGGGTAAAAACGGCCTTGCCTTCAGCCACCAGCCTTGGCTGAAGGGAAGTCCCAAAGAGAGAGAGAGAGAGAGAGAGTTGGGGTAAGCGAGGTAAAGTAAGAGAGGTGAGGTAAGAGAGGTGGGATAGGTAAGAGGTAAGAGAGGTGAGGTAAGAAGGCCGAGAGCCTTGTTACAATACATTATATTTTCTTTTGTGTTGAATATTCTAATTTACAGTGACTAACCTGTGCAAGATACAAAACCTACAGACTTTGCATACAGACTATGAGAACTACTATATTACCACATCACTGTATTCTAAAGACTATCTTCTTATCTATCTTTTCCCTGATACCTTGGCAGGGTGGGATGGGGCTACACCCTTTGGTCTCCTAGTGTCTCATTATTTGTTACAATCACCATCTTCCTGCCTGCCATGATTACATCTCAAAGCTGGCTTTCATTGCTATTGCATTCATAGGTTTTATATTCTCAGTATCTCTTCCCAGGCAATCATATTTGTAAGCTCTTCCTGTCTCATCTTTCCCATCATCTCCCCCATTCTCTTGAACTACTAAGATACTAGAAATTGTCTTATTCATTAATTTTTGCACACATTGGAGTATACAAGGTATTGCTACTATAACTATGATTCTTACTATTAAAATAATCAAGCCTATTTTACAGAGTTCTTTCAGCCAAGGTGCAAAGCTTAAACTATCTAACAAACTGTTTTACTAAAAAGGTCTACTTGTAATTTGGTGGAAAAAAGCCTGAAATTTAACAGTACATTAATTTGAGACCTGGTAGAAGGTTTTTCTGTATTTTCTTATGTAGCTTTTGCTTTTTTTTTGTTAATTTTTTTTAATTCATTAATTAGTAAATCCAAAAAATTCTGCTAAATTATTATAGTGTTGAAACTTTTTGAGGCAGGACTGAGAAACTTAGTACATATTTATAAGATTTTAAATATGTACAAATTCTTTTACCAACTCTCAGGATAAGATGTGCTGAGACAAATAATACTTTTAGCTATATTATTTTTTCAGTAAAAAGACAAAATTAATTAGGCAAGAACTAAAGTCAATATCATGTAGAATGCTTTAACTAACATTTGTCTACTCACTAAGTTATTCACAAAGAAAATACAGACAAATAAAACATTAAGAAACTATTAATGCAAGAAACTAGGGTGGCACTTTAAATTTCTTTGGTTTTCATGCAGTTCTATCTTTTGTGTTGGTAACAGAGTCCACGAGAAGAAATGGTTATCACATTTAGGTGTGATGTAGCTCTTTGAAGTTTCTTTCTTTTTTTGCTTGCAGGGATGTTTGCCTTCTTAGAAAAAAGACACAAAGTTCTCAGCAAACATGTGCCTGAGAGAAGCAGTTAATTACATTGACTTATTTTTAGTTTTTATTTTGTGAAATGTTTTTGTTGTGCTACTTTTGTTGTTTCCCATAAGTTATTACTGTAGTTTTTTTTCTAACTGATTGTTTAGCTGGAGCGTGGGACTGCTTTTAACAAGTTTTGCAAGAATTTCACTCTGTTAAAGGAGGCTTCTGCTTTTTGCCTTGGAGCAGTTTGTTTAACTAATTGGCTCCTTTTGTTTCAGTGATTGAGGCGCTGCCTAGAGCCATCCTTTCATTCCTCCCCTCACCTTCTTTTTTTTTTAAAGAGTAAACTTGTTTTTTACACACTGATGGATTTTTGTACTACATAGGGACGAATCAATGCTTTTTTTTTGTATGTAAAGTGGAAGTAAGCTGTTAATCTAAACTGTGGTAAGTGTTATAAACACGTCCAATTTTGATCGAACTGTTACCGATGTAAACATGTCATTATAAGTAGTAGCAAGAACTGTGGTACAAAGTTCTGGCCAGATCTCAGTTATATCAAGATAATAGATAGAAGTCTAAAACGTATTGATCTTCTGTGAGTAATAGGCTGTTCAATTCAGGGAGAAGGACTTACACAGCGAAGAAATGAAGATTAAAAAAAAAATTAGTAGCAAACCTGAAGTGTTGCTTCAGTGCATGCTTGAAATATCACAAGATGTTGGAAAAGCTCATTTAGAAATTAATATTCCCTTTCATATTTATGAAGTATGAGAATCTAGGGTACTATATCTGGTATTGCTACATAGAACATTGTAATGATATAAATTAGACATTACTGTACTGTGAGGGTTATACACTTATATCTGAATATAAAGTAAGAATGTAATTCTGTTTAGAGAGAGCAAAAAATATTTTTTTCTTTCCTTTTTCATTTAACACCATATATCATGTGTTTATGTCCTTCTATTTTTCCATTTGTGAGTTGGAGCTAATATTGCTGTGACATTTAGAAGGACTGTTCTGAGAAAAGAGTCATAAAAATAACAGAGAATTCAGCTATTGGAGCACTGATTACCAACCATCTTAATTATGTATTTTTTCTCATTACATCTGATAGAATGGAAACACTTGCTGTTTGTTTTCCGTCTGTGAAAGCTATGCCCAGTTCAAATTCAAATTTCTGCCCTGAAGATAACTCTGGGAGAAATGCTTCCAGCCTCTACATCCAAAAAGTGAGAGGTATTTACCCGCTTGTAAATACTGATAAATGCTCTCCTAGGTTTCACAATGCTGGGTATGACCCAGCTGCAAGTCACTCAGCCACAGCAAGACAATAACTGTGCTCAGAGGAAGCCATCAAAGGCTTCCAAAAGAAACTTGCTCTGAGATGAAAGAGAAAATTATTTCAGTAATCAACTCTGCTAAGGGAAAACGAAAGCTGTTTCTCTTTGGGAAAATTTCCAGTGTTGAAGAAAGTGGGGGGAGAAGGCAAGAAAGGAGGATGATAAGGTCTCACATGTTCAATTGATTGTTCACATCTAACAGAAATAGCCCCAGCCTGTTCCCATTGTCCTGCAGCTGCTGGGTTCATCGCACTCATTGTGCATTTCCTCATGGCCAAGCAGTGCAGTTGTCCAGTTTCCTCTCCTTCATTTCCTAACAAGATCTGTGATGAACTGTAGGAAAAGCCAGCAGCCCTTCTAAACAATGCCTTTCAAGTTTCCCTGGGTCCATCCAGAAACCCACACTACTGTCTTAGAGCAAAGCAAAGCAATTTCATATAAGTCCCAGTGCTGGATCCTGTCCTGAATCAGCATCCTATCACTTGCATATTTTTATTTTTTATTTCATTCCTGGGGCACGTTTGCATTTATGTGCACTTCAAGTTTGCTCATAAAATGTCAGGAGAAGCTCCCTGCACTCAAGGCCAAAACATCTCGAGAAAAGAATGTGCACAAAGATGTGAACATTTTGTTTAAAAAGTCTCTTCCTTTTATGTATTTAACAGCCAGTGTTAATTCTCCAAGGAGACATTCCTGTATATGAAAATGGGTTTCAGATATAGAGCAAGATGTGAGAGGTGTTCCTCCTCATTCCTTCAGTGGTCTTGGAGCCCTTTAAACTGAATTGGTCACAAACCTACTCAGCCCTTGTGGAAATAAGCTATAGAAATCAAATTATCATTCCCCAAGAAAGGTATTTTTTGTGTACAGAAATTAAACATCAAAGCATAAGACTAAAAGGTTTAAATCATTTCTACAAATGTTTTAGAGTCTATTAAACCCTCTTTGGCTGAATTTCTCTTTGCCTTTCATTCTATCCTCAGGAAATTAAGGAACGCTATTCTATAAAGAGTTTATAGAGACCAGTATTTTGCATCTATACCCTCCTTCCAACATGGATACCAAATGCAAGCTGGTTTTCACACCATGTGGTGCTTCTTTTTCTTTAAGAAATTTTTTCTTCATTGAGGAGTTCCACTTCACCAGAAATAACCTCAGATGCTTCAGATAAAACCAGCTGAGAGAAAGATTTCCTCTTTCACAGAACCGTAGAATGGCTTGGGTTGGAAGGGACTTTAAAAACTGTCCAGTTCCCACCCCCCTGCCATGGGCAAGGACACTTTCCACTAGAACAGGCTGCTCCAAGGCCCATCCAACCTGGCAACGACCATTTCCAGGGATGGGGCACCTACAACTGCTCTGGGCTATCTGTGTCAGTGCCTCACCACCCTTGCAGTAAAGAATTTCTTCCTAATGTGTAATCTAGACCTACTCTCTCAGTTTGAATCCATTCCCCCTTGTCCCATCACTACATGCCCTTGTGAGACGTCCTTCTCAAGCTTTCCTGTAGCCCCCCTGAAAGGACACCATAAGGTCACTCCAGACTCTTCTCCTTTTCAGGCTTTCAGTCCGGCTTTCAGAGAGCTTTGTTGTTATTCTTTACTATTTGTCAATACCTTAAATCTTCTGGATTAAATCAACTTGAACAAAATCCTGTGAGTGAAATAGAATTAACTTCTGGTGAGAAGTGCTGGATAAAAGGTCCAGACAGGTAGAGGCCAATCTCAAGGCTAGTGTGAAGCTCCCTGCCCTGATATATCAAGAAATGGCCCTTCAGGTGTAAATTTCTGACACCCGGGTGCAGGGGAGCCTTGCACACAGCTGAAAGAAAGAAGCTGCTTGGGAATAATTGTCAAAAGGGAAGAGCACCTGTAAAAGTACCCTCAGTGAAAAAATATTTTTCCATCCCCACTCCTCCCTCGGGAATCTGTACACTTCCTGGATGGGGGACTTGTTAGCCCTGGAAATCCAGCCAAACAGATAAGCTACACTTCGGTTCATCTTATTTGCTGCCAGATCTTCAATCTCAAAAGCACTCAGTGCTCAACAATTCTTAACTCAAATGTCAGCCTTCTCCTCTTTCCTCTGCTCAAATATTTTGCATAGCTTGGAGCAAGGAAAACCTTTGTAGGCAATTTCAGAGCTGCTCATAGGCCCTGCTGCAGACCTTATCTGCTCACACTTAACCCTTGAAACATTTATTTGGACTCTTTAAGAGAGATTTAATGACACATCAGGCCTTTAAGAAAAACTGAGAGAATGAAAATATGCTTTTCTGTGTTTCAAATTTAAAAAGAAGAAGGGATAATATAATGACCAGTCTGTGAATTATCCATGACTGCAGGCAACACCTCACACAAAGCTCATTCAAGTACCTGAAACCCACAAACTAATCAGGGTCTTAAAATTGCTCCTAGGCTCTATTCAGAGCCTCTTTCTACTGTAGTTTGACCTAAATTCTCTAATAGTCACCAAAAACCCTCCATTTGACTGGAGAGATAAAATAAGCTCACTTCAAATGCTGCACTAATGCTCTGGCATGGATTTTAGCAGCTTTTCCAATACTTCAGTTCAACATTAGAGCAATGGAATCATTCTCCCTGTATTAAGTCCCTTGAATTTGTATTCCAAAAGAAAGATGAAATTAGGAAAAAGAAGAAAAAGCATTAATTAGCTAACAACAGGAAAAAGCCCCCAACAAAGCAGTTACCATATCTACCTCATCAGCTATATGGTTGTTTCAAACATGCAATACTTCATTAAGTTGAACTAAGACCACTAGAGACCAATTAATATTGATTAAATGTGAGGAAAAAAAGAGAGATGACATTAAATAAATGTCAGGATGATTCCTACAGCATAAAAAGTGAACTGTGCTGTTTAGGCAAGGCATTTTCTTCTGAGTTTGTCTAAGCCTAGTTAAAGAAGGAAGCAAATTTGTTCGATAAACAATCCCTATTGATCTTGGGAGATGTAGATATAAGAGCAAAGAACAGGTGTGCAAATGGATAGGGACTGTGGCTATGTCCTGAACTGCACAGAGAAATATCATCCAGAGAAGTTATCCAGTAAGATCTCCTCCTAATCACTTCTTTCTTGGACTAATTATGCATTTGTTGTCCGTGAAAATCTCTAAATCCTTACAGATATTTGTCATTACTATGGTAACTGTTTAGAGAGGAGCTGGTGATACAATCAGAGGCAACCATCACTAGAGGAACTAAATCAATCATTGTTTTATTAGTTTTATTGGCTCCTTCATACTCACACACAGTTAAAATTGGAAACAGAGAGTCTGCTTGCTCCGGGGCCTGAGGAAATTTGCACCTCAAGTTGGATAAGCTGTCTAATGAGAGGAACTGGGCTTTATATCCCATCAAAACCAGTGCTATCTAAAACTGTCTAAAAATATTGAGTCCTCCAACAGAGCACAACTTATTTATTTTTCCTGCTACATCTTAGTCCTCCGACATGCCAGGGCAAGCCTTCAGAGAGCTGTGCTTGAGACACACAGCTACCTCTGCCTGAGTTGAGCCAAGAACTGGAAGCAAGCCTTGTGCAAGGAGTGGTTCACATCTGGGCATGTGCACAGCTGCTGTATTTTAGCACTTTGTGCTTATGCCTCCATCAGGCTTAGGAAACTAAATAGGGAAGCTCCAGAATGAGTTTTGAGGAAGACATCCCTTTTTCATGCTTACAGCTTTACAATTACAGAACTCTTTGGAGATCACAAATGTAGCTTTAAAATTTCTTGGGCTACAGGAGATTTGAATGACACATTTCTAAGATATCCAAAATGCCTTCAAGCAAGAGTTACCACAAGCCCCCTCCATATTTTCCAAGACAAGAAACGCCCTCTCTGCTTTCTGACAGACCCAGGGGGGAAAAGCTGCATCCTCAGGAGAGGCGGGCAGCTGCTGTTGTTCCTCCCAGTCCTGAGAAGACACCATGGAAGCAAGAGTGATAATAGATATTAAAAACTTGTTTTTCCCAAGGACTACTCTGCACAGTGTTATTGTAATATTTTCAATCAGAACCAAAACTCGGGCATGCTGACATCTGATTGTTCACTTCTTACTTTAATTCTCCAATTTGTTCCTTTCCTTGCTCACATATATGAGAGTTTTAAAATAATTTTGCAATTTTTAATCAGGATGCCTCCTGATATCTTACAGAATATCAACATTCATGATCAAAGTCTGAGAAACACCTTGAGTAGGATTCCCTACTGATAGCTATTTATTCATACTAAGAAAAAAAGCATTCACCCTGTCCCAGATATCTTGGAGTCATGCACTGCAGTTCCTGAAGGTATTTAGGCTGCTTTTCCCTCTAGTTCTACAATCATCACAGAAGAGTTTTCAGCCCCCTAAACCACACCAGTATTACTTCTGCCACCCCCAGGAAGACCAGAACTTTCTCAGGCATATTTTGGAAGGAATAAGTATGTCTGGCTGGATAACAGTTTGATGATGATTTAAAATACTATAAATGCATTACGGAACCCTGCTACTGATACTGCCCTTGCCTGCAGCTACTAATTTTTGCACATCCTATGACAACTCATAAAAATCCTGCACTTCCATTTTGAGACTGAATTAAGAATTTTGGCTAGAGACAGGCTGTCTCCCATTCTGCAGGCAGCTAAATAAAGCTAAAACACACATGTATGTACATCCTTTTTGAAGATTTACACAACTGTAGTCATGCTTGGTATCAACAGAGAGGTTTTACCAGCCAGTTTTCTGTTTGGGTCTGCTGCAGATCCCTGCAATTATCAGTGCCACCTCCTGGTGCAGAAACATACTGAGATCCAGCCACTCAGGAATGGTAGGATGAAGAAACACAAAATATCCCAGCCCTCTCTTCCTGCTTAGTATTTGTTCTCTACAGCTTTTTACAAACAGCTATGTATCCTACAGGCAATCAAAAAGTTAAATACTTTTGTAGCTATATGTATTGAATGAAAAGGCAGGGGAGCTGTCAAAGGCAAGAGGTTACCATAGATTTTCCTTTCCAGGATATCCATAACAAAGCTAAACCCAAAAAAGATATGTATGTATGTGCTTATCAAACCAGCTGAAGGTGAACAAGAGAAAGCTTGTGAGTTTAAAATTTTATTCAGAAATGTCTGCATTCATTTCAGGACTGAGGAAATAATTCTTGCAGCATTTATGGACCTTGGATACAAAACCTGAGATTTTGAGTGAAGATTTGAAACCTGTCCATGTCTCCACATCTTAGGTATAGAATTTCCAATTATTTATCCAGGCAAATGAGAGAGGCAAGACTATAGGTTAGGACACAGTTGCTGGCAGGAGGCAGCAGAGCAGGACTCAGGGCTTTGCCAATTTACTTTCTAAAAATGACCAAGATGTGCCTTTTCTTACCACAGCAAGTCAGATTTTTTTCCTTGGCTCCTATCTACTTCAGTAACCTAATCCTCAAGCAAAACTCCTTCATCATTATTCCTCAGTGCCCCCATGGGACAGGTCACACTTTTACCAGCCTGTTTACAAGAAATCAACTCCCAAAAATGCAGGTGAAGGGGAAACATATATCAAATGAAAGCAAACATTTCCAAAAGCTGAAGCACAGGATCTATTTTCTCAGCAATACTTCCCATCCCTTTCCCATCTGTCTCACTCAGAGCCTCAGAGAAAGAGAAATCGCAGCCTCAGGTCTGAAAAAGCAGAGCCCTCTCCCTGTGCCCCCAGAACTAAACGCATTTTTGCTGGTGCTGGGGTACCAAAAAAGCCTAGAAGGCAGCAGAGCATGCAGCCTCTCACTCCAGGAGAGGGCAGTGAAATCCGGTTTAACTTGTCCAGGAAAGGGCAAATGCACCATGAACTGCTCTGCAGCGCCTGCTTAGTCAACCCAAACACTGACCTTGGCGGCACAAACACGGGCAAATCCAACAGCAGGAGTCGTGAGTGGGGTTTCACGTGTCACAACCTCTGTAAATTGAATTGGGTCACTATTTCCTAGGAGAAAAAAGTATGCAACCACTTGTTCACTCCCTGTCCATGGAGAGGAAAAAAAATGTCATCAGGAGGCAGTGTTTTCTTGTGCTTAGGTTAACAGGTCTCATTTGTTCTGCCAGTGTGGAGGGAGGCAGAACCAATGGAAGAACTTGTAATTCTCTTTTCTAATTAAGATAATGTGCCACACCGGCCCTCAATCATATTTTTGGATGCTGCAGTGTCCATGACACATCTCAGAGAACGCAGCTGTGATTAAACATTTTTGATAACCCATAAATATAACATTAGTTGCCTCAGTTAGGTTTCTGATAACATCATTCATTTCAGATCATTCAATTAGTGTAGACAAAAGGGCTCTTTCCAGAAGACATAATGTCATTGTCTCTGGAAAGAAACGTACTTCCCAATCACTGTTTATCACTCTGTAATTACAGTGCTGTAGCAGCCATACTCTATATTACAAGGAGTCCTTTTTGTGCCCAAGGATCCAACAGTTCTTTGTTTTAATTTATTTTCCTCTTAAATACCTCCTGCTATTTAAGCAATAATTCCCTGTAAATCAATTGTTAGCAGCAGTTAATGACTGGTTGGTTAATTAATAGCTGAAAGCAAATCTGAGGGTGTTTGCCACTCTAACAAACCAGCAGCATTAACTGTGGGGTTATTGCTCACGTACCCTATAATCAAGGACTTCTCACAGCCTATGTATCATTTAAAGAAGGGACTGCCTGGGTTGCAATAGGTGGTGGCATTAGGAGTGTCTGTGTTCTGCTGGAGAGCTGCATTAAGATGTTTTTAGTACAACAGCCTGCTTTGCTGCTCTCTCCAAGGGACAGATTCTCAGATAATCTCTTTCACAACATTGTCAATTAATATTTATACAAGCCTGTTTTGTCTCTTATCTTCCACGAAATAAGGCTTGGGGTGATGCTGCCATGGAGAAGGAAGGAGAGTCTAAAGCAGGCAGTAATTGATGTTCACAAAGAGGGTATGTGTAATGGACCAGCTGGCCTATTATGAACTAAAATACTGCAGTGTCTTCAATACAGAGGATGGTAATGGGGAATAAATGTTGACATTTTCATGGTGAGCAATGCAAGACCATCAAATCAAACAATTTCTGGCATATAGTCAAAGCAACATTTAAATGGTAACTCGAGAGATAAGAACATTTTTACATATTTTTTTTTCTGAGTAGAAATGTGCAGCTGTAGGAGAAACCGCATGGCATGAGTTCCCCACACTGACACAAAGCCAGGAGTTCCCAACAGGGACTATCTGACTTGTCCTAAGAAAAAGAAAAAAAAAACAGCAGCAAGGAGCATCCTTGCATGACTGCCCCAGCCCTTCTCACCCTGACATTAACTGGTAAATCTAGACAATTTTTACTTGCTGTCCTCTCCCCAACCAGAGAAAACAATTGCTCACTGTTTTGTCCACAGCTCCCACCTCGACACTGAGCATCTGCTGCCACGTTACTGTCAGCCTTCCCTTTTCTAAAGTGAACAAACTCAATTCCCTTGGCATCTCTTGACACTTCATGCTTCTCAGTGCCCTATGTTCTGTCTGATTTACCTGGATTTTTTGTCCTTCTCTTCATCTGCATAGTGATAAATATTATGTATTTATATAAAAATATATAAATAAATAAATACTGGTTGTATCTCGAGGGTGATGATCCTGAACCATAACCCAGAATATTTAATTCATGATTCTCTTCCATGCTCAAGTCTTCTACAAATATGCCACTGCCTGGTTATTTCCCCACCTTTCACCCACCCCTATGAATCTACATCTCTCGATCTCAAGCACGGAACATTGGACTGTTCCTGAAGGAATTTAATTTAAATATTTGGGAGTATTTTCTCCAAGTTGTGAAGATCATTTCAAATTTAGATCCTAACCTCACAGGACTTCTATCATCTCCTAATTTTGACATCCACAGATTGACTTTGTTTCCTTGTTGTTCAGTTGTCAATAAAAAGAAACTATTTAAAACAACTGAGTATAAGAAAACTGCTGAATTACCATCTTGAAATATCTTCCCTCACAGTGATCCAGTGATAGCTGTTGCTGAAGAGCTATTTTTCAACAGCTCTGCACCTACCCTATTGTAATTATATCTATACCATATTCTTTAGTCTGTCATATATGTCAAAAAGCATTACTAAAAATCAAGCACCAGTGCATTTGCTGCTTCCTCTTTATTCATAGACATACTACTGTGACAAAGAAGGAAATTAGATTGATTTGACATCAAACGTTCTTGACAAGCCTATGTTTTCCTGTATCAGCTGGCTACTTCAAAACTGATTGTTTAATGATTTGTTCCTGAATCTCTCAAGGACTTAAGTTAGATTGACAGGTCTGTAATTCCCTGGGTCCTCCTTTTCTCTCTCTTTAAAATATGGTACACCGTGTTTGCCCTTCTCTTGTCTTCAGGGACCTCCTCTGTCCTCTGTGAGTTCTTAAAGATAATCACTAATGGCTCAGCAATTGCTTCAGACAGCACCTTTAACTACTCTGCGGTGAATTTCATCAGGCCCTGCTGACTGGAGTACATTCATCTTATCTAAATATTCTTTAATCTATTCTCCTCCTCTCCCAGTCTGTATTTCTGCCCCCCTTGTAAAAAGTAAGTTTAAACAACTAGTTGTATTCCCTGCTGACTGATACATTTCATAATTCAAAGGAATCAAACATTCATCAGTACATTTTATTTTTTTAATATTTACCAAGCTTTATATTTCCGTTCTCCACATTACAAATTCTAAAAACCCAAACTCATCAACCCCTATTCATGGGATGCTAAACTGACACATCACTCTTAAGGACAGATTCATTGCTAAGGATGGAGCAGAAAGAGGATACGTGACTAAAACATCTTGTTTTGTCACACAGAACTTCAGCATTCACTGACACGCCTGTGCTGATTGCAACAACAGGTTCCCATTTCTGCCCAAGCTGTTCCTAAAATATAACTGGCACCTTCATATATGGGAGTGCACCTGCAGCAGTGTCCATGAGCTGAGCACTGTCCTTTGAACTGGTGAAACTACTAGGGCTGTTGTTGTCTAGATTTGGTATAAATTACAAATATTAAGGCCATGTGTTGTTTGGCGGTTTTCATATTAAACATGAAAATCTGCCAAAAGTCATGGTGGGTTTCCATGTAGGTACTACATGGAGATCTTCTTCCTATGCTCTATCAGACACCTGATGCTATAGTACTCAGTGGGAAAATAATTCTGGTTTCCACCTGTGATACCCATGCAGAACAATCTTTATGGCTGTCTTTAATAAAACCTTCTTTTGTCCACCTTTCCCCTCAGTAGTTCACTATCATTACAGACCTGAGTGAGTGTTTGCATACCAAGACTCTCTCTAAAGCAGAGCATTTGTACAGGCAACACTCTCAGGTTTTGTTTTCACTAGCAATTAAGGGCTTTCTGCCAGAATAAAAGATATGAGAGAAATTAACTTTTTAGAGGTCTGTAGGCTTAAGTCCCATCCCATTCCTTAAAACTCAAAATCATTGCAAAAAGTCACTTTGAAATGAAAGCACTTGGCTCAAGTGAGTTTGTTGACAAGCCAGCCATCAAAGGAGGAGGAGAGGAAAACTGGAGAACCACTGAAGACATTCACTTCTCCTCTCCATGGCTGAGCCCTGCAATGCACATTTTCTATTTGACCCAGCTAAGCCTGGATGACCAGACAGCTTTTTTTTTGTGTGCATCTTGAAACCCTGATCAAACTCTTATTTGAGAATTTACCCACAGTGACCCTGATCCATGTGACTCATCTGCAAACATCCTCTTTACCTGGTGCTGCATTTGAAGAGCATATGAGGATACCAGTTGGGAGAGGGTACAGGGTTGCTCACTTCCTCGTCTTCTCTGTGTCTAGGGGAATATAAGAGATTTGTCCTGAAGCACTTCTGTTTCTTAGTTTTACCTTGGTGTGGTTCAGACTTTAAACTCAAGGTTCTGCTGTGCCAAAGTCTGAATTTTAATGTATCACTACCAGCAGCTGCTGTGCGTTTCCAAAACAAGGCAGCCATAAAAAATGTAGGATAAAGTTTGTGATGGTTCAGAATAAGCATTTTCGTTTGAAGGGCTCCATCTCTGGGAATACATATTTGGAGGAAATAGGCAAAACAAAAATTTAATCCTGCTTCCACAAAGCTTTTCCTTTACAGAAAGAATGACACTGACATTTGAGATAAGAGCTGGTTTGAGAATTTTCTGTCAAAAATTTTTCATCAAAAAAAACCCAAACATTATAAGTCAAAACTGACCCTTTTTGCAGTAACATGTTGGTTTTGATGAAATTCACTGGCAATACTACTCAAGTCTAGAACAGAAATTATATGACATTCAAGAAGGGGAGAGGCAAACCACAGAGGTGGCAATTGCCAGTTGGAAGGGCACTCACCCAAGACACAGGATAGTCTCTCATTTGCACTTCTAATTATCCACATCCAAAATGAATACTATCCTGATGTCCTGTCATCAGACCTACCTTCTGACAGACAAGATTTTAAAAACCCACACAAACAGACCAGTTCACTGCCTCTTAAATAAAAATAGATTTGAAATTCTCATGTCTGGGATATTGTTCTATGGAAAACAACTTTTGAGCCATATTTGAAAGAATTAACTGCCAGATACAACTTTCCTATAATGCCACAGACTTCCTTTCACATTTCCTTTTTGGAAACAGTACTGTTGGGTTCCTCAGCTGGGACAGCTGGCTGGAGTCTGTTCTCTGCTACTTGCGTGGAACAAGCATCATGTTCATCTCTGCTTTCTGAGTTTGGAAAAATCATATAAAGGGAGCAATTTTCTTCTCATGAATCTTCCGTACCTTATCTGATATAAAAAAAATAAATGCTGCTTAAATGGCCTTTTTCTCTGAGCTTTACTGCCATCTTCCTTTCTTAACCCATCCTCATTCTTTCCACTATTTTTTCAGATATTTTATTTTGAAGGACCCCTAGCAGTCTAAAAATGCTCAGTTTTTTTAGATTGAAGAATCTGTCCAACCTACACTCAGGTTATTATCTCAAATTTTGCATTTTTATAATATATTTGCATTTTCATGCCTAATTTTAAACTCCTACTTGTAATTTTGACTTTTGTTATAAAATCCCCTTCATAACTCCTGGAGTGAGAAGACAGTACAGTCTCCACTGCCATCTTCCTCAAAGTTCAGTAACTCAGCAGGCCAGATTCAGCAGCAGCTTTGAGTTTTGAATTTTCCAGTTCTCCAAGCACTGGAGGAGCCAAGAATATAAATCAGTTTAAGAAACACTTGATAATGACCTATCAAAGGCTGGCAGGTTTTTGGTTGACAGGCTGGCCTTAACCAAATGTTGAGTCAGTTTAGAAGCATTCTTGAAGTTTTTCCCTTGTGTAGAATGGCACTGAACCTTTGAATCAAGGTTTTCATAGTAAGTATCAGTAACAAAATAAAATACACCTCACCAGAATGAGGAACCTCTCTCTGTTTATTAATATCTTCAGAGAGCAACATAATTTTTGGGAAATTAGTTGTCCATGGGGCTTTGCTCCCCACTGAAGACTCCCTAGACAGGACTCCCTTATCTTCTCTGCATGAATTTTCTCATCAGCAGGAGAAGGTAAAACTTGACTGCATTCATTGTCTTGAGTAAACAGCATTGCTTTAGTGATTTTTAATGCTACACTTCTGGTCCTTAGGAATGGTAAATTTTCCACTAGAATAAATTCCCTAATACCGCATGAAGGATTCAGGGCTTCCCACTGAGCGACTCAATAAAAGACTTTTTAAAAAGGTGGGGATTCACTGTTATCTTTATTGGGATGAAAAGAATGTGGCTCTTGGATGAAGCTGCTGTCCATGGCATCCAATTATTTGTTTCCACTGCACAAAAGGGAAAAAAACCCAAACCAGTAAAAAGAAAATTAGCTACATTGATTGCTAGCTGGAGTTTCATTTTGGGTTTCCCCTGGGACTGCAGCATCAGCAGGAATGGTTACTTAGTCATGAATGTGCTGCACAGCACGAAATCAGATTACTCCATGTGAGAGGCATGGCTTTTTTTTCTGGTCTCTCAGTTGTGTGAGAAGGAAATCCAGCTCCCCTTAATCACAGGCTGCCACTGCAGAGGACACATAACTCACTGCTAAAGCCTTTATTATATGGTTCCCCAAAATGAAAAAAGCCTGTAGATCTTGGCTGTGGGGTATTGGAAATTAGTATTATCCAAAATAAAATTCTGGCAGATCACCTTAATACTGCTTTTTAAGCTTTTTTTTTTAAATCCAGGACATTTTTTATTGTATCTTGATAAAACTCCACCTCTATCTATAATGGGTTCCTGATTATAAAATCCTTATTATAACACGATCACGTATTTAAGCTGCAATTATGCTTCGTTTCCCCTTGGGTCAGAAGCCCTATAATAGAGGGATAGGGCCTTTTCTCAAGTAGTAATTATACAAAATCATAATTTTAAAAAATACAATAGAATAAATCATTGGGAGGAAAAGAAGAATTCTGGGTTAAGCCAGAACAAAACATTAGAGCAGGTCAGAAAGCCAAAGTTAACTTGTATCCTAGTTCCTGTTTCCAGCCAGAAAATGGCGCTAAAAAAATCTCTATTCATTTAAAGGTTACCTCCCCAAAAGTGAGTTTGCTACTATTTGTAGCAAAACAGAAAAACAGTGATTGTCAGAATCTAGTCTCCCAACTAATCATCAGTGATTACAGTGCACCTGGGCAAAAATCTGAAATCAGATTTTGTTTCTATGCCACAAACATGAAATTTCAGTCAGTGCTAACCCTACAGCAAATGAAAAGTTTAATTTGCATTTTCCTTTCTACAAAATCAAAACTCTTCCTTTGTAAAAGTTTGACTGTGGAAGAGCTTACATTTCAATGTGAAATTCCTAATGAACAGTATTTACAAGCAAATGACAGGACTGCAATGTGCCTAACAGGGGCTACTCAGCTATTAAAATATCCAGTAACAGATTAACAATTTTTCATAATCAGAGCAGTAATATCAAGTGCAAAAGGGTTAAATAGACGGCAAACTGCTGAGTGAGGTGGCACTGGCTCCTAGTCCTTTACACAGCCCCTCCAATAAAGATTTTTTTGTTGTTGTTTTTGCCATTCCCTTGAAATACTCATGCTCCTTAAACCCTCCCTGATATCCTCAGTGATGTCCCACTCCTTGGTTCCTCCTACAAAACCTCACAGCCAGCATGCTGAGGCTAAATAACACCATCATCTTTTCTAAGGTAGCCTCCACCCCGCAGGGTGAAGCAGTAATTTTCCACTTTACGAGCTGCACACAGTGCATTGCCTACAGCAGCTTGTTCAAACACCCTGTCCCTCAGAAGAGAGATGCTCAGAGGGTAACTCCTTGTGCTGCACCACCACTTTCTCCTCCTCCTCCTCGCTTGGCTGTGGGGAGCCAAGGGACACCCAGTGCAAAACGGGGAGGCTGCAGTACAGGCACAGCACCACTGTGCCTCAGCACCACATTATCCTCCAAACTGAAAGGAAAACAAACACAAGTAACACAGCACATCTTAATTTTCACTGTTGGTAGTGACAGTTTTACTCAATTTTATTCAGCTATCAAGTAATGAGAATGAATTAAGCAGCAAAAGGAAGGGCTGTGCCAGGATCCAATAAAGCAATGGGCACTGGAGTGCTTCAGGGAGTCACTACACATCTCCCTCTTATCATCATCCCCCTGGGTTCCCCATCACTGCCATCAGACAGCATATCTGAGCAGCTCCAGAACACCAGAAAAACAGCACCTCCTGCCACTCCTATCACCAGGTTTCAGAAACAGCTGTCAGTCCAGCTTGTCTCCTTTGGATGGTTCCACACACATGCCTGCCTATCTTTATCTGCTAATAAGAAGGCGTAAAATTGCAATTAACTCCCAGCAAGCCCCACTCACACCTTTAACTGAGAGCAGTGCTTGCTCTTGGTCAGCACTCACGATCCCTCCTGTGGTTCCATCAGCTGAGATGAACACGGTGGGTTGAATGGATTCATTGGAAGGCCAAAGGCAATTTCTCCTTTAGACGTCCCAAGGAAAGGAGTAGCTTTGGAGACACTTCACTCTGTATTTGCACTTCTCTGAATATTACTATCTTCTTTCAAATCCCATTGTAGGGATTGGGTAAATTTGGCTGTAGTAAGGGGGGGTATTTTTATTATCTCCCTGTGGTCAGAGATTGACTTTCAATCCCCAGTTCTGTGTTTTGCACATTGTGCAAGCCACATGAGTATTTACAAACGCAAACTTCCAAGGATGTCTTTAGGGCACAAATTAGAACGACTCTGGTAAAATCTGACTTGAGCTGTGTTTTACTACTGCTATTAAGCTGTCACACAGGGGCTGTAACCTGCAGTGGTTCCATATATAACTGCACACACAAGGCAAATGGTTAATGGCTCCTTCCTAAATCCTGATGGTTGAGCAGTAAGGAGGCTATGGACACAGCCTCTGTGAATTCAGTCAAGCACAAACCTCTTTACAACACTAATAGCTAGCTATTACCCTTTGGGACAGGACTGAAGGCACACAATAGAAAAATGTCCTGGCAGACTAGATAAGGACATCTAAAGAAAAGCGAGTTTTGGCTCAAGGTGGTCATTCCTCATGGCTGTGGTACCTTTCCTGATGTGGGGCAATCCTAGCCCACATTAACTCTGGTTAGAAAATAGATTTAGCCAGATAATGGTCAAATTTATACTGAAAGAGATGGAAAACACTTCTTCTGTTGCACGAAGTACATGCAAACAGCCTTTAATTATGGAACATTACAAAACTACACTGATCCAAGACCCTAATTATTTTTTTTTCTCCAACAGTTATTTGCCTCCTCCTACGTGAAACACCCCCACCTCTCGGCAGCTCCTACTTCAAGCTCTTTGCAACATCTCAAGAAATTCAAATGCCTGCTCTTAGAGGAAAATAGTTTCTAATTAAACATAGAGCGTGGGTGTGAATGAAGCTGGGCCCACTCCTTGCCTCGCTGAAGTCAACAGAAAAATGTTTTTCTTTTTTACCACAGGCATCAGCAAAGACAAGGGTGATGGGTCATTGTGCCCAGGCACAGCCTTGAGGAAACACAGGGGCACTGGTACCAACAACTAACGTGGCTTCTCTTTTGGTTTTGTAAAAGAGCCATAAGTTTCCTAAATTTCCTAAATTAGGGTGCAGTCTTGGCTGGAAATGTGTACACTAGAGATTGGAGCATGCCCAGTGGGCAACAGCAAGCCAAGAACAGGGAGTGTTCATGTAAATGTTAGCTACTTATGGATCCACTCCAGCTGTGAACATCAGAGAAGATCATCTTACTAACCTTCCTCTGTACCACATCAGAGCACAATTTTGTGTGTTTTAAACCAAAATTAAGTATTTGGGAAATGTTACTCATCCTTATTATGGCAAAACAGGATATTTTGCAGACTCAAAATCTACTTACATAATTTTCAAATACATTCTTACATCGATCTGGGATCTAAGTTTAAAAGAAAATATTCTAGTCCATAATTTATCTCTTTCTATTATAATTCATCCACAGAAACATCCAAAAAGTAAAAGAAAGTGTTGGATGTGTGGACAAATACAGATCTTGCCAGCATCACAACACAATACAGAAAGGCAAAGACAGACCATGGTTTCTATTCATCTACATGGCAATCCCATCAGGACAGAGTGGTTGTAGATGGTGTTCAAGCTCCTGATGATTTGGTCTCCACTTCCTCAATTCCTCCCTAATCTTCCTCCACATCACTTACATAGCTCTCTGCTGCTCAAGCACCACAAGAGCATTTTGACCAGTGTGGTTGTGGCTTTGCATCTGACTCCACAGAAAATACCCACTTCGAAAACTGGAGGGGAAAAGATAAAAAGCTGAAAGTTTTTCCTGACACCAGTAGGAGATAATTTAGCTTACAACAGCACAGTGGATCCTGGCAGTGTTAGAAGAGAGGTTCTGCCTCTACTCCAGATAATGCTCCTGCACTGTGTGCAAGAAAAGCTGAGTGTGCTGACGGATTATAGGACCTCATATTCCATTTAAATTCTCAGTTATGAACACTCCAGGTTTTTTTTGCAATGGTAGCTGGTAAAGTTAGGGCCTGTGTGCAGCAGGAAGAAATAAGAAATTGATTTTATTTCAGTAACTCAAAATTACATTTTCCTTGTAAAGTTACTCAGACTCTCAGGGAAAAAAAAATCAGTAGCTGATCTCCAGAGGTCCATCTAGCCCTATATGCTCATCAAAGTTCATATTCCTGCAGCCAATGATATATTTTCCTTCAGAGCTTAGCTTGTCTGGAGATGGGAAGGAGAGATCTGCTTTTTTCATTTTGATGAGGCTAGCACTTTTCAAAGTTCACCTATGCATAATCTTGGCAGGGAGATGTGCATCTAGCTGATTTAGAAGACACATTTGTGTCAAAATCCATCTCTCCTGATTTTCACTGAAGTGCTTCAATATGCTGTGGTACTTCACAAGATTGAAATAAATGCATTTCATAGCTCTCATCTCCCTCAGCTCCCACCTTCCCTATAACTACATTTCCTTTCTTTTTTAGCAGAAATACCTGAGGCTGCTTTTGTTTTTCTTAACACCAGATTCAAACTTAGGGTGATTTGAAGACTTCTTTCTTGGACTTGTTTCCCCACCAGTCATAGCTCATCAGCTTGGTATCATCTCTTCTCCTGCATAGGAGTGGCTCCAGGGCTTTTCAGGTGCTGAGTTTCCCAGCAGAAGAGAGCAGTGCCAAGATAATCTTCTCTTGCATTAATTAAGCTTCCTCCACCACCACCACACCACCCCCCCCAAATGTAAACATGTCACATTGCTTGCTCAGATTTAAGGCTCAGATGGGATTTTGGGGGGAAAAAAAAAAAAAAGTGTTTTCCCTTGTCTGTAACAGACACCATGGCAAGGTCTTTGAATTTTCACAGGTTATATTTATACCCTTTAAAAAATCCTGCAAAAGACAAATCACCTTTAGGAATACCCTGAAATTGTGGCTCCAGCTGTTTTAACTTCCTACTCAGCCTATTGGAGAAGTGATTAGAGCCAAAGTCTGAAAGATTTAGGTGCAAGGCTTAAAGGTATTCCCACCCTCAGATGCATCCCAGCAAGCATTATTTCTCCTGCAGGGAAGGCAGGAGACCAAGCTGCGTGACCACCCTTTAGCCACCCTGATTCACAGTCTTACTGTGCAGAGCAGTGATCAGTGGTTTCACACTGTGTTCTCAGTGTCTGAAAACTCAGAACATTTTCTTCCCCTCCTGGGAGAGAAGCACAGTAGGGGCAGAGAAACGGAAGGCGTTGAAGGGAAATCCACTACAGGTTCTGGTAAAACCTTGGGCAGAAACCACAAGCCCTGAACTGCACGTTCTTATTCTACTAAACTCAGAAACCCTTTTCTGCCCCCTCTGCAGCCTGAAGGGACCTGCAGAAGGACTGAGTGTTGGGGGCAAAGTATCCTCCAACCTCAGGTTCTCAGCTGCCACCAGTGTGGTTGTCAGTGAACTGGGCCCCATTACCTACACTCAGCTGGCATTTCACTCTGACTGCTTAAACACCTCAATGTGTTTCATCCTTCTTATTAGAGTAAGCTGAAAGATACAAGTGGAATACAATAATTTTTTTTTACCTGAAGAATGTTTTTTCTGTGTGTAAGGGTGAGCCTTTACATACAGCACAGAAATGCTATAATGACATTTGGAAAGGGACAAAGACACTGATAGCAAAGGACAAAAAGTTTTTCCATGTTAACTGAGCAGCATTATTCCTCAGACTTATTTAAAACTGAACCAGTTCCATCTGGCTTAAAGAATCCCCCAACATTATGTTTTTGTATCATGACAGGAAAGATTTGCTGTGTCCCTGGGACAGTAGCTAGACTCCTACAGATGTCAATGCAGGAAAGCAGAATAATGAGTGTAATGGGATGAGCAAGAAAAAGAACAGAGGATTCTCCAATCCTTGCTATTTTTTAAAACCAAAATTTGAATTTTACTTGTGTAAAAGCGTGGAACAGATCTTGTTTCATCTCGGATTGCTGTGACCTTGTCACAGCAGAATGCCTGGCTTGGTCTATTTGCTGTGTTCCATCAGTAAAGGACGTAACGAGGATCAGAAATCCTAGGGGATTGAACTTGGGGGTGTGGAGGTTGAAATACCAAAAATAATCTTGCCAGTTCAAGAATTTCAAATAATGACTAGAGATGCTGATTTCTTATTCAGCTTAAACTTCAAGGGGATGACTACTGGCTTGCCAGGCTAACACCAGCCTTGTAGGGTTACAGACACACTGCATGGAAAACAGCTCCCCATCCCATTCCACATATGTCTGAGCTGCTCCCAACCCAAGATACAATCTGTCATGCTGAACTGAGGGGAGAAATTTGCCCTGAGCACAGAAGATAGTACTTTGTCCTTCAGTAGAAGAAAATTCTTTCCTTTCTGAAGACAGTAGCATTTCCTCAGAAAATGCAGAGATCTGGGGTTGGGAGGTTTTGGAGCCAGAGTAATACAGATCTCCCATGCAATAGCATCTATTCCCCTCAGGAGGTTTTAAAGAGCACAGGCTTTCTGTCAATGCTAGACCATAAAAAACTACACAATGTATTTCCAAAGAACATGAGGTTTCTTTGGCCCTGCAGTGAATTTAATGTGGAGGGGCCTAAGGAAAGGAAAAAATTGACTAAATGGGGGAAGCTTCTCAGCTGTGAGAGTTCTACCCGCAGATGCCTGAGTGACCCTCAGATAAGCTGGATTTCCTGAAAGAAAAGAAGGACATGGAGGCAGAGGCCATAAGGTACCATCAAAGGAACAGGGGCTAGTCCTTGTTTGTGGTCCAATATCCCAGGAAAATACAAGGATATCTTTCACCAGGATGCAGTACTATGTCTCGTTATTTCTCATTCTAGCAAAAGTTTTGACATGTAAAATGATTGATGACATACAGTGCTCAAAATTTTGGTCTGATTAAAAACCCAAAACGATACAGTAGTGATTTGATCTAAAGTAGCATGAAACAGAGACAACCCATGCTCAATGTCCTTTACACAAAGCACCTTTTTTCACTGCTCCAGTTTTTCCAGAGGATGCAGCACACATGTATGCCTTGTCACACACATATGTCCTTGTCATTATACCCCCCTTGCCAAGGGCCAGCTTTGTAAAATGACTTTCACTATTCCACGTAGCTGTCCAGTGAAAAACTACTGTATCACATACACTCCTCCACTTAAGCCTTCTGGGACTAAAGCTATTCATAGGTTTTCAACCAAAATGATGGAGAGGAATGAAATTCAATTCTGGCATAGGATCTCTTTTGGCATTAGTCCTTCTCAGTTGGTAACTTCCTGCTCTCGCTTTTCCCCTCTCTATGGGGGAAAAATAGCCCAAACAATCTAAACAGAAGTTTAGCTGTTGAGTGAAATTTCACAGCTTTTTATGGGTTTCACAGAATGACTCAAAGAGCCCATTAATTTGCTTTTCAGATTTTGTAGGTTTAAAAAAGAAATGTCTAGCAAGTCCTAAAATCCTTCTACAGAGCCTGGCTGGTTATGTTCCTCTTGGAGGCAAGTCTTTCTGTTCCTCTCCTCGGCTGGAAACCCACCACCTCCACCACCTTAATTTAGATTTTACTTCTAACAGAGCAATATGAGTTGCACCACAGCTTCCTCAAGGGACTGCATGGTGGTCCCCATGAAAAGGAGCACAGAGTGAAGTCTCCAGGACCCAGGGAGAGTGAGGGATAAGCTCTATGCCACATTGGATGGAGATGCACTCTCTCCCTTGCACAGACTCCTTAGGCCTCTCAACTTCCCTGGTTCAAGCTCAGGACCAGCACAGCTTTATTTTAACTTCGACTTCCCTGTCAAAACTAGACTAAGCAAACAGAGAAGTTTCATCCAGTCCTGGAATTCACTTAATTTTACTTTGGTGAGAGAAGGTAGGGGGAAAAAAACCAGTCTGTGAGTCTCTGAAAATGCTGATTAAATGCAACTTGGCAACAAATCATCATGGAGCATCTCTAGCCAAACATGATCTGGTACTTGCAAGTTCCACTGAATTTCATTCCTATTGTAGCTGAACATGGGGGAAGTGACAGGGGAAGGATATTAATATATTAGGGGCTGAGAGAGATCTGTTTTTCAAGTGAGACAAGAGCAATGAGTATTTTGAACCCCTCGTACTTCAGTGAAATCCAATTTTCTGTCACAAACGTTGCATTGGAAATCAGAACCTGGGATGCTAAGCAGCATCTATAAAATGCCTAGGAGATGAATTCTTTCTGTGCCCCTGTTGCCTGCAAATGCACCCCTCAGTCTGCAGCAGGAGCAAACACTAGCCACTGGTGCAAGGCTTTGTACTCAGAGGGCTTTGCAGAGAATCCAAATTGCAGCTCATAGTTCCCTGCAAAGGGTGAAGAAAATGGCTGTGAATTCCCATGCTCAGGAGTAATGTGTACCTTTAAACATTTCATTAAAGTTCTCTGCTGATACAAAAGCTCATGAAGACAAGCTCAGCCTTCAGCTGTTATAAACTCTGGCCAGCAAATTTCTGTGTTTAACCCTTGGAGAGTCCCCTGTGTCATGCCTGCTGGCAAGATCCATTTGGCTCTGAGTGAGACCCAAAGGGCAGATGGAGGGAGTCCGTGTGATGGGTTACAAGCTTGGACTGTTTGGGATGGGATGGCAATCTGTAATCTTCTGACCAAATTTGTCCTGCCAAAGAACTTGATAATAACAACAGCCCTCTTTACCCAGCACTGAGATTGGTGGGATCTCTAAATTCTTTTCAGCTTAATCACAGCAAAGCAGTCAACCATGAGGTTAGTTCTTAAGGGGTATGTGACGAATGTGCTGGCCTTGAAATACAGCAAACCTACAGCTATTTATTATTTCCTGGCTGTTCTGCAGGCAAGAGACCACCGTGGCAGCAGCAAGATGCTGCTGGCCCTCCTCCTCAAATCCGACACCCTGAAAGCATCAATGGAAAAACTCCCATTGCCTCCCTGAAGGCAGTTCCTTAAGTGAGAGCCTTCTTGAACTGAAATATTTCTTTAGCTTTGGCTGAATTGGATATAGCTAAGCCCTCAGATTGGGTCCAGAAGAAGTAATATGTTTTTTACCTCCTGACCAATTCACCATAATAGACAAATTAGAGATACACTTTAAGCATGTCATAAACCACTCCTGGCTTAAATTTATGCACTCTTAATAGCATTGCATTCAGAGTAAACTTCCAAGTGAGAGAAACACAGTTAGAAAATAAGGCTTTTGCTCTCCTGGAAACAAAATATATTCTTTTGTCACTACTAAATAATGAGAACATTAGTTCAAAACATCAGGAAACATTTCATAGGACTAGGAGTAGAATTTAGTAAAAAAGAGTATTGCAATGCCAAATTTTTTCTCTCCAGGGAGGAACCACCTGGGTGAAGCCATGCCACACCACACACCAGCATGTGACCCTAGCTGTCACTTCCACCTTCCCATCCTAGGGATGGGAGCCACAGACAAGCACATAAAGCCTGTTTCTTAAAATAGGGTCGGTGACCTGAATGGAGGAGCCACTGGAGCTTGAAGCTTTGTTTTATTAATCAGTTTTCATGCATTTACTTGAGGATTAGCATAGGCTGCCAGCTTTATCAGCATTAATTTAGAGTACCTTGAGGTATTGAGGACAGAGCTGTCTGCTGCTCAAACAGTGTCAGCACACCACCCCTGCTCCCCTCCTGCTCAAAATTAAGAAACCATTAGGACAAAGTGAACACTTCAGATACACACTGCTTGCTACAGCTCTGCACTGTGACATGGCAGAGAGGAAAGGGAACATGCCAGAGGGAGCACTTGCAGGTTATTTGGCAGCCAGAGGATGGCTGGGGCTGAGGCTGAATGAGCAGCAAGCCCTGTGTGCTGCTGGCCCCACAAAGCGAATCGGATACCTCCACAAGAGAGCACAACTTTCCAACAGCATGGAGGCCCCCAGAGCTCAGCACATGAAGCATCTTTAATGCACAACACTAAAAAGAACAGGACATGAGATGTGTCCTCTAGACTGTGGAAGAGAGGCTCAGCAGGCACTCCTGCAGCTCATTCCACTGCAGCTCACTCCCCTTCTGGCGGCTTAAACACCTCTCGCCAAAGCCAGTCCAGCAAGCCTGGAGGGGCACTCGCTCCCCTTCCTCCTACCTGTACTTTCAGTGGATCTTCTGCCATGGCAAAGGTTTCTGTGCTGCAGCAACCCACATGGACACCAGGAACCATCTTGAGGGTGGAAGGTGCTGTGGCAGTTTGCTCACAGCCTGAACTAATCAGCTGCAGCTGTAACAACACAGCAATTAACGCCTCCCTAGCTGAACAATTAATTGGTCTCTGCTTCAGATGGACACCTGGACACAGATGCACTAGAAGAGCTGAACATCTCCAGTCATTATCTAAATCCAAGGGCCCTGAATCCAGGACCACCACTCACACTGGTAAACATCTTCTCCCCACTGAATCCAGGCAGCAAGTCAGGTGCTAGTAAAAAGTCTGTAACAAACCTCTGACACTATTTAAGTAGCTCATACACCTGTGGAGTGTAACTATCTCATCTTAATATAAAGAAACTGTCTGGTATGGGCCAGAAATACAGTCTGGGGTCTTCAAGCAGAAGGACTGGGAGCTGTGATCAGGTCAGAGAGACAGTTTAGGCTCAGGGAGTGACTGAGCATCCACAGAGGCCTCTTCTTGCCGGAGCATATGGCACACCTGGAAGAGAAACTGTACTCTTGTGTTTGTCTACAGTACACTTGTCATTTCCTCTGGGATGCAATTATGAGAGCAAATTAAATTCAGAGGTAGGCGCACCAACTGCACAGCAACATTGACACCCCCCCATAAAATAAAAGACACAAATCCCTAGAAAGTCACACCAAGAGGATGCAATGAAGCAGCAGCTATGGTTTGTCCAAAGCAAGTTTCTTTAGACCCAAGCCTTACTTGATCCAAGAGGTTGTTTTGCCAACACTGAAGAAAAGAATGAAAGGCTGCCTTGGGTAAGGCACAATTCTTGGCAGAAAACCACAGTCCCAAAACCACCAGAGTTTTACCTCAGGCATCCACATAGTTTGGGATCTCTCCTACAACAGCTGTGCTCCCCACTGATCTCTGCCAGATGCTGCTCTCAGATCAGTAGCCTGCTACCATATCTCAGTTACAATCAGCTGCATCTCTTTTCTCAGTTCCTTTGGATGGAAAGGGGTTTGAGAGGACCTACCTGATCCCCCACGCTGTCATGCTGGAGGTAGCAGTCACAGCATGTGGGGAACAGCAGCTTCAGCCAGCACCACAGCAGCTAGAAAACAGTATGAGATAAACCAGGACATATTTTCCCACAGTGAGGTACTTTCTTGGCTGGTCACACCCAGGGCCAGCATATCTGGGCTACCTACTTCTCAGGAACTTTGTATGAGAGGGTGTCATGCATTTGTTCCATTTGTAGATTTTTGGCATGTGTCAGTCAGAGAAGTTACTTCTGGAGTCATGACTGTGACTTTGTGCTGATCATACAGGTGAGGGAAAAATCTACTGACCTACTGTTTGGGTCTAAGACAAAAGCTCTTTTGAAAAAATAGCTTGTGGCCTATGGAAAGAGTACATTATGCAGTCAGTGCTGGTTAGCCTGCTCCCTTGCAGGATAGGGCTGCTACCAAAAGGATGAACCTGCAGGTATTTACTAGTGTTCTGTACAGGCAGGTGGGACTGTAGACATCTGCCTTCATCAGTGCCTGAAGAAAATGAGGAGTCACACAAAGACACCGAAGCTGTCCAGGAGCAGCTGTTGTGAAGATGTACAGAGCACTAAGGCCCAAACGCTCTGACCACCCAAGGAAGCTGGCTGTGGTACTGACAAACAGCTGGCCAACAAATCAGGTACTGCATGGGGCGGGGACCAAGTTAATACAGTTTCTGAGTTGCAGTTGGCTCCACTTCCACTGGCTCAGGACACAGGTTATGTGCCCACCCCCAGCTACATCAGCACACCCTGGGACAGTCACCAGTGACTAGAGCAGTGACAGTAGCTGATGCTGAGCAGCAAATAAAGCCTTCTCAGGGACAAGCTTTCCATTAACCATTTCTTTGAAACAATCAGTCAACCCATCCCCCCTTCTGTCTAGGAGGGCTGCCATGAAATCCAGCCAGAGAGTAAGATGATTGCTCTCCTGCCACCTTGTGTGACTCACCAGAGAGAAAGAAGCACAGCAGTACAGGGAGGATAATTACTCTTTTGTGAGTTGGTGACTGGTTTCAGTGTATTTAAGTGTTGTTTAAGTGTCTAGTTCTTGGCCATTGTATTCAATCTTATTTTTATTAAGGTCTTAAAATTTTTACAGCATGGAGAAGTTTGTACCTCAATGGGAGCTTTCAGAATACAGAGAAAAATATAACCATAAAGGACAGAAATACAGTTTGCTCCCTGGCATTTACCTGTAGTACTCTTCTCTTGCCTCATTAATTTTATAAGCATTCAGGTTTGCTAGAAATCATGGTAATTTATACTAAATCAGTAAAGCAAGTGAGCTAAAATGCAAAGATGCCAAAGCCAGTCTTCCACCATGCACATTACTGCAGAGAGAGCACTGGTTGCTTGAGGGAGGGACAGCTGTCAAGGCCACCACAGCACCACAGCTGTGCTATTTCCCTGACAAACATCTCACTGGACATGTACCGAGGGGAGCTGTGGGTAGGGACATAACCACAAAAATCGTGAGGGCAGGAGCACTATCCAGAGTCTGGGATGTGTGCCAGCCCATGGATCCAGGTGGGCAATATCCTGTCTCGAGTGCACTTTCTTCTTTCCGTAGTTTTCCCCACACCCCCAGTTTGTTCAAGTGGTTCAAGTCTTAGGAAAGAAAAAGGCCAGCCTGTTTTGCTTTGTGGGCTATATTTCTATGGGATGCTGCCCCTTAAAGAGCACAGTTGCATTGCTGCCAGGCAAACACGCCCGTCCACCAGGGCTCAAGTTTGTTCTCTATGGGTGGCCAGACTATATTCTCTAAGAAACATTCAAAAAACACCCTAACCTCACAAAAAATTACCAACAGGCATGTAAGTACTTCCACATTCTCTGCTTGCTAGTTCTGCATAAACAGCAGAATTTTATTTTTCTCTCTGCCATATGCATTTTTAACCAGCTGTATATCATTCCTGTTTTAGAAGACATTGCACAGAAAAAAAGAGGGTGCAAAGAGACTTTGCTTTTTATTGATGGAGAAAGACATTATCAGGTGTGGTTCACAGGGCGAGTCCCCCTGGTCTACCAAGAAGGACATTTCAAGACTTTGCAGATTTGTTTTCATATTTTCTTTGACCAAACAGGTCACTAAAATTGATACATATTGATGAAGTCCATCCAGCCCACTATTCCCTGGGAAGGATAGCAATGAACGTTAGGAAATAAGACAGAGCATACCTATAAAGAAATTCTACCTGCTCAACTTCCTCATACGTGGGTTGCTGTTCATGTTACTGTTTGCTTCCAATGGGCAGTCAATTCAATATAATTCTAAGCAGGAAAAGTAGATTTCAGAAAGAAAATTGTTCAGCATTATTGAACACAGACTTCCTCCCTCTCCCCCCCTCCCCCAACCCCCTTTTTTATAAAAAAAGAGCTCATCTAGCAGGGTCTTTACCTTTCTTAGCTAGAGGACACAGGTGGGCTCCTCTGCACCACACGTCAGGAGTGCTGGGTAGCAGTGAGAGGATCTGCAAAGAACTCTCAGGACATCACAGGCTGGTTTTAGTGAGTTTCACTACATTATTCTCTGAGAATAACTAGTTTCTCTATTTCTAAAAGCAGGAAAAAGACAGCAATGCCAGAATTACCTTGGAAGAGTATAAAAAAGCTTAATGAAGTAATACTTTTTAAGCACTGAAGAATCTTTTAATATTGTGAGTGCTTTTGTGGCTTTACTTTGTCCTGTGGTGGTCGTTCAGAGAAATACTGAAATGAAGGGCAGAATTTGAAAGTGACTATTTCCACAGACCTCAGCATCCCCCAGACCTGCCTGTCTGAGCCTGCTCTGAGGTAGTTAATATTTGCCAGGTGTTGAAATGCTCAGACACATTTCTCCCCAAGGTATTTAGAACTGTGATCTGTGGAGGCAAATGGAAGGGACATACTAGGAAACACATTAGAGTTCTTCCTGTGATCTTGTGATTTTTCCCTTAACGTTTTTGCACAGTTTCAAACCAATGATTAACTTTCCATTAGCGAAATGAGGCTTGTAAAAGACCGGGGGAACTTGCTAGACGTGCTCTTGCACTCACAGATGCCTAGTGGGAGTGCACAGGCCAGAGAGAGTGCTGTTAGTGCAAGTAAAAGCCAGGAGAAACTTTATCTGCAGAGAGACTAAAGACTGGCTCTTTTTACCTCCACAGTAAATGATCAACCAGATTAGGCAAGGCTGGAGTCAGCTGCCTTCGCTGTGGGCTGCCCACAGGGCACCAACCTCCCCAAGGTGCAAGATACTCAGGTGACATTCCACTGGGTCCCTTCAAGACAAGCAAGAACAAGGATCCTAGGGGGAAGAGGAGGGGACTTGGGCAAAATGATCTCTACAACACCACCAAGAAAACACCCAATATAAAACAACAACAAAATCAGCCAGGAAGATAAGAGTTATAAAGATCTTGAAATGGTGGTGGCTGTGGCAGATCACTGTGGGTGGCAGTGAGGGAAAGCCTGGTGGGGCAGCAGGACATGGAGCCACTGCTGTGGCAGGGTGGGTAGGGGGTAACACAGGTCAGAAGAGCAGAAAGCAACTGCGTGTTTTTCACCCTCCATTGATGCTGACTGTGGTGGCCTTGCAGCCTCCAGGATGCTGATCGTGGTGGGGTAACACACACAGTGTGTCACCACTGCACCATGGTTTGCTCACCAGCTGATCTCAGCTCCCAGCAGTTGCTAAAATATGGGGAGCAGCAGTAAGCATGGTGAAGCTCAGTGTTTTTCCACTTGTGTTCAGCCACGCTGGAGCTCAGCTTCCGTATCAGGCCCCTTCATACCACGGGTGGTATGCCAATAAAATTGCTCACAGGAGAAAATTCTACTAGGTGAGGGTAAGAGTGGCAGAATGAGGTTCTTAACAATCTTGATAGAGGCTGTAAGCAGTCTAAAGAGAAGCCTAATTCAGATGCCTCAGTATGCAGCCTTTTTGATTACACCCACAAACCACCCACAACCTCCAAATTGCTATTCTTTTGAAACATCCTGCAGCATTTTCTGGTTTCCAATATACAGCAGTGCTCTAGGCTTAGCTGCTGGATTTGTGCATGCACATGCAAAAATAACTAATGGAGAGCTTGATCAGACAGCAGGATCTTTTCTCAAATGACACATTTTAGTAATAAAGGAAATGTATTCTGTTATCCTGCTAGCATGGAATAATGAAACCATAGCTTTCCCTTCCCAGCTTTTTTCCCTTCCTCTCCCTTTGAGTCTTGCAAAGCAGAAATGATCCTTGGCTTGTAGGCTGCAGCAGCCCACAGGAGCTTTAAGAATAGTGTCAGAAACCCACAAAGCCATGCAGTTAATTGGGGACTGGGTCATTGGTGACACTTTGCAGAGCCATGCTCTCATTCCAAAGCAGCAAAGTACTCTGCAGGTGCCAAGCCTGACATTTCTGTGCAGAGGGAGGAGGGTCCTGTGCTGCTGAGACATGTCAGTTTGGCAGCTTTGTCAAGCACACCGTGCTCTGGGAGACCAAACCCTTCTTCCTGCAGGTCTGTGCCCATAATCTCTGCCCCTCCACACCTCTGGGAGGTGCAGCCATCACAAGGACCAGTGAACATAATGTTTCCGTGTGTTCTTTGTAAGACCTGTGCTGTTATTCAAATCCCGGTCTTCACTCTGCTGCTTGTATTGCTCAGCTGCTGGAACTCTCATGGCAGAGGGCTAAAGGAAAACAAGATGAGGCTGATATTTAGGCCACCTTGTGAATTTCTGTTTTGTTTCTTGGCAGCTGGGGTTTCATTTTAATTGAAGGAGAAAAAGAAAACCTCAACTTATTTTCTTCCCTTTCTTGCTTTTAAGTGTGGTTTAAGAACAAAGTCTTCCCAGAGAGCCTGTGTAATCATAAATTAATCTAAAAGGGACAAGAAAATAAAAGTTATGCTCCTGGTAACACTCCTGGATTTTAACCACATTTTAAAAATATTTCAGTGCTCTTATCCTGTTCTTATTAATTTCAGACCTCCACATTACCTCTTGTAACCACCATCCACTCACAGACCTAATAAGATGGAAAACTCTAGAATCTGCAAAACCTCCAGAGATGTCAGAGGCAGAGAAGCATTGCTGGTAAGGAGTTTGCTTCTGCTGTCATGTCAGAAGCAACTGGGGACGTATAACTACACATTTATTGGCCTTTTCATAAAAGGAAACTGATAGCATGAAATGCAACTTGTACTCCATAATACAAACTCATCAAAACAAGAGCACAGGAAGCTCATCAGCTCAACTTAAGATAACTCTTAAATGAAGCTCCCTCCAAGGCTGCCCCCCAGACTTCTGCCTCCTTGGTTCTCAGCTCTTCAAAAAGAGCCTCCTCTGCTAGCCCCATGGCAGGAGAAAATCCCATCCATCCTCTCACAGAGAGTTTTCCCAGTGCAACTCACGCCTACATGTATAACTCAGTTTCTTGCCTTGCTAATGATTCTATAAGCTATCTCAGAGGCCAGCTGACAGAAGCTGATGTCTCTGCAAAGTGAGAATTGTTTGGAGCATGCAGGAAGGTACTGTGCTCTCCTAGCAACCAAAGTTGTAAAATAATGTAATCATATCCAAGATAATGTGATAAAAGATTATATGATGCTTGTATCAGGTTGTTATGGCAACTGAAATAAGCTTAAATGCGTTGTAACCAGCATTTCAAACAAATAATGTAATTGTCTGCAAAATTACCTTCCTAATTAACCCCATTCAGTTTTCCACCATCTCCATTCAGATATGCCTACTGCAGGGATGTTGTGAAACCTTATTTTCATAGAATCATAGAATGGTTTGGGTTGACAGGGACCTTAAAGATCATCCAGTTTTAACTCCTTTGCCATGGGCAGTGACACCTTTCACTGGACAAGGTTGCTCAGAGGTCTATCCAGCCTGGCTTGAACACTGCCAGGGATGGGGCATTCACAGCTTCTCTGGGAAGCCTGTTCCAGTGCCCACCACACTCCCAGTAAAGAATTTTTTTCTTTGCCTGATCTAAACCTACTCTCTTCTAATTTGAATCCATTCACCCTTATCCTGTCACTACAGGCTCTTGTAAAAAGACTACCTCCACCTTTCTTGTGATCTGTCCATCCTCTCACCCACCACCTCCCCCAATTTCTTCTCTGCAGGGCTGCTCTTGATCTGTCCATCCCCAGCCTGTGTTGATACCAGAGGTTGCTCTGACCCAGGTGGAGCACCTCACACTTGGTCATGAGATTGCCAGGGGCCCACTTCTCCAGCTTGTCCAGGTCCCTCTGCATGGTGCCCCATCCTTCAGGTCATCTGTGTCATCTGCAGATATGCTGAGGGTGCACTCAATCCCCCTGTCTATGCCATTAATGAAGATACAAAATAGCACTGGTCCCAGTACAGACACCTGACTCTGACATCCACTGACCACTCAGAGCCATTGACCACTACCCTCTGGATGTGACCATCCAACTGCTTCCATGTCCATCTAACAGTCCACACGTCAAATCCCCCTCTCTCCAATTTAGAGAGAAGGATATTGTGGGGGACCCTTTCAAAGGCTTTATAGAAGCCCAGATAAATGACATCTGCAACCTTTCCTTTGTCCACTGATGCAGTCACCCCATCACAGAAGGCCACTGGGTTGGTCAGACCAACCCAGGACTTTTCCTTGATGAAGTTGTGCTGGCTGTCCCAAATCACTTCCCTGTTTTCCACGTGCTTTAGCATACCTTCTAGAAGGTTCTGTTCCATGATCTCTCCAGACACAGAGGGAAGCTGACAGGCCAGTAGTTCTCAGGTTCCTCTTTTCTATCCTTTTTAAAGATGGGTACAATGCTTCCCTTTTTCCAGTCACCTGGCACTTGACCTGATTGCCATGACTTTTCATATATCATGGAGAGTGACTTGGCAACTACACCAGCCATTTCCCTCAGCACTCTGGGATTCACCTCACTGGACTCCCTAGACTTAACTGCATTCGGGTTCCTCAGATTGTCATGAACCTCATCTTTACTTACTGTGGGAGGGACTTTGCTCCCTAGTCCCCATCCTGCTGCCCATCCACTCCAGAGGTGTGGGAAGAGAGGCTGCCATTGAAGACTGAGACAAAATGTTCTTGAGTACCTTAGCCTTTTCCTCATCCATTTTTCCAGCATAGCTTACTTGCGGGGGGAGGGGGGAGTATTGCACCTTCTCTGATCATTTTCAAGGCCCTTGTCCTGCCTCTGCCCAACCCTGGTTTTATTTTGTTTGCAACCTTCTTTTTTCTGACCCTGCTGATGTAAAATTTGTTATTTCATCCCTGCATGTTTGAGTCAACAGCTATTTGCATTTCAGTGCATCATTTAACATGGGCTTATTTTATTTTCCTTTCTAAACAACTTTGTTGCTTAGGGAAAAGTTGTCCTAAGGTGGTAGGATTTACTCAACTCCTCCCCCTCCCTGTATCTTGATGAAAAACCAAAACAGAACTTCCAAGAAGTGAAAATACCCAGCCAAAAGGCCAAGTGAAGATGACCCATCATCTCAGCCATGCTGACAGCAGCCAGGAAAATAAAGATATTCAAGAGATGGCACACTGCAGCCTCAGCCATGCTAGCAGAATCTGGCATCCTCTCCTCAATTTCAGTTTCCTCAACCCAAATAGTAACCAATTTCTTAAGAAAAATCAATTGCCTTGCTCCAAAATTTCCAGTTCTTATCACAAGATACACTTTAAAAAAACATTTTCCACATCTTTTGATTCCTTCCCTTTGAGGCTTTATAAAAGTCTAATTTCCATAGAGTGCTGTTCTGAAATCATCCCATCTTCTGTAATAGTCCCAGTGGGCTGATGTGGGGAGATAATTGTTTTCTGGATCAGGGTTCTAGTCTATGGTTCATTTCTGAGCTGTAATTTTTAAAGTGATTCTAAAAGATACAATATTTAAACTAATACCGCTGTCAAAATTTTGGGTTTTTTGCGTTTTCTCTTTCCCACTTCCCCATCCTTCCTGCACATGGGGACAGTGGTGATGGGTGGGGGCTGGGCCCTGTGCCAGAGCTGTGGGCAGGAGGGTACAAACCACCCTGCAAACCCACTGGAGCTGTGCCCTCCACAGGCTGCTCCTGCTGAAGATGCCAAGGCAGCTCAGCTGGAGGCGGCTGCGCAGGTGAAGCAGGAGCAGCCCCTTCCCCCCACCCCGAGCACAGGAAGGTGGCTAATGATCTTTTCCCTCTGTTCTTCCATTACCTGCCCTCGTGTTGAGAGCACAACCTGCACTCCAGGTGCTCCCCCTGCACTCCATTCTTTCTAACCTGCTAACCACTCACCCGTGGCAGCACTAATGGACCAGGGAAAGCTTTGCCACTTTCAACGCCTAAGAGAAAAAAAAAAAACCCATAACAAAACAAAACAGCAGTAGAGAAGCTGGAAAGAAGGAAATGGGGTTGATGAATAACCTCAGCTGCCCCTGCAGAAGTGTATCAGAGGGGCACCCCCTGCCCAGCCAGCGCTGTGCCTGCCTGCCAGGAGAGCCCAGCTGCACACCCAGACACAACCCACCCTCTGTGCCCGCCTTCCCGTCTGCTGGAATATTTGGGGTGTTTACCCTGCACTTCAGGCTCTTCCCCATGTGATTGCAGTATCAGCCAAAAGCAAAAATACCAGGCCCAGCAGGTGCTGTGTGGAAACCAGAGTTGGCAATGGGCTAAGCCTAAAAGCATCAGAGCCATTTGCCACGTAAGCCTGACATGCTGTTTGGTATTTTAGCCCTACCAGCAGGCTCATTTCTAGGCAGCAGAAAATGCCCCAGAGGACATATGCAAAAGGAGGGAAACAAACCCTTTGAAAATATAATTTATCTAGCTTGTATTTCTTTTTTGCACAATGATGAAAACAAGACTAGTAATGTCCTTTCTGTAAAGGCACAAGTAGCTCTTTGGATGCACTAAAAATGCTTTTGTGAAGTAGTAACATAAGGGCTTTTAAAATATTATGTGCTACAAGCAAATTACAGTAGCATCATGTGTAATATTCCTTAAAAATTATTGGTAACTTCCCAGCTTCCAGTTCTTCCTGGGAACAGGAACTAGATTAAGTTAACTTTGACACTGCACTAAGACCCAGGGAAATGCCTGAGTGACATTGTGTACATCATACACTTCACACCAACTGCACCATCCTTCTGCACTTGCAATTGCTACCAATTAACCCTGGGCTGGCAACACCTTTCCTCCATCTGAGCGTGATCCAAAAAGCCACCCCACTAGATTCAACAGGAACAGCCAACACACAATGGGAACTCTGAAAGACATGAAGTATATTGCAAGGTAGGCATTGCATCACACAGGTGCCTCTTCTGAAGCCACAAACCAGGAGCTCTAACTCCCTGAGCACATGCTGAAGGACACCTACAATATGTGCAGCAGGATAACATTTTCTTACTTTATAACTTGTTTAAGTGCCTCCAAACAGTTAGGGTTAGGATTCATATTTATTAGGAATTTTCCTAAAAGGGGATACCTGGACATGAATTTAATCCTTTAATAGGTCTGTTTTGCAGAAAAAAAAATCAAAAATCAGTCTACAATTTTGTTTGCTCACATATGAACAGGGAAGGGAAAAGATGTGTAATTTTTCCTTCCTTAGAGCTCAAAAACTTAATTTGAAACTTCAGCATCTCTGAGCACTTCACAATAATCCTAGTGGTGGTATGTAAAGGGTTGGAGGAGTTTCACACAAAATGATCTTCCTTTAGCTACTTATTTCTGTGAGGCTCTTTGCGTGGCTTCATCAGAATGAGTTATGCCAGCTATATGAGAGTGGATCATTTATAAAGCTCATATAAGTGATGTATGCAGAGAGTGTTTTATGTTCCACTTGATAAGCATTAATTGTATGCAAAATGGCATACAGCAACTAATCACACCTCTTTCTTGCAAGGTAGTTGTGGCCATGCAGGTAGGAAGCCCATATTTTTGGATATTTCTAAGCTGGTCTTACAAGCATTTAAAGCTCTTTCTTTAAGAAATGAGCAAGGTAAAATTTGTCCAATTGTTATAAATTAATAAAAGATGCAAATCTAGTCATCTGCATGAAGAAAATGGGAAGATAGGGGAGGCTGTTTCTAAGCCAAATCCCCACGCCAACTCCCTCTGCAGCAGCAAGGAAATGATTTTCTCTGCTCTCAGCCCCAGTTTTCCCCCTCAAGCGCTAGTGCTAATTATACCTGCCTCACTGAGGTTTTGTAACAAACAGCCTGCGTGTGAAAACTACTTTGATGCAAGCAAGCGCCAAGTTTTAGTAATAAACATATGGTGAATGACATTTTGCCTGGATTTATGCACTGGAAGAGTTTATTTAAATCAGATTTGGAAACCGATAGCGAGTCGGGAGAGACACTTCACCGTTTCTCAATCAATAAATAAATACTTGCTTGTATCCTTTGCTCTAAATACATGGAAGCCTGGGTCTGTGCCAGGCATTAGACAGACGGTGTGTTTGAGTTTTTGCCCTTATCTACATTTTTTTTTTTTGAGCTCATCATCCTGTCTTCCAGTGCTCAGTTTAAGGGCAGAGGGGGAAGATGGTGGGACCACCTAGGGCAGTATTCCAGCATCCGTGAGCCAGGGCAACACCCTTGCACAGGGAGAATTTTATAGCCAAAGAGCATGAGGAGAGGGAGAGAGATTGAATCTAGATCCAGCCATTCCTAAAACTAGGCAGAGATGGAAATATGCTTTTTAAAATCTTTCTCCAATAACCAGGTTACTCTAGCCAGAAACACTCTAAAATAAAATTTACCTGGTGTCTGTAATCCTCAATTTCAAACTACTGTACAAATTACATTAGTGCACTTAAAGACTCTATCTTAAAAGGGCAGCCACTGACTTGGACAATTTACAGACTTAAATAATTTACAGTTGCCTCTTTGTCAAAGCAGGAGAAGGAGGAGGAAGGGAGAAGATTGAATCCTGACAACACTGCAGTGACCCTGTGTAAAACCATGGGCACACAGAGGTTTTCAGCAAAGAACTCAACCCCAAAATGCTTTACCTGCAAGCCTCCTAAGAGGGGAACTGCTTTTCTTTCAGTCTGTGCTCTGGAAACTCGTTTTTCATTTTCAATTTATTTGAGCCAGGCTGACTTTGTGGCTGCCATCTCAGCCCTGCCAGGGTCCAGTTGCCTTCCATGAGGCTGGGAGCACCCTACCCTGAGCACACAGCCTCCCACAACTGCAACCCCCATGAACACTTTCCTGATGGCTTCACAGGCACACCAGGAGTGTTCAGCAGAAACTGCACTTGTTCTTTCATTAATATTTAATGCAAAATTTTCATCTTGAAGGAGAAAGACCTTTTGGTTCAGAGGCAAATCTGAAATGATTTTCATATTAAGGCTCTCAATTACTCCTTCTCAAATAAGTGTTTCCATATGGACAATTGTATGACAAGTGGGATAGAGTGGTTTCTGCTTCCTTCAGCTGCAGTTGCTGATAATTTTTGTAGCACAGGATGGATTCCTTCACTTTGGACCCAAATTAACTTTCCAAGATGTGTGCATCTTCTTCTCCTCTCCCTTCCCCCAATCCTAAATTACCAGTACCACAATCCCACTGGGGAACTGGGAAAATGAGGGTATAAAAATGTTTAATTTTTCTAATAGTTTTAATTACCATGTATTTTTAAAGCCCTGTGATTTCTCACGTCGCTGTGGGATAGCTGTTCTAATTTGAGTGGTGACAATGTACGTGGGTATGGAATTAAATTTAAATCTTCCATGGTTACTAACAGCTATCGTCACCACCCTGCACAGGATAACCCTGATGCTTTGCTCTGGGGCCTCCCTTTCCATGGCCATTTTCCAATCTCAAGATTTAAAAGGAATCTCAGTGCCTGAATCTCACCAGTTCTTCTATCCAGGCTCTGGAAACCACAGTCACATATCACCCTGGGACTTCTTCACCTGGCAATGGGACTGCTCTTGATGAGAAAATGAGACATCAGAGCGCCTGACTGAGCTATATTGTGGGCCTTTTTGACATTTTTCCTCTGTGCCTACTTCTTCTGTCCTGTTATCTGAGGTTTGAGACACACAGACACAAGAGATAGGTTTTTAAAGTTACTCAGGATGGGCATGTCCCAGAGAACAGTTCTACCAGACAGAGAAGGGGAAATAAAACACCAGCAGTGTTCATCACAGAGGCCCTTCTCTGAGTTTTTAAGTCTGAGACAAGGAAGGGGTTTAGAGCAGTTTGTCAATACCCTGTGTGGCAAAATTTGAAAGCCCCAGTGACTGCAGAAGGGATCTGAGGGTACCAAAGGTCTGGGTGGTAGAAGTAGAAAGATCTTCCTTAAGTCAGGTCATGCTGGCAAAACAGCCTCACTCCTCACAGCCTAAAAACCCTTGGAAGAACAAGATAACCAGACAGCTTTCCTTCAGTAAACACAATGATCACACTGTCTTGCCTCCTTTTTTGTCTGACCTTAACATTTATGAATGCACCCAGACCTACAGGAGCAATTGGGATCATCCCAAAGCACAGACCAGGGAATTCCACCCGCAGCATGCATGAGTGTCCCAGCTTGTGGGCAGGCAGCTGAGTAGCCTATCTATGCATAGAAGATTAACATGTAAAAATAAAAGCCAAATGGCAACAAGGAAAGTGACAAAATAACTGCATAAATTACTATGTAATATGAACATATTAATAAATTACAGGGGTAATGATTTTTAAATTATCACTTCATAGCTGATATATTTCTGCATTAGAGGCAGTATTTCATAATCTATATGAATTGTGCTGCTTTACAGATGTTACCTTTTATAATTCCCATTGAAAAACTGAAATGCTGATCCAGATGACACAGCTGGTTAACATAAGTATTGTATTTTCAGATTTCCGAGAAAACTGTCAGGATGACTTCAAAAAAACATTTGGTTTATTATTTATAAGAAATGCTAGCTTTCCAATGCCAGCTAATTCACTTAAGATGCTATACCAATGTGCTAGGTTCAGCTGAGCAAGGGATTTCCAGCTTTGCACAATTATGGCTTTGGCAGCTAATACTGCTTGCAGCAGGGGTTTTTGGTTTTCGGGGTTTTTTTTCCCATGCAATCCTTGAGTTTCTTCATATGCCCTAGAACATAAATCTGCTGGTTTCAAGGCAAATTTGTTTCATTTTAAATCACATTAATTCGCTTTTGAAGGCAAACCAATGATTATTTAACTGCTTGGAAATTCTCAGATCACACTTCTGGATGTGTTCATGTTGTGTGTCCCACATGTTGAAACCTGTGGGACCAGAAGATCAGCGATAGGAGGATGAGAGGGGAGGGGAGATGTTGGGGGTTGCAGTGCATGTGACTGCATGGAAACTCTTCAAACCAGGTCCTGTAGTGGCACAGCTGAGGTGAGGGCAACTCCAATAGGAAAAAGCAGGGCCTGGAAAGCAAAAAAGTGGCACTTTTTTTTTTGGCATCAGACACTGCAGAAGCACGAGCCTTGAGTACATTTTTAATACCTAATGGAAGACAAGTAATAACATTAATGATCATAAGCATTGGTAATTTCAGCCCTCCAAGCTTTTATGATGCAGAAAGAATAACTGTACATATCAAAGGTTGGAGGGATTTGGACTCTGCTCTTCCACTGAAAAATACAAATACTGACTTCCATTTCTCTCCTCCAACACTTTTGTTCTCTGAAAAAACAAAGGCTGATGGAGGAGCAATAATATAATACTTCCCAGTGCTCTGTCTTCTGAAGATTAAAAAAAAAAAGTGAAATACCTCAAATTTCAAAAGCAGGAGGAGAGTTCTTTTTTCTCTATGCATATTTCATTCATTAGGAGCTGTCAGGTCTCAGGGGGCATCAGAGGCACTGGGACCAGTCAGCTACCAGCTCCCAGGCTGCCTCTGGAGCTGGCACAGTGGCAGAAATGGACATCACCAGCACATCCCCAAGGACTACAGCTTTTGCACAGCTCGTTGCCAAAGAAATGGACTTTTTCTGCAAGAACTACTAGGCATGGGGGAAGGTTTGTGTGGAAAAAGCTCCATTATCCCCAGAACTCTTGTGAGTGCTGTGCTCCCTAACAGAGGGAAGGGAACAGACGCTGTCCCACAGAAAGTGCTTCAGGAATGTGCGTCCTCCCCTCATCCACCAGCCACTTGTGCCCATGTGACCTTGTGCAAATCCATCAAAAGCTCCCGAATCCCTACCTCCAAACCTGAAACAAAGCAAAAGAACCCCACCCAAGGAGGTAAAACCCTGCTGGCAGCTGGCCACTGCACAACTCCTCTGAATCATGCCAAGGTGATGGGCTCAAGGAAATGATGCAGAGAGCTCAGCCAAACTTGCAGAGCAGAGCACTGAGCAGGGGAAACACTCATCACCCCCATTTTGAGAACAGCTTGCCTGACTTTTCACTGGCCTGAAACAGCCTGCTGAGGGACCTGCAGCCAGAAACAAAAGTGAATAAAAACAGTCACGGATGACTTGCCGCAGGGAGCCTAAACTGACTGAATTGTGGATCTGATAAGGTGCCAGAAAGCTTTATTAATTAATTGACTGGCAGTGGGAACCATGCAGGCAGCAGCAACCCCTACTTGCATCCGCTGACAGCTCCCTCTTGCCAGCCCCACCAGCCAAGACACCAGGAGTTTGTGGGGAGGAAGCAAAAGGAGCATCCTGGGGATGCACATGCCCACCACTGCTCCCTCCCTCACTCCTCACACTCCTGTTATCACGGCGAGTCCCTGCCCAGAGGCAGCACAGGTGCCTTCACATTTGTTTTTAATGAAGGATACAACTGCGCAGTCCAACAGCACATGGATGCAAGGACAGCCTGGAAGTTTAAACATAAGCTCTTGAGATATGCTTGCCATAAAAGCAAATATCCCTGCCAGTGTGCAGCACACAGTGCTTCCCCAGGCATCCCCCAGCAGTTACCTCTCTCACCCTGCAACCAGCAGCAGCCCCAAAAAACTCCTTCTGGCCCTACAGGGCTGGGGCAGACGCACCACCCTGGCCTTGCAGATGTCCCCAAACAAGACCTCAACGCCGATACATTTTATCTTGTCTCAGCAGTGCAAATCATTGAGACCAAATGTTGCCACCAGTCCAACTCTGAGCCAGCCAGACTCCGGCAAATTGCTGCCAGTAACTTGCAATCTCCCTGGAATACAACTGTGGGCTTTGCAAAGAGTGGGTCCCATATTTGTGCATTATGGGGATAGGACTTTTCCTTTATTTATTTATTTCTCTTTGCCTCTCTCCTCCATGTCCAAACACCCTGGTTGTAATTAGCAGCGTGCTGCTTTCCCGAAAGTGCAAAGAAAAACCAGAACATGGTGGGTAGGGAAACACAAGCAGGATTAAATACCAACATAAATCATTCCGAGGGTGTAGGGCCAGGAACAATTTTATTTTTCACATTTCACTCACTACTTAAAAAGTACAACCACCTCCAACCTCCAAAAGACACCTCCTCGCCTCCATTGTGAAATGGAAACGAGGGTGATGTGTGATTCCCATCCTCCAGGCTCCCTGCCTGATTCCCACCAAATGCTTCTCTGCCCCCTTGGATGTTACCAGCTACAGCTCAGCCCCAGCCCCGTGTGCCCCAGACTTGGCCGAGTGCCTTGGGCCAACCTGGAGACCAGACAGAGCCAGCACAGAAGCCACCGATCCTGTACTGGGGCACCTGCTGAGGGGGGCTGACCCCGATGGCCTTTAGAGCATCTCAGAAATTCCTGTTGCTGACCTCTCTTTATGTATGTTTTTCATCTGCAAAACTGGTGTGCCTGGCCCTCCTTTCCTCTCTCTGCTGTTTAAGCAAGCAGCTGTCCATTGCAGGGCTGCCTCACAGTGTTCCTTCCCTCCCTCTCTGCCTTTGCTTCTAGGTTTGTTATGTATCAGCTGCAATGGCTTCTGGAAGTTTTGCAGCATCGTATTTCTCACTTGTTACCCTTTTTCTCCCAATGCCTCATACCTCAAGAATGAGCTATTTGTCTTTTTTCAGGAAATCTGTCTTAGAAAGGTTTTGGCTGCTCCAAGAAGCTGGGAAGCTCAGGAGGACAGCTCAAGCAGGAGCTGTAACCTCTGATGTACTCCCTTTTCCTCCTTTGCATGCCACGAGGCAAAGGGGGATCCTCACCTTGCACCTCTTCCCTATATGCTCCAGCTCTATCTCATCCCACACACATCTCCCACAGCTTGCAGAGATGAGTGTGTGGCTCCTGCTGGGCTGCCTTGCTGGCTGCAAAACCTGAGCAGAGCTTCTCATCAGTGGGGGCTGGACCCCTGTGTCCTGCCCCACACTGTGGGGAGCCTTGCATTGAAATCTGTCAGAAGGGGAGCCCAGAAGCTGCTCAGGCTGTCACAGGGTGCTGGGAGCCCTGTGGACTCACGTCCTACTGCTCCAACAACGCCCAGCTCAGCGTGAGAGCTGTGCAGATGGGCAGACAGCACAGAAAAGCTCTCACCTCCTGCGAGCAAACGCCACCCCCGTGCCTGGGAGGGATGAGCATCATGGGGACTGCCAGCGTGTGAACCTCCTGCCTCTCCTCAGTGGGACACTGCTGAGCAGAGCCGGATGGACACACTCAGGGCCAGCCCTCCAGCTTCACACACTGCTGCACTTCACACCACAGCTCTCACAGAAAGCTGCAGGAAAAGGTCTAGCAAACACAGTTTTCCTCAGCCTGGAATACTCCTCTGCCCAAGTCTTACTAGATTCACATTGTAAACCCAAGAGGGTGTCTGGGGCTGCCGCATGTAATTACGAGACTGATAATTGTATCAGGTGTAATCTCGCCCTCTCTCAATGCAGCCCTGTACAGACAAGCATGGAAATAGCTACGTCACTTTAAGTGAGGAACCCTGCCACATCAAGGAGTGAAAAGGCTGCGAGTCCCCCCCTGCACCTGTAAGATAAATCTCTTAACAGCCACAGCGCAGGGTCCCTGAGCCAGTCTGCACAATCTGGGGAGCACCCAGGGCACTGTGGAAGATACAAATCAGCAACCCATAATTAACACCACCACCAGAGCACGGGCGTCGTTCACTCACCAGTGCAAACACTTTGACCTGTGGTGGGCCACACCAGCACGTTCCCGGCGTCTGCAGGGACCCTGCGCGCACCTCAGCTGCTGCCACCCACGAGATTTTGGGCATCAGAGGCCAAACTTAGTAAGCCCCGCTGTCACCATGGCAACTGGTTTCACTTAAACACAGGGATGGCTACACAGGCCGGGACACTCGGGACCTCACGTGGCAGGGGCTGAGGGCACTGCCAGCTCCTCACCCTCACCGGGGCTGTGCCGCTGCTCGCCGTGCAGCAGGGCCCTGCTGCCCACCCACAGCCTGGCCGCTCTCGGTGTTTCTGCTGCATGTTCCAATGAAATGCCTGTCATGAAAAAAGGAAAAAGAGAAAGGAATTACAGTTCTTTTTTTCCCAGGAAGCGCAATTCAGTTCAGGGAAGGTTCCATAAGGCCCCTTTGAAGGATGTACCTTGCAAGCCTTTGTTGTTCTGAGCTACACTCTGTGAAACTGCAGCTCCACGACAAGGCTGTCGAAGACATCAGGCAGCCACCAACCAACCCTGTAAATCACTGGGGAAGGCAGCAGCTTTTGAGGAGGATAAGGTCCTCACCAAAGGCCTGGAAGTCTGGGTGATCAGCAGGAATTACTAAGGTTGGAAAAGAGTTCCAAGATCATCGAGTCTAACCACTAACCTAGCACCACCGTGTTTACCCCTAAACAACATCCCTAAGTGTCACATCCACATGGCTTTTGAATCCTTCCAGGGATGGTGATTTCAAAGCATTGCATCCCTCAGTTCTCAGCAGCCACTATGGATGTATTCACTGTGATCCACTATGGAGCAGCAGCCTGCCTGTAACCAGGCAAGCCCATCCTACAACAGACACCCTAAAGACTTTAGTACCCAAGCCAATCACAAAACCCCAGGGTTTTATTCCAGTGATGTACAAACGCTCACACAAGCATGACTTAATTTAATTTTCAGTGCTCAGCAGAATGCACTTTTTGTTGCACCTCAGTTGTGTTGCAGAGATAAATGATGTGTTTAGTCTTTTGACAACTTTGCTAAAGCTTCATTCCCAGCTGATCTCTTTCAAATGATGTATATTTCAGGGATTTTTATCCTTAATTAATCTTTGTTATAAAAAGAAAAATAGGAGTTTTGGAAAAAATGCATTTTCTGCTATTAAAATCATATTTTCTCTCATTCGTCTCTTATTTCCTTCCATTCCCTGAGCCTTGGCCTTTCGCTGCCCTTGCAAACAGGCGATCCCTTAGACCTCACCAGTACACATGATACTGCAGGAGACTGGAAATATTTCAGAGCCAGGAAATAATGACAGTTATTCCATTAGGTACAAAGATATTTCTCCAAAAGCTTCACTAAAAAAAAAATTACACTGTTAATAATATTACCCAAAACTCCCTTCCAGCTCTAAGTAACTTAGCCCAGATATTACTTTGTCCTGCTCCTCTGCACTGTATTGCTCTCTTCTGCTGAGAATGCTCTGGCAAAGTCTGCTGAACTGCACACAATATTTTTGCCATAACACATGTGCTCTTGTCATCCTGATGTGAATCCCAGCGACTGACCGCACAGTCCCCAAGCTCCCACAGGCTCAGGTTTTCTGCAAACATGTGCAGTGTGCTCTGAGCAGGCGAGCTCCTGACCTGGCTGCTGGCTTTGGCTCCTCTGCAGCACATCCTCACCTTATGGGGTCATCTCTGGCCTCCTGCTTCACCTGAAGGAAGTGCAGTTAAGGGCAGGCAAGGCTGCCAGGCCAGCAACAGCAGGAAAAGTAACAATAATGTTACCCACACATACACTTTTCAGCTCTAAAGTGCTGTTTGCTGGGCTGTGCTCTGATTCCTGAGAAATTTTGGCTTACTGAGCTGAAGTTACCCCCCCGCCCCAGTCCCCTTGGACCCAGTGCTGTGGGGATGGGCTGCAGGTGTTCTTGGTGCTGGTGCTATTGCCACATAGGCTGAGAGGGTTTAAGCCATCACTGGGTCATCTCTGTGCTTCAGCTTCCCAAAGAGGGACTAGAAAGTCCCTTGGTCTTTCTAGAAAAGGGCAGCGAAGAAACCCCAGAGGAAGGGCCAGATTACACACACGGGCACAGCAAGGCAGGGGAGAAAAGCAGACATGGCAATATCTGGCTTACATCTTGTCTCTTGATAACTGTGTGGTACTGAGACAATCTAAATGCTGAAAAAAGATCATATTCTCTCCCCAAAACACCTCTGGCTGCCTAACACACATGTATTTACACACACACATCTATGTACGTAACTTCTTGGAGGCAGAGCCTGTGCTGATGCTACATTCACACTCCTGATGAGGCTGTGAGGAGCTGGGAGTAATTTTGATGCACTACAGACAAAGGTGAACTTGGGTTAACTGTGTTAAAAAACAGTAATAAAAGCACAATCAACAGGAAGTGGAGAAAGTAAAGTATTTCTATAGATAGTTTTACTTAAATCTTCATACTCTTGGACTGGCATGGGAGCAAAGATGCCAAAGACCAGCCCAGCAAGAAGTTCCCGGCAGCGCAGAGCGACTCTCCATTCTGTAACTAGTGCATGAGTATCTTTATCTTAGTGGCTATCTGTATCTTCATAGAATAATCACTGTAGATCATAGAATCATAGAATGGCCTGGGTTGGAAGGGAACTCAATAGTTTCAACTCCCCCTGCCACAGTGGGGGGGAAGTTGGAATTAGATTCCGGTAGATGTCATAGCACATATTCTCAGTCATTGTAGAAGACCACCCCAGAGGTGCTCGTTTGTTGGATGAACCCCTTGAGTTTCAGACGAGCCACATACATGATGGGTTTGGTGGTTTTAACAGAAAACATGCCATTTAGGAGCCACCAGCCAAGCCACAGTGGGAACTGTGGCTGGGAAGCTGGGTGAATCAGGACCACGGGTAATGACATGGCTTCCCCCATTCTCCATCAGGAAGCTGCAGACACACATCCGCAGGGAGCCTGGGCCAGGGCATGCCTGCTTTTATACCCCTTTGGGTGTAAAGCTCTTGGCCCCCACAGAAGCAATTTGCTCTGACTTGGTGGGCTGGATGGCATCTCCTGGTGCAGCCTCTGCCAGGAGCTGCTTCCCTGGCAGTGAGCTCTCCCCGAGCTCCCTGGCAGCAGCAGCAGAGCTTTCTGGGGATGGGAATCCCTGCACCCCCCCAAAGCCTGTGTGACTCATTGAGCTCTTAGAGATGGAAGGTTATTTCTGGATTTAACTTTCTGGACTGAGGGAAACACTGCGGTGTCAGCACCCAGCTGTGCTCTTAGGAGGTGCGTTGTTTGGCAAGTCTTGCAAATCTATTTCCATATGCAAGCACACACATGAATCAGCCCTTGCAAGAAAAAGCTGTAGGGGTGAAAGGGCCAAGACAGACTTTGCTGGGAGATAGTGAAGGCAAAACCCTTATTTTTTTTTCCTCCACTCTAACTAAAATAGCCACAGCGGCAGAAAAGGCCAGAAGCCTGCTTTCTCCCCCTACCCAGAGCTGATCCTTCTGCTTGTTCTCCCCACCAGCTCCTCAGTAAGGATCAGTACTATCACTACTAAAGCCAACCTACTTCTGCAGTAATGTCAGCACTTTTCACAATGTATCTATAAGCTTGTTACCAATTATTTCCACATCTGCTAAGAGAAAAATTATCTTCTTCTCTTGTCCAGTAACCCTTTCCCCACAAATATCAGTGTCCTCCTAACAGCACCTATTCCCAAGAACAGTCCTAACTCTGTTAATAGGACAAAAACCCTGAGCCCAGCATGCAGGCAGTGGCAGCACCCTAGGAGATCTGGGAGAAGGAACCAGGGGCAAAATGGTGGCTGTGATAAAGAAAAAGAACAAGGGATGGAAAAGAAAAAGGGACAAGAGGGGAAGAAAATAAAGAACAGGAAGAGAAACGTGTAAGAACTTCCCTCCAGCAGTGATCGCTCCCAGGAATCCTGATGCTGCTCACTAATCCTAGTCTCCCAAAGAAACTTGAAAGTGGAAAGAGAGGCAGATGCAAAAAAAGGGAAGCATGAAACAATTTACAATGCCACAAGCATTTCTTGCTTTGCTAAATTTCCATCTGCTACAACTGAAGAACCTTTTCAGCATCCGTACTTCCTCTCCAATATCGACAGTTGTGACCTTCCCTCCATCTGGCTTCTTTCCACTTAAGCTTTTGTGTACGTGTTCCTAACATTCATAGTTTGTGTTTGTTTGCCACACAGTACTGCAGCAAACAGCCCCTCACACACACTGTGGTCAGTCATTCCTTCAAGATTTAAATCCTTGCATATAATTATGCTCAGAACAATCACCCTGTGGTTGCTCCTCATTTATATCAATTTCTGTACTTATATATTTTCCAAGTATATTTTCAAAAGATACCATCCATTCAGAGAGCTGTTAAAGAGCATTTCTAGTTGATGAGTAACCAAATGGGGTATTTTCTATTGTGACTAGGAAAGAAACTTTTGCAATTTCCTGGAATAAGTGTTTTCAACTCTTAACTTGCTTCTGTCTCGACTCCTGTAGTCCTTTTTTCCATACCCTAAATCTCATTCTTGGCTTTCCTTCTACAGTCCTTTAGCCAATACTTTAGACCTCTCCCTTATCCTCATTGCATCATTTCCAAGTTATTTAACCTTGCTTTTTCTATTCAAGTGTCTGGAAAAGTTTTCTGCTGCTGTTCAACCATGACCAGCAAAGATAACCTGCACTCATGCTGGTTTTCACTGTATTCCTGGACTTTACTGGCTATGTCCAACTTACTTGGCTAACAGGTCATTGTTAGCTTTTTATTTTTCTCTGAGATGGTTAGCTGCAAGCCCTACCTCACAACGGTAGTTGAGATTTAAGGTCCTCATAATTCCTGACCTCTTGTCCTGCAGAGAGCCCAGGCTTTAGCCAGTCACCCCAGCTGACTTAATGACAACTCCCTTGTACAAGGTCCAAACTCCTTAGCAAAAAGCATCCTTGCACTAATGCTGAACTGATTCAACTCTTCAGCATGTAGAAATGTATCACTCTATCCCACAATCCGTGCTTCAATCCCAGCTTATTCCTTATCATGGGTCTGCCCTCCAAAACTTTACTTCCCATGCCATTGCCTGCTTTCCTTTTCTACATGACTGCCTTCAGGTCAGCACCTGAACTCCACTATGATTTTCAAGTGCACATCTAGTCTAAGGTGAATTTTATCAGCCTAGTTTCTGCCATGGGCTACCCAAAGCCCTGGGAGCTTGGTACAGCTTCCTTATCTTGTCATCTCAGACTCACAGTGTAGCACTGCTACCACCGTCTCTTCTCCTACCTGCCTTGAAAAACGAATGAAATAAATAACACAATCTCTCCTCCCAGTTCCACTAATTCCTTTCCTTCCTCTGGCACTCTGGTCCATGGCTGCAGGACCTTCTCAGTCCATCAGCTCTGCAGCTTTATTTAAGCTCAGCTGGAGTGTCAGACCCACATTCCCTTCAGAGTGCTCTGATTTCTTAGAAAAATGCAGTCTGAGTACAAAGCTTATTAAATATGTACTGAAAACAATAAGCCACCAAGTGACAGATAAACAAATTACCTACTCCTCAGGCAACCCTGTCAGAAGGTTACTTCTGCCTCTCCAGGGAGGCACAAGATCTCTCATTTATGTGATGTACGGATAACGTGCAGATCTGCAACACGATAATGACTTTATACACATCACATGCTTCAGGGCTACAGCCACTTGCTTGCTGAATGCAGGAAGGGACTATTCCCCTCCGTAAAAATTTGGTGAGATTTTTTTTCATAACTACTTCACCTTCTGAAGGATCAGCAGTAGGTAGAACACAGTAGTGGGACAAAGAGTGAAGAAGGTCCTCCCTCTTGCAATTGATACTTACCTGGATAATCTGGCAATCAAATTTATTACCAAACCTGGCAAACAACTATTATTCCAGTCTTTCACTGTACTCTCAGTCTGGCAAGGCATTCATTTTCTCTTACCTTCTTGGATCTCTATCTTAGTACATCTCAGCTCTGCACTTGCAATGCCCCTCTGCTTCGTCCACTTTCTGAGGTATGGCTTCCATCTCTTCAACTTACAATGCCAGAAATGTCTTCACTAGTCTTAAATTACTGGAATATGCATATATTGTAGAAATTGAATGGCACATATGGGCAACCAGGTCAAGTCTTTCTACCCCCTCACTCTCCACTAGTGAGACACACTTGGAGAGCTATATCCAGGTCTGGGCTCCCCAGCACAAGACAGACATGGAATTAATGGAGTGAGTTCAACAAAGGACCACAAAGGTGATTAAGGGACTGGAAGACCTGACAAGATGGAGAGAGCTGGGACTGCTCAGCCAGAGAAAAGGTGTGCAGTACTTGATGGGGGGAGTAAAAGGAAAGCGCCAAGCTCTTCTTAGTGAGGCCTGACAATGGACAAAAAGCCATTAGACACAAAGTGAAATACAGCACATTTTTAAATGTAAGAAAAAGTCTCTTGTACTCTAAGAGCTCTCAAGCACTGGCAAAGCTTGCCCAGAGAGGTTGCAGTCTTCGTCCTTCCAGACACTCAACACCTGACTTGAGAAAGGCCCCAGTCAACCTGCCCCAGCTGCTCCTGTGTGAGCCATTGGGGAGGCTGGAGGAGCTGAACTCAGCAGTGCCTGTTGGCCTCAGTGACTCTCAATGCTGTAATGTAAGAGCAGTTATGTTCTATGCCAGTCTCCTCTGGCATAGAACACTGGGAAATTAGCCCAGGTCACAGTGTTCAACTGCTCATTTAAAGCAAATGAGATTATTAAATAGCCGAATGTTGAGTGCAATGGGCTTGCTCAATCACAGCATGGTCAGCGGCATCAACCGCCTCAGGAATGCAAAAGCTAAAATATGAAACAACCACCTCTTGCTCAAGTCTTGCTGCTGTAAGAGTTGCCTAACTGGGTGTCCAGAACCAAACTTCCAGCAAACAATCATGCCAGGCTTTGCCCAAAAGGGAAGGGGGGCTGTGGGGAATCCCAGAGCAACTAGTGATGGCCACAAGTGGGGCTTCACAAAGGAGCAGACACTGTCATGTCTGTCACCATGCCTGCAGGCTTCCCACTGGTGGCTAAATCAGTCCTTTAGCACGTTCTTTGCCAAGTTACTTTACCTAAAACAAGCTTCTGACAGGGATGACAGAGCCAAGGCAGCCCTTGCCTTTGCAGTCATTGGCAGAATACTGCAGAGTAGTGCCCAGAGCACAGAGCTATCTGTCAGCCTGATGAAACCTGGTGTCACATATAAAACAAACTGCTCTCGAGCTATTTAAAAACGTATTTTAAAAAAATCAGGGCCTCACAAAACTTTTATTTTAAAGTTTAGCAGGCCTGATACTGCAAAGTCAGCTCACCAAGACACAAAACCCCAACCCCTATCTCTAGCTCCATCAGCTCATCTTTTTTTACTGCCATGAAAGTGCCTACAAGTATGAGCAGTTACATATGAAAATGTGAATGTAGATATATGTTTTTCCTAAATCATTGAAGACAAGAAAGCTCATCCTTTTGCACATCCAAAATGGCCACTTTTAAGGGGATTAAACATCATTCCAAAAGCAACTAAGAAAGCAAACTGAAAACTATTTTCAAATGGTTGTTTTGGTGCTTGTGGTTTTTAACATTTGGAATAGCTGATTCTCACATCCCTCTCTTAGTCAAAGAAGTGGGAAGACTCATCAGTCTGACTAATCTGAGGAACTTGAAAAAAGAAGGGAAACTGATTTCTAAGGACTAAAATTGTAAATTCAGCTTGCACCCAGAAAATGCCCCCAAATTTTCATTATTTTACACTCTGAATGCCACTTCACTAAACACTAAAGCTAGGGAGGAGAGAGATCAGGACTCCTCTAAGGCTTCAGAAGAGGAAAATGCTGAAAGAATTCCTGTACCCAACAGCTGGCAACACTGGCACAAGCTTAAGCAGGGTTAGATCTACTGCAGTTTTGGAGGAAAACACAGACAAAATCTGAATGTTGTCTTCTGCAGAAAATACACACTAAGAGCTAATGCACTTCATGCTTAATAGCTATTGAAAAGCAAAATTATGATCGTACATAAAATATAAGACATGTGTCAAACACTATCTCATACAGCAAGATTCAAGTGGTTAAAAAAAACAGTAAATCTCTCAAGTAGGACCAATGATGGCTTTGACAATAAGGTGGGGTATTTGGTAAGAAGGAAGAAATCTGTACTGGGAGACACAGTCCAGAGCATGACACAGCACTGATGAGGCCACAGAATCCAAAACTCAGCCTTCAGTGAAAGCAAGGCTTTTCTTCAAATTCATCCACAGTTTCTTCTGCAGTAGGAAAAAAGAAGGAAAGCTGGAAGAGATTGAATGCCCTGAAATGAGACAAGCTTTGGAAATTGTTTTTGGTCCTTCCAGAAACATTTGAGTATAGCTTAGACTATCCCTTGGAGCCATCCAGAAATTGCCCCACAGTAGGACAGCAGGGCTTGCTTCAGGATGGAGCCAGGCCATCCTACCTAGATACACAGGACACTGCTATTTTGCATGCTGCAGACACTTTTCATTCTTCTGAGATGTAAAAAGTTCCAAAATCTCCTTTGTGACCAGACACTTTGTACACTGGCGGATCACTCATCTTGGGCTGACTTGCTTATCTAATAAATATCTATATCTACAATCTATATCTATCTATAAATATCTATTTATCTAATAAATATCTAAATCTCTTCAGCAACTACAACAGATATTTCCAGCCCCACCTCTGATTTGTAGCACGGATCTTTTGGGTTAAATCTACCAATTTAGCACAGTCACTGCTAGCAGAAAATCCCCTTTCTTACTGTCAGACTGGCTGGTGGAAGTGCCAGGGCCCAAGTGAAATTGAAGCAGACAGCAGAGGCTGCTGTGCTGCCCAGCAGTGCTGCCGTGTGCGGCACAGGACGTCTCCACAGAGGAACTTACCTCAGGTATCCCGTGGTGTTCAGTGAGCACAGGGCTCAGGGGGCAAGCAAAGTGGTCATGCAAACTGTCACCATTCCCTTCTGCACACACCATACCCATGAACCACAGGGACAAACAGCTCCACTCGGCAGATAAACACACACACTACTTGTCTGTGCTGTATCTACACAATCTGAAATGAAAATTTACATCTGAAATAGTCCCAGATATTATGAAACCTCTTTATTTTTGCCACCTGTCATATTTGGCAAAATTAGCAACAGCTAAAGTAGGAGAAACATAAGAAAGCAGGCACTGAGCCTATATTTAATAATGGTACCTGAAAGGAAGACTAAGGCAATACCCACATCATTGCACCATTTGGCATCATCTGTCAGTTCTTCGCAGGATGATGGGAAGGATGCTGAGCACAGTTAGGGAGAAAGTGAGAAGGCAGAGCTTTGACAGTTCTTCTCTAAAAGAGAGAGCATTTGAAATAAAATTGTAATCATTGTAAATTACACTCATTGACCTTTTCAAACACTCCAGATAAGGGGACAGCACACAGAGGACTTTGTTTTGTTGTGCACTCTACTTGTGGGTTACATTCTACTCATTTTAGTGAAAACCCAACGTTCTAACCAGACCCTGAGGGAAGTCTGCAGACACCCAATAGCCTAGAACAGCTGGGTAATACACGGGGGTTTGTATTTTAGTAAAGAACTGACCTTGAATTGTGAGACAAGTCACTCATCTCTTACACCAGGGGTCTTCTCCTGTCCAAAGCAAAAGAGACCGAGAACCACATGGATGTGGTGCCTGCGCGCTTCTGCCACTGAGACAGCAAGAAAGGGATGAATGCTTAAGTTCATGCACATTTTTATTGAGTAGTAATATAAAATGCTTCTTTCATTGTTACAAGTGCATGCTTTGATTGCCAACATTTCGAAGTCAAATTACAAAGGCAAGGCTGTAGGCTGTAGTGAATTACTTGGGCACTTATACAATTGTTAAAAAATATCAATGGACTGTTTGTTTTGTTTCCTTTTCTTTTTTAGAATGAACCAGTTGAAACCCGTAACTGATATACAAAGGGAAAAAAGTGAAAAAATTACACATTTTGTGGCACATGACAAAACAGAACAAAATGACTAAACCATTATGACATTAACAGTTATCATGCATTTAGAATTTCACATGTAACTACAAACTTATTTAAATTTCACAAGGTTTGCTAAACATGCTACCCATCTATATGTGCACTGACAAGCTTATGTTAAAAACTTTAAGAATACTCTCCCCCCTTAGATTTTTCAAAGCTTTTTTTTGATTACAAAATTTCAAAGGCATTAAGCATTTTCTTTTTAGAGAATATAAAGTACGCCAGTATACATACATTTCCAGTATAAGTCAGACCACTAAGCGCATTACAGTCCCATACAGGCCTATACAGCCATTTTTTCTTAAAAAACATGCATAGGCAGATTTTTACAGAATATAGATGCTTTTCACTGCACTTAATATGGTGTCTTGTTCACTATACTTAAAAATGCACCACTCATAAATATTTAAATTCAGCAAGCCACAACCAAGACTTGTTTTACCAAAAAAACCCCAGAAAACCTCCCAAACCAAACCCCCCTAAATATAAACAGCAAAAAAAGATAAATGTTATTATTCCAGTTTCTTTTTTTTAACAAAGAAAAAGATAACTGCTGCCAAATTAGTAAGGTAAGTGTTATATTTAAAGAAGGGCATTGAAGCACACTAAAGAAACCTGAGGTAAGCATAATCTGTACAAAATTAAACTGTCGCTCTCGCTCGCTCTCTCTCACTCTCTCGGTTTTTTTTTTGGCATTTTAAACAAATTTCCAACTTTTTTTTTTCTTTTTTCTCTATATTTTTAAAGAGTGCCTAATTTATTTCATAGCCATTGTCTGACAAGAGTAGCAAAACATTATCAATAAATAGTCCTTATTTAGTTTGTACATTTTGTTAAAAATGTTTCGATGTTGTAGATGTTGAGTGCTGCAACTGTAAACGTACAATAGTTAGTAAGAAATTAAACAAAGTTTTCATGTCCAGTAACATAATAAAAGGCCTTTCAGTAACACAGCTAGACGTTCCCAATGTAGTAGGAAAACATGTTCGTTTCCCTAACTTTGCAATATATACCAGCATGAGCTTTCATTTTTCTACAAGCATTTAAAGGCATATCCAAAGGAGGTGTCTCTCCCCCACCCGCCCTCCCACCAAATTAAAGTTGACGATCTCTTTGTTGATGATTTTTGTAAACTGAATCCAACACCTGGCCCCAGAGCAAGTAAGCTATTATCAGAGGCAAGAACATCCCACTGCCGACGTGCAGCAACCCCATCGCGCCCTGCAGCTCAACCCCCTCCCGGACAGTGGTCACTGGATATTGCTGCTATTACTGCCGTTGCTGTCCGTGCCATTAGTCTCTGTGGAGATTGCCTTGTTGATGGAGTTAAGGTTGGCATCGGATGGCACGTCTCTGCGCGGAGGCATTCGCTCATTAATTCGATCTAAGCCTTTGGCCTCTTCGAAGCTAGTGATCTTATGCTGGGGTGAAAATCCTTTGATAGCTAAATAAAGGATTATTGAAAAATAAAATTAGCAAGATAAAACTCTCAGCAGCTTTCCCCCCAGTTCAGCAACAAGTGCGAGAGTCCTTCTTTGGGAAGGTGGCAATAAGAATATCTAGCACCATCACCAACTCCTTGCCACACTCAGAAAGAGCTGGAGGCTCGCCACCACAGTCCCTTCCAACACAACTGTTGTTTTCAACATGATCAACTTCCAGCATTTTGTTGTCCACTAGGGTTCAGCTTAGAACACCAAGACGCTGACATGAAACTACAGTTTGCACTTAGGAACCATGCTCAGCCATGAGTTGGTGAGTTGGCATTTGCTGTCATCACTTCCAGCCATAAGGACACCGTGCCTTGCCCTAATGCCCTTCATCAGGCAAAACCCCCACCTGACCTTCAAAGATCATGCAAAAAGTGCTGGCTACTTCCAGATGGTGATGACATGGAGGGGCCACTTTGTGGGATACACATTAAAGCTAGGGAAGATCTGCAGTGACCCTACAACAAGTTGCCTTCTGTTCTCAACACAGGCGAGCTGCTTGTTGATTGCTTGGGGTAATTTTCCCCCCCTGACACAACCCTGGACTTCTAGACAGCAGCTTGAGTCAAATGGCAGGAGCACTGTGCAACACAGCTCAGGGATATTGCCATTTTGGAACCGCTATACAGTTTAGCTTAGGAAACGCACTGACAAAGGACCAAAGTTCCAACTGATTCCCAGGAGTTTTGATCTGCCTTTTAGCAGTGATATTAGTGAGGCCACACCAACCTCAGAAGGAAACCACCGGCCGAGGAATGTAATCAGACTGTGATTTTTATTTAATTTTATTCTCTCTCTAATTGAAGTGTTGAAGATCTTTAGATTTAAAGCAAAAGAGAAAAAAAAGCACTGTAGGCAAACAGTCCCGTAGATAATTTGTCACAGCCTTCTGTGTGTTTTTTCTCTTATCTGTACCAAATCAATGCACTGCAATTCCAGAAATGGAATTTCTGCTAGGCCTCTATCATAACACACTATAGAGCAGAAATGGTGTGTTAGTACCAGGAAACTGCAAACTGCCTGGGGAGAAAACGGTAGGGGAGTTCCAGAGATGGAATTCAGTACTCCTTCTCCCCTTTCCTCTTCTCCTTACCCCCAAGTACTCTCCTTCCAATATGCAGTCCCAAATCTGGACAAGCTGGTAATTTCTGTTAAAAAAAAAAAAAGCTAACACACCCCAAACCCCAGAACATCCCTGGTACCAAGCTACCACTCCTTCCATTTAGTAGAGAGCAAGAAAAGGCATTTTCATGCTGGTTGTGCCAACCTATCCTGTGAAAACTGATAGATCCTGCTTGCTTCAGGATTTACTTCTGTAGCCAGTTTCATAAATGTTACATTTGAACTTTGTGAAGTGCATGATTTTTAACATGTATTATATTTCAACTCAGAAGAACAACAACATAATGGTGATTAGTCAAGTGAGCAAGGACAGAGCAGTGAAAACAGAACAGGTTGTACAGTGAGTTTTCTTAAGGCTTGCCTTTTGGGTTGGCTTTTTTTTATTTACCTTTTACCACAAAATGAAGATGTCTAACAAGCACCCGTGCCAATCCCTTAAAGCATTAGTTTAATGGATGGCTGCATTGAAGCTGAAGCAGTTGCCGTGTCCTGGAGCTTGCCAGTAGCACAGCCCAGGTGATGTTATGGGGCCCTGACGGACAACTGGTAAAGGGTGAAACTTCTCCTCCACTAGAAGCTTCACCTGTGTAGAGCAGTAGTTGTGACTATGGTGACGGTGTCTAACTAGCAAGGATGGCAAATCAAGAATTAACTTGAGGGGTGCATATTGCTGGCACAGGGACACGATAAGGGATTGTATTTCCAGTATACACATTATTGTCTATAACACTAAGGAAGGTGCTCTGCTGTAGTTGCTGGTCAGACAATGAATATTAGCAGGTTACATTGAGAGTCTACTAAAACACAACACATAGTCACAGAAAATCACAGAAAACAGCCAAACTGTCAACAAGAATGCACACTGAAGATTAGAGATTGCCGATAGGAATAGATAATTCCAACATAAATAGCAGCTTACTCACTGCTATTTAGAAAGCAGTTGTATTTTCTCTTACTTGTTTGTTCTGTAATTTTATTCACTGCTTTACAAAATTCAAAAACAAATTCAACTGGCCGAAAGGGCACATCTTACCAAAGGACAACAATCACCAGATTTTTTTTTTTAATAACTAAAAAAAAAAATACCCACAGAAAATTTGAGAGGGGCAAGAACAAAATACAACTGAAGAATTTTGTTTTAAAGGGGAATTCTGAAAATTCTTCTTCCAAAACTTTATAATACTGAACAAATATTGTACATCTGCATTGCAACACATGGTTACTTAGATTTTAACTGATGTGTTAAAAATTGTTAAGGGTTAAATTAGAGGTCTGACAACAAAACACCAGTTTTCAATACTGAACGTTCAGAAATCTTCTAAGGCAGCCAGTCACTTTATATGCAGCTAAAATGGTGCCTGTGTTAACGGCTGCTCTAATGTAAATATCCAGCGTGTAAACTGCCACTACCAAAAGAAGCAGACATCTTGCAGACAAATGTCTCATGTTGTTTTACTTTTAAAGGGAAACAGAAACATGCTGTACTATAACAAAAGACCAATATTTTTTTTATTAGTGACCTAAAAGAAAGGAAACAAACTGAAGCATAAATAAAGAAAAAGGGGAAAAGAAACAATAACAAAAGGAGAGAATGTATAAAAAGCTAAGTGTTTTCCTTGACCAGAAATTGCTGAGGATGGTTTGAGCCAGCCTCCAGCACACAGCTTTTGAGCTATGTGTCACAAAGCATTTATGAGCTGCTGCCAAGTTGTCCCATGAAATCCAAGTTCCCTGATCTCCTCCTGTGGCATTACTCAGTGCTTGGTTCAACATACAGCAATTCCAATGTGTTTGTAACTTACAGAAAGAGAAAAACCTCAACAGCAGCAACAGAAATAAAAACCAAAAAACACTTTCCCCTTTAAAGCAATTACATTTTGGTTAATACCGAGCCACAATTGTTAGCCCAACACCCACACAATCTGTACAAGCTACAGCAAAATGAATACACCCAGCAGAGCCCTTATCTGTTGTGGCACCAACAGAAAGGGGACTGGCCAATTTACCTTCATCAGCCTCAATAGCCTCAACAGTAGCTGAAGAGAAGAAAGGGGTAGCAAAACGAATGAGAAAAAATGAGCAGAGGATTTCAACTCTAAGAACAAGTCAGTGAATAGCAAAGGAGCTACAACACTAATGTTATTGTAAGTGCTGGATTTTGGCAAAACAGACACACAGAGAAATGTTTACATAAAAACAATAATTTTCAGATTGAATTAAGCTAGAGTTTGTTTTAAAGGAGAAGTTTCCCAAACTACAAGTTTTTAAAGACACATTTAAGAAGTTTTCTTTTGACTCGAAAGAACTACAAAATTTAAATGTCTTCCATATTGCACATCTGACCTGAAAAGGTCATTATGTAATTGTCCCAGCTCTCAGTAAGAGCACTTTGACTTGCCCTGTCAAAAGAGAACAAAAAATGGCATAAAGCCATCGCACAAAATTCATACAACTTACATCAGCCTAAATAGTACTGATGCCAGTACAAGGCAAAGGAATTCTAAATTCAATTAAATTCTAAATACAACTTTACAGAATTATTTTTTCTCTCTCCTGACTAAAAGAAACATCCCCACAGCATGGGATGCTCAAAAAGCTTTGCCTTTGCTTGCAACCTTGCCCAGTCTGCTCCATCTGTAAACTTTATTTTTGTCAACCCAGTCTCTGAAAAACAACACTTTGCTGATATTTTATTTAAATCAATGGATGTAGATGCAAGATTGACTGTTGGACCTCCAAAGTTGCAAAGTCTGGTCAGAGAGAGCAGAGCTTGTAGCTGGGAGATTGCTGCAATGTTATGAATACCATATTACCACTGTTGTGAAACCATTAATTGTTCTTAAACACATACTTTCATTTAAATTTTACCCATCAGCCTTGACATGCATTTTTTTTATAGTCAGAGATTCAGAAGCTGATGCAAATCATTAAATGCAATCCAATATAGAAAATATTTTGAAAGAAATTTTGATTTTCAAGAATTACTCTGGTTAGAAGAATAGCTCAAGAAGTCAAGTTTTTAGAAAGTCCTTCTTTTTTGTCTTGTTTTCCCCCACATAAAACTCAAACTTTTTTTTTTCCATTTAGTATGTTAAATATGGATTAAGATATATTCTAAAATATCAATACTATTATCTTGCTGCATGGGGAAATGAGACTATTTAACCCTCATGCACCAAGGTAAGCCTATGTGTCTCAAGCAGCAGAGCAAGAGAGATGGCCAAAAAACAAGGAACAAAACCAACACAAACTTAAAAGAAAAGGAAACATGATAACTAGGATGAGAAATTAAAATAAATAACCAGATCCAAACCAGCACTGAAACATTAGAAAAAATGACAACTAAAATGTATACTTCCACAACAGAACATACTACTTATATTTTCTGTTAATACATATGTGTGCTTAACAGAAACTATATGAACTTCAGAGTATTTGGTGCATGGGGTACTATGTGTTACTTAATGCAGAAGCTTGTGTATAGTAATGTTTTACTGAGCCAGAATACTGCAGTATGAGGAGATTTTCCTTTTAGCCATTGTAACAAGAACATCTGGCAATTTTCTCAAATTCATTTCTGTTCCTAATATTTTGCCAGGGCAACAAAAGCAGTTTCCTTGGAACAAATTTTCTGACAAATGTAAAGCAACTATGTGGAGAAAAGCCTATGTGAAGACCACAAACCCATTAAGAAAGGCCTCCAGTGAAATCATATTGCAGCATTTTCAAAGCAGAACGTTACTATGTCCATAACACACAAGTCATCAACAAGAAAAAAGAGAAGGAAAAAAAGGGGAAAAACGAGGTTTACCACCATATACCTGAATCTTCTAGATAAAAGAGACAGTAAAGGGAAAAATACAGAGAAATAATGCTCCAGGAAGGAAACAGGAAAACAAGAGGCTGAGACTGTGTCAAGGTTATAAAGCATTTCTCTTTCTTACATCTACTGCCAACAGAACCTCAATAAATGAGAGACCTTTATGTGTGCCTGCAATATACTTTACAGCAGTACACATGGGAAAAAAAAAGGAGTGCTTCCAGTAACAAATTAAACACTTTGCACTCCTTATTCCAAAAGGAAACAAAGGCAGCCCTACTATAGACTTACCAATTTCCTGTAACAAGAAGCACTTGGTATAAAACTGACAATCTGTATTGTGTTTGTGTACAAGGCAAACATGGTATTTGTAAGAGCCTTCTTTCACTTGGGCTTAAATGAGAGTGGAATTGTTCTCATGTTGTCACCTAGAATTTCTAGGAGAGCAAATTTAATTCCAGAACTATTTTCCATTGGTGGTTCTCTATGAGGAAGAACAAATCAGATCAAATAAAGAGTTTGAGTGTCATTAGCTAAGCTGAATCTTACTCCATGTATCAAGGGCTGCTCTTAAAAAAAGAAACCCAAAAGATGCTTCAAACTGTGGAAAAAGTGCACTTCACATACAATCCTGAGCTACTATTCTGAACAGTTGATTTTCACGGGCTCCCCCCTCCCCCCTTTTCTCTGAAAATTGCTGGTAGGTAGTAAGTCCTGAAAAGCGGCCTCACATGAACTGCTCACAAATGCTCCAACACAGCAAACTGCCTGGGTTTTTTTCTCTCCCTTGTGTTTTGTTTTTTTTTTTCCTGAGACAGCTGTAGTTACTTTTCTTAGATTCTGCAGTTGAAAACCAATTGTTTTTTTACACAAGACAAGACACACAGGCAAACAGGCTTACCGCTTTGCAGTGTTTGTTTTCCTCCAGAGAGCACACCACTGGGCAGCATTCCTGTTGGAGTCAAACCTTTCAGCGTCAGCACACTCTCACTCTCTTCTCTGCAAAAGTTAAAAAAGGAATGAAAAATAAAACCACCAAAAGTAAGTATCTTTTTTAAAAACATGGGATATGTTTTAGACATCTTAAGTGACACATCCCCTGCAATGATTTTGTCATCTCCAATCTCTTTGCCAAGACAGATTGAATTTGGTGATAACATTGGCACCAGTGAAGTCCTCTTCACTGCTGTGTACATGGTTAACCTTTGGAATTCCAACTAACCTTTGCATCACACCATATGGAACTCCTGTTGTAGTTAACATTACAACCTGCACCTATGGAACAATATGTCTGTAGATCCAAATCTGAGAGGAGGACGACCAGAAGGATCAGATATTGCCAACAATGCATTTTGGCATTTTACACTGTGTGGTCCAAAATCAACTTAAACTGTTAGTCTGCTCTTGTCTACACTAGCAGGCAGGTACATTACTTATTGATGATCACCAGCCACTTAAAGAAAGGCAGCTCAAAGCTCATTAAAATTAATAAGCACTTCCATCCTTGGTAGTACTGGCCTTAATACTTTTGTATGCTAAAAATAATATGGATTCAAGAAAATTGTTTTAGGAAACTGAAATATGTGTTGCTGGTCTCCAAATGCATAGTTTTTAAATACATGGCAAGAGGAATACAACAGCTCTATCCACAGAAGCCTTGAAGTAAAGCTTTCTACAAAGACTGTAGTGCTGCCTGTGATGACATACTTTCTCAGCAGCAAAACTGACCCCAATTCTTTAAGAGAAACCTATTTTGAAGTGCTTTACTTTGAAGTATATAATGACATTAAGCTGGAGGAAGCAAATACAAAGACAATTTAGTTCCACATTCACTTGAGGATAATATGGTTTTGTCTATAAAAACTGTCTCTCAGCAATTCTACTACTTACAATTTTATTTGGACCCACATGCCCTGAATGACTCACGTATTTTAAACAACTCTTGTTTACCTACTACATATAGTCTTCAAGTTCTATTTTTAGTTTGAAAATAATTCTGCTTGCACTCACTTTTCATTATGTAATAGTCAAAATCAAATTGTGACGATTTTGACTGCAACTTTCCCAAACAATTAGAATTAATGCAAGAGCAAAAATTTTTCAGAATTAACACAGTGTTTTTATCATCAACAATTACACAGCAAAGCTTTTGCTTTCTGTCAGTTATTCAGTGCATTACATATCTTTTTCCTTTTTTTTAAATTTAACTGCAACGGCACTTTTAGCTTCACCCTCATGGGGTAAGTTTACTGACTGTATTTTTATTATCTTCAAACTGCATATGCACAAGAAAGATGTGTGCCACAAATATTGAGATGTTTTAGCCTTCAGTGTTCCTTAATTTCTATTTGATGTCATTTATTTCTATTACAGAAAAAGGGTAAAAACTGATTAAGTATTTTATTTACCTCTCTCCCGTCTAAATATACCAAAAGAAAAGTCAGACTTTGTTTCTCAAGTCAGAGAGAGGCAATTACAAGGAATCATGAAGTCTTACATTTAGCTAAAGCCAATCTTTCTACAATATCTATTTTCATCAAAGCTCATTTGTAACATTTGAAACTCAATACAACATTATTTTGATATCTAACTTTTTACATTGAAATGGCTGAAATTATTTCAGCTTTATATTCAAGTTAGATCTTTGAGGAAAGGGACCACTCCAGCCCAAAGAAGAGATGACTACGTACTTTGCGGATGGTCAGATTAGGTGCTAACCATTCAGAAAGCTTTCTTCTCAAGTATTAGTGAAATAAACTTCATAAAACACAATGACTCAAACAGGAACTTCAAACGTTTACAGAACAGGTCGGTATATAAATAGATGATGGCACCACTGCAGTCTTCTTAGGGTTACACACAATTACCTCACACTTGCGCCTTACATGGATTATGCTGGCAAGATGCAAAAAATATCCCATGATTTTCTATAGGAATAGTGTTTGCAAGATTACCTCGTGCAATTTTTGCTGTTTAGCAGCCTGCCACCTAGCTGAGGAGAATCAGCCTTTCTCAGAAAAAAAAGAACAGATATTCCCAGTGGTGGCTGTGATTAAATGTCACTCATCCCCCTGGAAGACTGGTCACCAAAACCATGGATTGCAGGTACCTGTTTATTTGCTGAATATGCCTTGGATCACAGTGAGGATGTGCTGTATTTGCTGGTTAAAGCTAAGGGAGAACACTTCTACTCTTCATCTTCAGTCTTTCCTGCAAAGGTCTCAGGACCATCAATAATCAAGAGCTGTAAAAGGCTGTGCTGGTTTTGGCAGGGGTAGACTTAAGATATCAGGCTTATGCCTATCATTGTAGACAGTGCACATGCAGGAATTATTCTGTATCCCTCTTCCATCCTTGAAACCATTGAAACGGTTCTGCCCTACAGATCCCTTCGAAAAAGTCTGACACTGCTGATGTTAATCATCTGTGAGTTGTAAAGCCCCAAATATATCAGCTGATCATCCAATTTCAGATCCTTCTGCTTATTAAAGTTCACAATTCTTGTGAATTAATCCTGTATTTAAAAAGGTGGTTCACGATGGAATACAGTCAATCCAGAAGCTGCAGTTCAAGGTTATGGGAGAAAGCCAAGTTTCCCAAACTATGTTTGCCCAACTATCATTAGAGAAAAATAGTTGTGGTGTTTTATGAAGGTGGTAGCAGCCACCTCCAGGCTCTCTGCCAGACTTAGTACAGAGGAGCAGGTGGAAACATTTGATTGCTCCCCATCTTGTTTAGAGAAAAGGCAAGATGCCAACCTTTTTTTTTTAAATGGGCACCACTTTTAAGTAGCTCGTGCATCACCAGTAAGTCACTTTGGGAACCCCAGGTACAAAGCCCTCTATCTCAGTTTGCTATTTAAAGCCACGCTGCTGCCATCTGCAAGGCGTGGGTAAGCTGCTGTGCCCATGCAAAACCCTACAGAGAACCTGCCCACTGCTGGCATGCTGCGTTCAAAGCAAGCAAGCTGGACAGCTTCCCCTGAAATTAAATAGTACATTCTTCAAGCAACTATTTTATTTATTCTTCTTACATCAATCATGTAATCATAACAGTAAATGTTTTAGAACTCCCTTGATTTTTCACTAAGCATAACAGGCATCAGCTGACAACAGCAGACCAACATACAGCTTCCTGAGGAAAAAAATCACTCTGCTGAAAGGGAGGGAGAACTGTATTTTCTATACTTAGACTTCAGCACAGTACAGCATGTTTTCTCTCCTGCTCAGAGACATCAAACAGAGTTCTAAACAGTGGGCAGCATTAGTTACTCATGTTCATGGTTTGGGGGAGTGCAGCCCAAAGGAAGCTGCTGTTGCCTGCACAACCATTTCCTGGATTTCTAAGTAAATGACCCTAATACCTTTGTCTTTAGTCATCTTTACTCATGGCTGTGGCAACATCTGTGGGTGACAAAGCGTGACAGCTGACTTCTTTTTTAATGAGAGGTGATGTATAACATACCCTTTCCCCACATTTAACACTTGCCTCACAGTAGCTAAAAGTTAATTAGTGCACCTGGTGAACAAAAGTCTTTAAAATGGTAATTGGAATTTTTTTGGCTGATGTCTTTTGTTTGTCTGTTTTATATTCAGCAAAAGCCCTGAGGAAGACTATTCAGAGCCAAAATAAATAGCAGCATTGTATAAGTAACACAATCTCTAAAAGGTTGCAGTAGAATTCAGTTGGGTGGTATACTAAAATAGCAAATTCGCTGTTTGATTAAAAGTCCAGTGTGCTAAGTAACCATTCAAAGATTTCCTTCAACACTAAAAAAAACTAAACCAGCATAAAACCTTACCTTAACACTGAGAAAACTCTAGCCATTTTTCCTATTGCTCGTATCTTGTTCCTTATAACCTCCTTTCGAGCAGCAGCTGTTGCTCCTATGGAAAAGACATTAAAAATAGTTGTAGGGATTTGTGAACAATTCATCACTAAATACTCTCAACACTGAATTCAAGAAACATCACATTAATACTACTGTTTCCCAAACTAAGCCACATTTGTAGTCAGAACTGAAAACACTGTTTTTGTCATTCCTAGTCAAAAATTATTTAAGAGATAATAAAGCCTAAGGGCAGAGTCAGGGAAATGAGCATGAGACAGTAGGGATTGTGTTGGCTGGCAGTGGCTAAGAGTTCGACAGAGCAAATTCCCTCTAATCACTGCTATGGCCTGCTCAAAATTACAGTTGCTTTGAAATTTGTGAATTCACACAATACTCTGCCTAAAAAAAAAAAAAAAAAA